>CM061117.1:0-419145 GCA_030770115.1 Daphnia galeata | reverse complement strand
GCTTATGTTACAGCCCGTATAAACACAATGGCTATGGTATCTTCCAATTTTTTTCTATGGTTGGTGTACTAGGGTCCCCTAGTATGCCCCAGAACCATTATTTGTCAAGGATACCATTTACAAGGAGGCCTAGGGTAAAAAAGACTTAAAGAAATCAAATGAAAAATGTAATCCTGTGAACTAAATGTTTAGTTTCAAAATTGAACATGTTTGTATGATTCCAAAAACTTTAAAATGGTTATTATAGGTAGTCTAATACATATACAATATATTCTGGACTAATTGTTACTCCTGGATTGTACAAAGTATTAATAAAATCAAAAAGTTGATTGACTGGGATTCAATGCCGCCCTCAGGAAGAACATTTTTATTTTGCGCTTATGTTACAGCCCGTATAAACACAATGGCTATGGTATCTTCCAATTTTTTTCTATGGTTGGTGTACTAGGGTCCCCTAGTATGCCCCAGAACCATTATTTGTCAAGGATACCATTTGTAAGGAGGTCTGGGTAAAAAAGACTTAAAGAAATCAAATGAAAAATGTAATCCTGTGAACTAAATGTTTAGTTTCAAAATTGAACATGTTTGTATGATTCCAAAAACTTTAAAATGGTTATTATAGGTAGTCTAATACATATACAATATATTCTGGACTAATTGTTACTCCTGGATTGTACAAAGTATTAATAAAATCAAAAAGTTGATTGACTGGGATTCAATGCCGCCCTCAGGAAGAACATTTTTATTTTGCGCTTATGTTACAGCCCGTATAAACACAATGGCTATGGTATCTTCCAATTTTTTTCTATGGTTGGTGTACTAGGGTCCCCTAGTATGCCCCAGAACCATTATTTGTCAAGGATACCATTTACAAGGAGGCCTAGGGTAAAAAAGACTTAAAGAAATCAAATGAAAAATGTAATCCTGTGAACTAAATGTTTAGTTTCAAAATTGAACATGTTTGTATGATTCCAAAAACTTTAAAATGGTTATTATAGGTAGTCTAATACATATACAATATATTCTGGACTAATTGTTACTCCTGGATTGTACAAAGTATTAATAAAATCAAAAAGTTGATTGACTGGGATTCAATGCCGCCCTCAGGAAGAACATTTTTATTTTGCGCTTATGTTACAGCCCGTATAAACACAATGGCTATGGTATCTTCCAATTTTTTTCTATGGTTGGTGTACTAGGGTCCCCTAGTATGCCCCAGAACCATTATTTGTCAAGGATACCATTTACAAGGAGGCCTAGGGTAAAAAAGACTTAAAGAAATCAAATGAAAAATGTAATCCTGTGAACTAAATGTTTAGTTTCAAAATTGAACATGTTTGTATGATTCCAAAAACTTTAAAATGGTTATTATAGGTAGTCTAATACATATACAATATATTCTGGACTAATTGTTACTCCTGGATTGTACAAAGTATTAATAAAATCAAAAAGTTGATTGACTGGGATTCAATGCCGCCCTCAGGAAGAACATTTTTATTTTGCGCTTATGTTACAGCCCGTATAAACACAATGGCTATGGTATCTTCCAATTTTTTTCTATGGTTGGTGTACTAGGGTCCCCTAGTATGCCCCAGAACCATTATTTGTCAAGGATACCATTTACAAGGAGGCCTAGGGTAAAAAAGACTTAAAGAAATCAAATGAAAAATGTAATCCTGTGAACTAAATGTTTAGTTTCAAAATTGAACATGTTTGTATGATTCCAAAAACTTTAAAATGGTTATTATAGGTAGTCTAATACATATACAATATATTCTGGACTAATTGTTACTCCTGGATTGTACAAAGTATTAATAAAATCAAAAAGTTGATTGACTGGGATTCAATGCCGCCCTCAGGAAGAACATTTTTATTTTGCGCTTATGTTACAGCCCGTATAAACACAATGGCTATGGTATCTTCCAATTTTTTTCTATGGTTGGTGTACTAGGGTCCCCTAGTATGCCCCAGAACCATTATTTGTCAAGGATACCATTTACAAGGAGGCCTAGGGTAAAAAAGACTTAAAGAAATCAAATGAAAAATGTAATCCTGTGAACTAAATGTTTAGTTTCAAAATTGAACATGTTTGTATGATTCCAAAAACTTTAAAATGGTTATTATAGGTAGTCTAATACATATACAATATATTCTGGACTAATTGTTACTCCTGGATTGTACAAAGTATTAATAAAATCAAAAAGTTGATTGACTGGGATTCAATGCCGCCCTCAGGAAGAACATTTTTATTTTGCGCTTATGTTACAGCCCGTATAAACACAATGGCTATGGTATCTTCCAATTTTTTTCTATGGTTGGTGTACTAGGGTCCCCTAGTATGCCCCAGAACCATTATTTGTCAAGGATACCATTTACAAGGAGGCCTAGGGTAAAAAAGACTTAAAGAAATCAAATGAAAAATGTAATCCTGTGAACTAAATGTTTAGTTTCAAAATTGAACATGTTTGTATGATTCCAAAAACTTTAAAATGGTTATTATAGGTAGTCTAATACATATACAATATATTCTGGACTAATTGTTACTCCTGGATTGTACAAAGTATTAATAAAATCAAAAAGTTGATTGACTGGGATTCAATGCCGCCCTCAGGAAGAACATTTTTATTTTGCGCTTATGTTACAGCCCGTATAAACACAATGGCTATGGTATCTTCCAATTTTTTTCTATGGTTGGTGTACTAGGGTCCCCTAGTATGCCCCAGAACCATTATTTGTCAAGGATACCATTTACAAGGAGGCCTAGGGTAAAAAAGACTTAAAGAAATCAAATGAAAAATGTAATCCTGTGAACTAAATGTTTAGTTTCAAAATTGAACATGTTTGTATGATTCCAAAAACTTTAAAATGGTTATTATAGGTAGTCTAATACATATACAATATATTCTGGACTAATTGTTACTCCTGGATTGTACAAAGTATTAATAAAATCAAAAAGTTGATTGACTGGGATTCAATGCCGCCCTCAGGAAGAACATTTTTATTTTGCGCTTATGTTACAGCCCGTATAAACACAATGGCTATGGTATCTTCCAATTTTTTTCTATGGTTGGTGTACTAGGGTCCCCTAGTATGCCCCAGAACCATTATTTGTCAAGGATACCATTTACAAGGAGGCCTAGGGTAAAAAAGACTTAAAGAAATCAAATGAAAAATGTAATCCTGTGAACTAAATGTTTAGTTTCAAAATTGAACATGTTTGTATGATTCCAAAAACTTTAAAATGGTTATTATAGGTAGTCTAATACATATACAATATATTCTGGACTAATTGTTACTCCTGGATTGTACAAAGTATTAATAAAATCAAAAAGTTGATTGACTGGGATTCAATGCCGCCCTCAGGAAGAACATTTTTATTTTGCGCTTATGTTACAGCCCGTATAAACACAATGGCTATGGTATCTTCCAATTTTTTTCTATGGTTGGTGTACTAGGGTCCCCTAGTATGCCCCAGAACCATTATTTGTCAAGGATACCATTTACAAGGAGGCCTAGGGTAAAAAAGACTTAAAGAAATCAAATGAAAAATGTAATCCTGTGAACTAAATGTTTAGTTTCAAAATTGAACATGTTTGTATGATTCCAAAAACTTTAAAATGGTTATTATAGGTAGTCTAATACATATACAATATATTCTGGACTAATTGTTACTCCTGGATTGTACAAAGTATTAATAAAATCAAAAAGTTGATTGACTGGGATTCAATGCCGCCCTCAGGAAGAACATTTTTATTTTGCGCTTATGTTACAGCCCGTATAAACACAATGGCTATGGTATCTTCCAATTTTTTTCTATGGTTGGTGTACTAGGGTCCCCTAGTATGCCCCAGAACCATTATTTGTCAAGGATACCATTTACAAGGAGGCCTAGGGTAAAAAAGACTTAAAGAAATCAAATGAAAAATGTAATCCTGTGAACTAAATGTTTAGTTTCAAAATTGAACATGTTTGTATGATTCCAAAAACTTTAAAATGGTTATTATAGGTAGTCTAATACATATACAATATATTCTGGACTAATTGTTACTCCTGGATTGTACAAAGTATTAATAAAATCAAAAAGTTGATTGACTGGGATTCAATGCCGCCCTCAGGAAGAACATTTTTATTTTGCGCTTATGTTACAGCCCGTATAAACACAATGGCTATGGTATCTTCCAATTTTTTTCTATGGTTGGTGTACTAGGGTCCCCTAGTATGCCCCAGAACCATTATTTGTCAAGGATACCATTTACAAGGAGGCCTAGGGTAAAAAAGACTTAAAGAAATCAAATGAAAAATGTAATCCTGTGAACTAAATGTTTAGTTTCAAAATTGAACATGTTTGTATGATTCCAAAAACTTTAAAATGGTTATTATAGGTAGTCTAATACATATACAATATATTCTGGACTAATTGTTACTCCTGGATTGTACAAAGTATTAATAAAATCAAAAAGTTGATTGACTGGGATTCAATGCCGCCCTCAGGAAGAACATTTTTATTTTGCGCTTATGTTACAGCCCGTATAAACACAATGGCTATGGTATCTTCCAATTTTTTTCTATGGTTGGTGTACTAGGGTCCCCTAGTATGCCCCAGAACCATTATTTGTCAAGGATACCATTTACAAGGAGGCCTAGGGTAAAAAAGACTTAAAGAAATCAAATGAAAAATGTAATCCTGTGAACTAAATGTTTAGTTTCAAAATTGAACATGTTTGTATGATTCCAAAAACTTTAAAATGGTTATTATAGGTAGTCTAATACATATACAATATATTCTGGACTAATTGTTACTCCTGGATTGTACAAAGTATTAATAAAATCAAAAAGTTGATTGACTGGGATTCAATGCCGCCCTCAGGAAGAACATTTTTATTTTGCGCTTATGTTACAGCCCGTATAAACACAATGGCTATGGTATCTTCCAATTTTTTTCTATGGTTGGTGTACTAGGGTCCCCTAGTATGCCCCAGAACCATTATTTGTCAAGGATACCATTTACAAGGAGGCCTAGGGTAAAAAAGACTTAAAGAAATCAAATGAAAAATGTAATCCTGTGAACTAAATGTTTAGTTTCAAAATTGAACATGTTTGTATGATTCCAAAAACTTTAAAATGGTTATTATAGGTAGTCTAATACATATACAATATATTCTGGACTAATTGTTACTCCTGGATTGTACAAAGTATTAATAAAATCAAAAAGTTGATTGACTGGGATTCAATGCCGCCCTCAGGAAGAACATTTTTATTTTGCGCTTATGTTACAGCCCGTATAAACACAATGGCTATGGTATCTTCCAATTTTTTTCTATGGTTGGTGTACTAGGGTCCCCTAGTATGCCCCAGAACCATTATTTGTCAAGGATACCATTTACAAGGAGGCCTAGGGTAAAAAAGACTTAAAGAAATCAAATGAAAAATGTAATCCTGTGAACTAAATGTTTAGTTTCAAAATTGAACATGTTTGTATGATTCCAAAAACTTTAAAATGGTTATTATAGGTAGTCTAATACATATACAATATATTCTGGACTAATTGTTACTCCTGGATTGTACAAAGTATTAATAAAATCAAAAAGTTGATTGACTGGGATTCAATGCCGCCCTCAGGAAGAACATTTTTATTTTGCGCTTATGTTACAGCCCGTATAAACACAATGGCTATGGTATCTTCCAATTTTTTTCTATGGTTGGTGTACTAGGGTCCCCTAGTATGCCCCAGAACCATTATTTGTCAAGGATACCATTTACAAGGAGGCCTAGGGTAAAAAAGACTTAAAGAAATCAAATGAAAAATGTAATCCTGTGAACTAAATGTTTAGTTTCAAAATTGAACATGTTTGTATGATTCCAAAAACTTTAAAATGGTTATTATAGGTAGTCTAATACATATACAATATATTCTGGACTAATTGTTACTCCTGGATTGTACAAAGTATTAATAAAATCAAAAAGTTGATTGACTGGGATTCAATGCCGCCCTCAGGAAGAACATTTTTATTTTGCGCTTATGTTACAGCCCGTATAAACACAATGGCTATGGTATCTTCCAATTTTTTTCTATGGTTGGTGTACTAGGGTCCCCTAGTATGCCCCAGAACCATTATTTGTCAAGGATACCATTTACAAGGAGGCCTAGGGTAAAAAAGACTTAAAGAAATCAAATGAAAAATGTAATCCTGTGAACTAAATGTTTAGTTTCAAAATTGAACATGTTTGTATGATTCCAAAAACTTTAAAATGGTTATTATAGGTAGTCTAATACATATACAATATATTCTGGACTAATTGTTACTCCTGGATTGTACAAAGTATTAATAAAATCAAAAAGTTGATTGACTGGGATTCAATGCCGCCCTCAGGAAGAACATTTTTATTTTGCGCTTATGTTACAGCCCGTATAAACACAATGGCTATGGTATCTTCCAATTTTTTTCTATGGTTGGTGTACTAGGGTCCCCTAGTATGCCCCAGAACCATTATTTGTCAAGGATACCATTTACAAGGAGGCCTAGGGTAAAAAAGACTTAAAGAAATCAAATGAAAAATGTAATCCTGTGAACTAAATGTTTAGTTTCAAAATTGAACATGTTTGTATGATTCCAAAAACTTTAAAATGGTTATTATAGGTAGTCTAATACATATACAATATATTCTGGACTAATTGTTACTCCTGGATTGTACAAAGTATTAATAAAATCAAAAAGTTGATTGACTGGGATTCAATGCCGCCCTCAGGAAGAACATTTTTATTTTGCGCTTATGTTACAGCCCGTATAAACACAATGGCTATGGTATCTTCCAATTTTTTTCTATGGTTGGTGTACTAGGGTCCCCTAGTATGCCCCAGAACCATTATTTGTCAAGGATACCATTTACAAGGAGGCCTAGGGTAAAAAAGACTTAAAGAAATCAAATGAAAAATGTAATCCTGTGAACTAAATGTTTAGTTTCAAAATTGAACATGTTTGTATGATTCCAAAAACTTTAAAATGGTTATTATAGGTAGTCTAATACATATACAATATATTCTGGACTAATTGTTACTCCTGGATTGTACAAAGTATTAATAAAATCAAAAAGTTGATTGACTGGGATTCAATGCCGCCCTCAGGAAGAACATTTTTATTTTGCGCTTATGTTACAGCCCGTATAAACACAATGGCTATGGTATCTTCCAATTTTTTTCTATGGTTGGTGTACTAGGGTCCCCTAGTATGCCCCAGAACCATTATTTGTCAAGGATACCATTTACAAGGAGGCCTAGGGTAAAAAAGACTTAAAGAAATCAAATGAAAAATGTAATCCTGTGAACTAAATGTTTAGTTTCAAAATTGAACATGTTTGTATGATTCCAAAAACTTTAAAATGGTATTATAGGTAGTCTAATACATATACAATATATTCTGGACTAATTGTTACTCCTGGATTGTACAAAGTATTAATAAAATCAAAAAGTTGATTGACTGGGATTCAATGCCGCCCTCAGGAAGAACATTTTTATTTTGCGCTTATGTTACAGCCCGTATAAACACAATGGCTATGGTATCTTCCAATTTTTTTCTATGGTTGGTGTACTAGGGTCCCCTAGTATGCCCCAGAACCATTATTTGTCAAGGATACCATTTACAAGGAGGCCTAGGGTAAAAAAGACTTAAAGAAATCAAATGAAAAATGTAATCCTGTGAACTAAATGTTTAGTTTCAAAATTGAACATGTTTGTATGATTCCAAAAACTTTAAAATGGTTATTATAGGTAGTCTAATACATATACAATATATTCTGGACTAATTGTTACTCCTGGATTGTACAAAGTATTAATAAAATCAAAAAGTTGATTGACTGGGATTCAATGCCGCCCTCAGGAAGAACATTTTTATTTTGCGCTTATGTTACAGCCCGTATAAACACAATGGCTATGGTATCTTCCAATTTTTTTCTATGGTTGGTGTACTAGGGTCCCCTAGTATGCCCCAGAACCATTATTTGTCAAGGATACCATTTACAAGGAGGCCTAGGGTAAAAAAGACTTAAAGAAATCAAATGAAAAATGTAATCCTGTGAACTAAATGTTTAGTTTCAAAATTGAACATGTTTGTATGATTCCAAAAACTTTAAAATGGTATTATAGGTAGTCTAATACATATACAATATATTCTGGACTAATTGTTACTCCTGGATTGTACAAAGTATTAATAAAATCAAAAAGTTGATTGACTGGGATTCAATGCCGCCCTCAGGAAGAACATTTTTATTTTGCGCTTATGTTACAGCCCGTATAAACACAATGGCTATGGTATCTTCCAATTTTTTTCTATGGTTGGTGTACTAGGGTCCCCTAGTATGCCCCAGAACCATTATTTGTCAAGGATACCATTTACAAGGAGGCCTAGGGTAAAAAAGACTTAAAGAAATCAAATGAAAAATGTAATCCTGTGAACTAAATGTTTAGTTTCAAAATTGAACATGTTTGTATGATTCCAAAAACTTTAAAATGGGTATTATAGGTAGTCTAATACATATACAATATATTCTGGACTAATTGTTACTCCTGGATTGTACAAAGTATTAATAAAATCAAAAAGTTGATTGACTGGGATTCAATGCCGCCCTCAGGAAGAACATTTTTATTTTGCGCTTATGTTACAGCCCGTATAAACACAATGGCTATGGTATCTTCCAATTTTTTTCTATGGTTGGTGTACTAGGGTCCCCTAGTATGCCCCAGAACCATTATTTGTCAAGGATACCATTTACAAGGAGGCCTAGGGTAAAAAAGACTTAAAGAAATCAAATGAAAAATGTAATCCTGTGAACTAAATGTTTAGTTTCAAAATTGAACATGTTTGTATGATTCCAAAAACTTTAAAATGGTTATTATAGGTAGTCTAATACATATACAATATATTCTGGACTAATTGTTACTCCTGGATTGTACAAAGTATTAATAAAATCAAAAAGTTGATTGACTGGGATTCAATGCCGCCCTCAGGAAGAACATTTTTATTTTGCGCTTATGTTACAGCCCGTATAAACACAATGGCTATGGTATCTTCCAATTTTTTTCTATGGTTGGTGTACTAGGGTCCCCTAGTATGCCCCAGAACCATTATTTGTCAAGGATACCATTACAAGGAGGCCTAGGGTAAAAAAGACTTAAAGAAAATCAAATGACAAAATGTAATCCTGTGAACTAAATGTTTAGTTTCAAAATTGAACATGTTTGTATGATTCCAAAACTTTAAAATGGGTTATTATAGGTAGTCTAATACATATACAATATATTTCTGGACTAATTGTTACTCCTGGATTGTACAAAGTATTAATAAAATCAAAAAGTTGATTGACTGGGATTCAATGCCGCCCTCAGGAAGAACATTTTTATTTTGCGCTTATGTTACAGCCCGTATAAACACAATGGCTATGGTATCTTCCAATTTTTTTCTATGGTTGGTGTACTAGGGTCCCCTAGTATGCCCCAGAACCATTATTTGTCAAGGATACCATTTACAAGGAGGCCTAGGGTAAAAAAGACTTAAAGAAATCAAATGAAAATGTAATCCTGTGAACTAAATGTTTTAGTTTTCAAAATTGAACATGTTTGTATGATTCCAAAAACTTTAAAATGGTTATTATAGGTAGTCTTATACATATACAATATATTCTGGACTAATTGTTACTCCTGGATTGTACAAAGTATTAATAAAATCAAAAAGTTGATTGACTGGGATTCAATGCCGCCCTCAGGAAGAACATTTTTATTTTTGCGCTTATGTTACAGCCCGTATAAACACAATGGCTATGGTATCTTCCAATTTTTTTCTATGGTTGGTGTACTAGGGTCCCCTAGTATGCCCAGAACCATTATTTGTCAAGGATACCATTTACAAGGAGGCCTAGGGTAAAAAAGACTTAAGAAATCAAATGAAAAATGTAATCCTGTGAACTAAATGTTTAGTTTCAAAATTGAACATGTTTGTATGATTCCAAAAACTTTAAAATGGTTATTATAGGTAGTCTAATACATATACAATATATTCTGGACTAATTGTCACTCCTGGATTGTACAAAGTATTAATAAAATCAAAAGTTGATTGACTGGGATTCAATGCCGCCCTCAGGAAGAACATTTTTATTTTGCGCTTATGTTACAGCCGTATAAAACACAATGGCTATGGTATCTTCCAATTTTTTTCTATGGTTGGTGTACTAGGGTCCCCTAGTATGCCCCAGAACCATTATTTGTCAAGGATACCATTTACAAGGAGGCCTAGGGTAAAAAAGACTTAAAGAAATCAAATGAAAAATGTAATCCTGTGAACTAAATGTTTAGTTTCAAAATTGAACATATTTGTATGATTCCAAAAACTTTAAAATGGTTATTATAGGTAGTCTAATACATATACAATATATTCTGGACTAATTGTTACTCCTGGATTGTACAAAGTATTAATAAAATCAAAAAGTTGATTGACTGGGATTCAATGCCGCCCTCAGGAAGAACATTTTTATTTGCGCTTATGTTACAGCCCGTATAAACACAATGGCTATGGTATCTTCCAATTTTTTTTCTATGGTTGGTGTACTAGGGTCCCCTAGTATGCCCCAGAAACCATTATTTGTCAAGGATACCATTTACAAGGAGGCCTAGGGTAAAAAAGACTTAAAGAAATCAAATGAAAAATGTAATCCTGTGAACTAAATGTTTAGTTTCAAAATTGAACATGTTTGTATGATTCAATAACTTTAAAATTGGTATTATAGGTAGTCTAATACATATACAATATATTCTGGACTAATTGTTACTCCTGGATTGTACAAAGTATTAATAAAATCAAAAAGTTGATTGACTGGGATTCAATGCCGCCCTCAGGAAGAACATTTTTATTTTGCGCTTATGTTACAGCCCGTATAAAACACAATGGCTATGGTATCTTCCAATTTTTTTCTATGGTTGGTGTACTAGGGTCCCCTAGTATGCCCCAGAACCATTATTTGTCAAGGATACCATTTACAAGGAGGCCTAGGGTAAAAAAGACTTAAAGAAATCAAATGAAAAATGTAATCCTGCGAACTAAATGTTTAGTTTCAAAATTGAACATGTTTGTATGATTCCAAAAACTTTTAAAATGGTTATTATAGGTAGTCTAATACATATACAATATATTCTGGACTAATTGTCACTCCTGGATTGTACAAAGTATTAATAAAATCAAAAAGTTGATTGACTGGGATTCAATGCCGCCCTCAGGAAGAACATTTTTATTTTGCGCTTATGTTACAGCCCGTATAAACACAATGGCTATGGTATCTTCCAATTTTTTTCTATGGTTTGGTGTACTAGGGTCCCCTAGTATGCCCCAGAACCATTATTTGTCAAGGATACCATTTACAAGGAGGCCTAGGGTAAAAAGACTTAAAGAAATCAAAATGAAAAATGTAATCCTGTGAACTAAATGTTTAGTTTCAAAATTGAACATATTTGTATGATTCCAAAAACTTTAAAATGGTTATTATAGGTAGTCTAATACATATACAATATATTCTGGACTAATTGTTACTCCTGGATTGTACAAAGTATTAATAAAATCAAAAAGTTGATTGACTGGGATTCAATGCCGCCCTCAGGAAGAACATTTTTATTTTGCGCTTATGTTACAGCCCGTATAAACACAATGGCTATGGTATCTTCCAATTTTTTTCTATGGTTGGTGTACTAGGGTCCCCTAGTATGCCCAGAACCATTATTTGTCAAGGATACCATTTACAAGGAGGCCTAGGGTAAAAAAGACTTAAAGAAATCAAATGAAAAATGTAATCCTGTGAACTAAATGTTTAGTTTCAAAATTGAACATGTTTGTATGATTCCAATAACTTTAAAATTGGTATTATAGGTAGTCTAATACATATACAATATATTCTGGACTAATTGTTACTCCTGGATTGTACAAAGTATTAATAAAATCAAAAAGTTGATTGACTGGGATTCAATGCCGCCCTCAGGAAGAACATTTTTATTTTGCGCTTATGTTACAGCCCGTATAAACACAATGGCTATGGTATCTTCCAATTTTTTTCTATGGTTGGTGTACTAGGGTCCCCTAGTATGCCCCAGAACCATTATTTGTCAAGGATACCATTTACAAGGAGGCCTAGGGTAAAAAAGACTTAAAGAAATCAAATGAAAAATGTAATCCTGCGAACTAAATGTTTAGTTTCAAAAATTGAACATGTTTGTATGATTCCAAAAACTTTAAAATGGTTATTATAGGTAGTCTAATACATATACAATATATTCTGGACTAATTGTCACTCCTGGATTGTACAAAGTATTAATAAAATCAAAAAGTTGATTGACTGGGATTCAATGCCGCCCTCAGGAAGAACATTTTTATTTTGCGCTTATGTTACAGCCCGTATAAACACAATGGCTATGGTATCTTCCAATTTTTTTCTATGGTTGGTGTACTAGGGTCCCCTAGTATGCCCCAGAACCATTATTTGTCAAGGATACCATTTACAAGGAGGCCTAGGGTAAAAAAGACTTAAAGAAATCAAATGAAAAATGTAATCCTGTGAACTAAATGTTTAGTTTCAAAATTGAACATATTTGTATAATTCCAATAACTTTAAAATTGGTATTATAGGTAGTCTAATACATATACAATATATTCTGGACTAATTGTTACTCCTGGATTGTACAAAGTATTAATAAAATCAAAAAGTTGATTGACTGGGATTCAATGCCGCCCTCAGGAAGAACATTTTTATTTTGCGCTTATGTTACAGCCCGTATAAACACAATGGCTATGGTATCTTCCAATTTTTTTCTATGGTTGGTGTACTAGGGTCCCCTAGTATGCCCCAGAACCATTATTTGTCAAGGATACCATTTACAAGGAGGCCTAGGGTAAAAAAGACTTAAAGAAATCAAATGAAAAATGTAATCCTGTGAACTAAATGTTTAGTTTCTAAATTGAACATGTTTGTATGATTCCAATAACTTTAAAATTGGTATTATAGGTAGTCTAATACATATACAATATATTCTGGACTAATTGTTACTCCTGGATTGTACAAAGTATTAATAAAATCAAAAAGTTGATTGACTGGGATTCAATGCCGCCCTCAGGAAGAACATTTTTATTTTGCGCTATGTTACAGCCCGTATAAACACAATGGCTATGGTATCTTCCAATTTTTTTCTATGGTTGGTGTACTAGGGTCCCCTAGTATGCCCCAGAACCATTATTTGTCAAGGATACCATTTACAAGGAGGCCTAGGGTAAAAAAGACTTAAAGAAATCAAATGAAAAATGTAATCCTGCGAAATAAATGTTTTGTTTCTAAATTGAACATGTTTGTATGATTCCAAAAACTTTAAAATGGTTATTATAGGTAGTCTAATACATATACAATATATTCTGGACTAATTGTTACTCCTGGATTGTACAAAGTATTAATAAAATAAAAAAGTTGATTGACTGGGATTCAATGCCGCCCTCAGGAAGAACATTTTTATTTTGCGCTTATGTTACAGCCCGTATAAACACAATGGCTATGGTATCTTCCAATTTTTTTCTATGGTTGGTGTACTAGGGTCCCCTAGTATGCCCCAGAACCATTATTTGTCAAGGATACCATTTACAAGGAGGCCTAGGGTAAAAAAGACTTAAAGAAATCAAATAAAAAATGTAATCCTGTGAACTAAATGTTTAGTTTCAAAATTGAACATGTTTGTATGATTGCAAAAACTTTAAAATGGTTATTATAGGTAGTCTAATACATATACAATATATTTTGGACTAATTGTTCCTCCTGGATTGTACAAAGTATTAATAAAATCAAAAAGTTGATTGACTGGGATTCAATGCCGCCCTCAGGAAGAACATTTTTATTTTGCGCTTATGTTACAGCCCGTATAAACACAATGGCTATGGTATCTTCCAATTTTTTTCTATGGTTGGTGTACTAGGGTCCCCTAGTATGCCCCAGAACCATTATTTGTCATGGATACCATTTACAAGGAGGCCTAGGGTAAAAAAGACTTAAAGAAATCAAATGAAAAATGTAATCCTGTGAACTAAATGTTTAGTTTCAAAATTGAACATGTTTGTATGATTCCAATAACTTTAAAATTGGTATTATAGGTAGTCTAATACATATACAATATATTCTGGACTAATTGTTACTCCTGGATTGTACAAAGTATTAATAAAATCAAAAAGTTGATTGACTGGGATTCAATGCCGCCCTCAGGAAGAACATTTTTATTTTGCGCTTATGTTACAGCCCGTATAAACACAATGGCTATGGTATCTTCCAATTTTTTTCTATGGTTGGTGTACTAGGGTCCCCTAGTATGCCCCAGAACCATTATTTGTCAAGGATACCATTTACAAGGAGGCCTAGGGTAAAAAAGACTTAAAGAAATCAAATGAAAAATGTAATCCTGCGAACTAAATGTTTAGTTTCTAAATTGAACATGTTTGTATGATTCCAAAAACTTTAAAATGGTTATTATAGGTAGTCTAATACATATACAATATATTCTGGACTAATTGTTACTCCTGGATTGTACAAAGTATTAATAAAATCAAAAAGTTGATTGACTGGGATTCAATGCCGCCCTCAGGAAGAACATTTTTATTTTGCGCTTATGTTACAGCCCGTATAAACACAATGGCTATGGTATCTTCCAATTTTTTTCCTATGGTTGGTGTACTAGGGTCCCCTAGTATGCCCCAGAACCATTATTTGTCAAGGATACCATTTACAAGGAGGCCTAGGGTAAAAAAGACTTAAAGAAATCAAATGAAAAATGTAATCCTGTGAACTAAATGTTTAGTTTCAAAATTGAACATGTTTGTATGATTCCAAAAACTTTAAAATGGTTATTATAGGTAGTCTAATACATATACAATATATTCTGGACTAATTGTCACTCCTGGATTGTACAAAGTATTAATAAAATCAAAAAGTTGATTGACTGGGATTCAATGCCGCCCTCAGGAAGAACATTTTTATTTTGCGCTTATGTTACAGCCCGTATAAACACAATGGCTATGGTATCTTCCAATTTTTTTCTATGGTTGGTGTACTAGGGTCCCCTAGTATGCCCCAGAACCATTATTTGTCAAGGATACCATTTACAAGGAGGCCTAGGGTAAAAAAAGACTTAAAGAAATCAAATGAAAAATGTAATCCTGTGAACTAAATGTTTAGTTTCAAAATTGAACATATTTGTATGATTCCAATAACTTTAAAATTGGTATTATAGGTAGTCTAATACATATACAATATATTCTGGACTAATTGTTACTCCTGGATTGTACAAAGTATTAATAAAATCAAAAAGTTGATTGACTGGGATTCAATGCCGCCCTCAGGAAGAACATTTTTATTTTGCGCTTATGTTACAGCCCGTATAAACACAATGGCTATGGTATCTTCCAATTTTTTTCTATGGTTGGTGTACTAGGGTCCCCTAGTATGCCCCAGAACCATTATTTGTCAAGGATACCATTTACAAGGAGGCCTAGGGTAAAAAAGACTTAAAGAAATCAAATGAAAAATGTAATCCTGTGAACTAAATGTTTAGTTTCAAAATTGAACATGTTTGTATGATTGCAAAAACTTTAAAATGGTTATTATAGGTAGTCTAATACATATACAATATATTTTGGACTAATTGTTCCTCCTGGATTGTACAAAGTATTAATAAAATCAAAAAGTTGATTGACTGGGATTCAATGCCGCCCTCAGGAAGAACATTTTTATTTTGCGCTTATGTTACAGCCCGTATAAACACAATGGCTATGGTATCTTCCAATTTTTTTCTATTGTTGGTGTACTAGGGTCCCCTAGTATGCCCCAGAACCATTATTTGTCAAGGATACCATTTACAAGGAGGCCTAGGGTAAAAAAGACTTAAAGAAATCAAATGAAAAATGTAATCCTGTGAACTAAATGTTTAGTTTCAAAATTGAACATGTTTGTATGATTCCAATAACTTTAAAATTGGTATTATAGGTAGTCTAATACATATACAATATATTCTGGACTAATTGTTACTCCTGGATTGTACAAAGTATTAATAAAATCAAAAAGTTGATTGACTGGGATTCAATGCCGCCCTCAGGAAGAACATTTTTATTTTGCGCTTATGTTACAGCCCGTATAAACACAATGGCTATGGTATCTTCCAATTTTTTTCTATGGTTGGTGTACTAGGGTCCCCTAGTATGCCCCAGAACCATTATTTGTCAAGGATACCATTTACAAGGAGGCCTAGGGTAAAAAAGACTTAAAGAAATCAAATGGAAAATGTAATCCTGTGAACTAAATGTTTAGTTTCAAAATTGAACATGTTTGTATGATTGCAAAAACTTTAAAATGGTTATTATAGGTAGACTAATACATATACAATATATTTTGGACTAATTGTTCCTCCTGGATTGTACAAAGTATTAATAAAATCAAAAAGTTGATTGACTGGGATTCAATGCCGCCCTCAGGAAGAACATTTTTATTTTGCGCTTATGTTACAGCCCGTATAAACACAATGGCTATGGTATCTTCCAATTTTTTTCTATGGTTGGTGTACTAGGGTCCCCTAGTATGCCCCAGAACCATTATTTGTCAAGGATACCATTTACAAGGAGGCCTAGGGTAAAAAAGACTTAAAGAAATCAAATGAAAAATGTAATCCTGTGAACTAAATGTTTAGTTTCAAAATTGAACATGTTTGTATGATTCCAATAACTTTAAAATTGGTATTATAGGTAGTCTAATACATATACAATATATTCTGGACTAATTGTTACTCCTGGATTGTACAAAGTATTAATAAAATCAAAAAGTTGATTGACTGGGATTCGCCCTCAGGAAGAACATTTTTATTTTGCGCTTATGTTACAGCCCGTATAAACACAATGGCTATGGTATCTTCCAATTTTTTTCTATGGTTGGTGTACTAGGGTCCCCTAGTATGCCCCAGAACCATTATTTGTCAAGGATACCATTTACAAGGAGGCCTAGGGTAAAAAAGACTTAAAGAAATCAAATGAAAAATGTAATCCTGCGAACTAAATGTTTAGTTTCTAAATTGAACATGTTTGTATGATTCCAAAAACTTTAAAATGGTTATTATAGGTAGTCTAATACATATACAATATATTCTGGACTAATTGTTACTCCTGGATTGTACAAAGTATTAATAAAATCAAAAAGTTGATTGACTGGGATTCAATGCCGCCCTCAGGAAGAACATTTTTATTTTGCGCTTATGTTACAGCCCGTATAAACACAATGGCTATGGTATCTTCCAATTTTTTTCTATGGTTGGTGTACTAGGGTCCCCTAGTATGCCCCAGAACCATTATTTGTCAAGGATACCATTTACAAGGAGGCCTAGGGTAAAAAAGACTTAAAGAAATCAAATGAAAAATGTAATCCTGCGAACTAAATGTTTAGTTTCTAAATTGAACATGTTTGTATGATTCCAAAAACTTTAAAATGGTTATTATAGGTAGTCTAATACATATACAATATATTCTGGACTAATTGTTACTCCTGGATTGTACAAAGTATTAATAAAATCAAAAAGTTGATTGACTGGGATTCAATGCCGCCCTCAGGAAGAACATTTTTATTTTGCGCTTATGTTACAGCCCGTATAAACACAATGGCTATGGTATCTTCCAATTTTTTTCTATGGTTGGTGTACTAGGGTCCCCTAGTATGCCCCAGAACCATTATTTGTCAAGGATACCATTTACAAGGAGGCCTAGGGTAAAAAAGACTTAAAGAAATCAAATGAAAAATGTAATCCTGTGAACTAAATGTTTAGTTTCAAAATTGAACATGTTTGTATGATTGCAAAAACTTTAAAATGGTTATTATAGGTAGTCTAATACATATACAATATATTTTGGACTAATTGTTCCTCCTGGATTGTACAAAGTATTAATAAAATCAAAAAGTTGATTGACTGGGATTCAATGCCGCCCTCAGGAAGAACATTTTTATTTTGCGCTTATGTTACAGCCCGTATAAACACAATGGCTATGGTATCTTCCAATTTTTTTCTATGGTTGGTGTACTAGGGTCCCCTAGTATGCCCCAGAACCATTATTTGTCAAGGATACCATTTACAAGGAGGCCTAGGGTAAAAAAGACTTAAAGAAATCAAATGAAAAATGTAATCCTGCGAACTAAATGTTTAGTTTCTAAATTGAACATGTTTGTATGATTCCAAAAACTTTAAAATGGTTATTATAGGTAGTCTAATACATATACAATATATTCTGGACTAATTGTTACTCCTGGATTGTACAAAGTATTAATAAAATCAAAAAGTTGATTGACTGGGATTCAATGCCGCCCTCAGGAAGAACATTTTTATTTTGCGCTTATGTTACAGCCCGTATAAACACAATGGCTATGGTATCTTCCAATTTTTTTCTATGGTTGGTGTACTAGGGTCCCCTAGTATGCCCCAGAACCATTATTTGTGATACCATTTACAAGGAGGCCTAGGGTAAAAAAGACTTAAAGAAATCAAATGAAAAATGTAATCCTGTGAACTAAATGTTTAGTTTCAAAATTGAACATATTTGTATGATTCCAATAACTTTAAAATTGGTATTATAGGTAGTCTAATACATATACAATATATTCTGGACTAATTGTTACTCCTGGATTGTACAAAGTATTAATAAAATCAAAAAGTTGATTGACTGGGATTCAATGCCGCCCTCAGGAAGAACATTTTTATTTTGCGCTTATGTTACAGCCCGTATAAACACAATGGCTATGGTATCTTCCAATTTTTTTCTATGGTTGGTGTACTAGGGTCCCCTAGTATGCCCCAGAACCATTATTTGTCAAGGATACCATTTACAAGGAGGCCTAGGGTAAAAAAGACTTAAAGAAATCAAATGAAAAATGTAATCCTGCGAACTAAATGTTTAGTTTCTAAATTGAACATGTTTGTATGATTCCAATAACTTTAAAATTGGTATTATAGGTAGTCTAATACATATACAATATATTCTGGACTAATTGTTACTCCTGGATTGTACAAAGTATTAATAAAATCAAAAAGTTGATTGACTGGGATTCAATGCCGCCCTCAGGAAGAACATTTTTATTTTGCGCTTATGTTACAGCCCGTATAAACACAATGGCTATGGTATCTTCCAATTTTTTTCTATGGTTGGTGTACTAGGGTCCCCTTGTATGCCCCAGAACCATTATTTGTCAAGGATACCATTTACAAGGAGGCCTAGGGTAAAAAAGACTTAAAGAAATCAAATGAAAAATGTAATCCTGTGAACTAAATGTTTAGTTTCAAAATTGAACATGTTTGTATGATTCCAAAAACTTTAAAATGGTTATTATAGGTAGTCTTATACATATACAATATATTCTGGACTAATTGTTACTCCTGGATTGTACAAAGTATTAATAAAATCAAAAAGTTGATTGACTGGGATTCAATGCCGCCCTCAGGAAGAACATTTTTATTTTGCGCTTATGTTACAGCCCGTATAAACACAATGGCTATGGTATCTTCAAATTTTTTTCTATGGTTGGTGTACTAGGGTCCCCTAGTATGCCCCAGAACCATTATTTGTCAAGGATACCATTTACAAGGAGGCCTAGGGTAAAAAAGACTTAAAGAAATCAAATGAAAAATGTAATCCTGTGAACTAAATGTTTAGTTTCAAAATTGAACATGTTTGTATGATTCCAAAAACTTTAAAATGGTTATTATAGGTAGTCTAATACATATACAATATATTCTGGACTAATTGTCACTCCTGGATTGTACAAAGTATTAATAAAATCAAAAAGTTGATTGACTGGGATTCAATGCCGCCCTCAGGAAGAACATTTTTATTTTGCGCTTATGTTACAGCCCGTATAAACACAATGGCTATGGTATCTTCCAATTTTTTTCTATGGTTGGTGTACTAGGGTCCCCTAGTATGCCCCAGAACCATTATTTGTCAAGGATACCATTTACAAGGAGGCCTAGGGTAAAAATGACTTAAATTAATCAAATGAAAAATGTAATCCTGCGAACTAAATGTTTAGTTTCAAAATTGAACATGTTTGTATGATTCCAAAAACTTTAAAATGGTTATTATAGGTAGTCTAATACATATACAATATATTCTGGACTAATTGTTACTCCTGGATTGTACAAAGTATTAATAAAATCAAAAAGTTGATTGACTGGGATTCAATGCCGCCCTCAGGAAGAACATTTTTATTTTGCGCTTATGTTACAGCCCGTATAAACACAATGGCTATGGTATCTTCCAATTTTTTTCTATGGTTGGTGTACTAGGGTCCCCTAGTATGCCCCAGAACCATTATTTGTCAAGGATACCATTTACAAGGAGGCCTAGGGTAAAAAAGACTTAAAGAAATCAAATGAAAAATGTAATCCTGTGAACTAAATGTTTAGTTTCAAAATTGAACATGTTTGTATGATTCCAAAAACTTTAAAATGGTTATTATAGGTAGTCTAATACATATACAATATATTTTGGACTAATTGTTCCTCCTGGATTGTACAAAGTATTAATAAAATCAAAAAGTTGATTGACTGGGATTCAATGCCGCCCTCAGGAAGAACATTTTATTTTGCGCTTATGTTACAGCCCGTATAAACACAATGGCTATGGTATCTTCCAATTTTTTTCTATGGTTGGTGTACTAGGGTCCCCTAGTATGCCCCAGAACCATTATTTGTCAAGGATACCATTTACAAGGAGGCCTAGGGTAAAAAAGACTTAAAGAAATCAAATGAAAAATGTAATCCTGTGAACTAAATGTTTAGTTTCAAAATTGAACATGTTTGTATGATTCCAATAACTTTAAAATTGGTATTATAGGTAGTCTAATACATATACAATATATTCTGGACTAATTGTTACTCCTGGATTGGACAAAGTATTAATAAAATCAAAAAGTTGATTGACTGGGATTCAATGCCGCCCTCAGGAAGAACATTTTTATTTTGCGCTTATGTTACAGCCCGTATAAACACAATGGCTATGGTATCTTCCAATTTTTTTCTATGGTTGGTGTACTAGGGTCCCCTAGTATGCCCCAGAACCATTATTTGTCAAGGATACCATTTACAAGGAGGCCTAGGGTAAAAATGACTTAAATTAATCAAATGAAAAATGTAATCCTGCGAACTAAATGTTTAGTTTCAAAATTGAACATGTTTGTATGATTCCAAAAACTTTAAAATGGTTATTATAGGTAGTCTAATACATATACAATATATTCTGGACTAATTGTTACTCCTGGATTGTACAAAGTATTAATAAAATCAAAAAGTTGATTGACTGGGATTCAATGCCGCCCTCATGAAGAACATTTTTATTTTGCGCTTATGTTACAGCCCGTATAAACACAATGGCTATGGTATCTTCCAATTTTTTTCTATGGTTGGTGTACTAGGGTCCCTTAGTATGCCACAGAACCATTATTTGTCAAGGATACCATTTACAAGGAGGCCAAGGGTAAAAATGACTTAAAGAAATCAAATGAAAAATGTAATCCTGCGAACTTAATGTTTAGTTTCAAAATTGAACATGTTTGTATGATTCCAAAAACTTTAAAATGGTTATTATAGGTAGTCTTATACATATACAATATATTCTGGACTAATTGTTACTCCTGGATTGTACAAAGTATTAATAAAATCAAAAAGTTGATTGACTGGGATTCAATGCCGCCCTCAGGAAGAACATTTTTATTTTGCGCTTATGTTACAGCCCGTATAAACACAATGGCTATGGTATCTTCCAATTTTTTTCTATGGTTGGTGTACTAGGGTCCCCTTGTATGCCCCAGAACCATTATTTGTCAAGGATACCATTTACAAGGAGGCCTAGGGTAAAAAAGACTTAAAGAAATCAAATGAAAAATGTAATCCTGTGAACTAAATGTTTAGTTTCAAAATTGAACATATTTGTATGATTCCAAAAACTTTAAAATGGTTATTATAGGTAGTCTAATACATATACAATATATTCTGGACTAATTGTTACTCCTGGATTGAACAAAGTATTAATAAAATCAAAAAGTTGATTGACTGGGATTCAATGCCGCCCTCAGGAAGAACATTTTTATTTTGCGCTTATGTTACAGCCCGTATAAACACAATGGCTATGGTATCTTCCAATTTTTTTCTATGGTTGGTGTACTAGGGTCCCCTAGTATGCCCCAGAACCATTATTTGTCAAGGATACCATTTACAAGGAGGCCTAGGGTAAAAATGACTTAAAGAAATCAAATGAAAAATGTAATCCTGCGAACTAAATGTTTAGTTTCAAAATTGAACATGTTTGTATGATTCCAAAAACTTTAAAATGGTTATTATAGGTAGTCTAATACATATACAATATATTCTGGACTAATTGTTACTCCTGGATTGTACAAAGTATTAATAAAATCAAAAAGTTGATTGACTGGGATTCAATGCCGCCCTCAGGAAGAACATTTTTATTTTGCGCTTATGTTACAGCCCGTATAAACACAATGGCTATGGTATCTTCCAATTTTTTTCTATGGTTGGTGTACTAGGGTCCCCTAGTATGCCCCAGAACCATTATTTGTCAAGGATACCATTTACAAGGAGGCCTAGGGTAAAAATGACTTAAAGAAATCAAATGAAAAATGTTATCCTGTGAACTAGTTGTTAAGTTTCAAAATTGAACATGTTAGTGGGATTCCACAAATTTTAAATGGGTATCATAGGTAATCTAATACCTGTACAATATATTCTGGATTAATGGTTACTGCTGTATTGTACAAAGTATTAATAAAATCAAAAAAATGATTGACTGGGTTTCAAAGCCTCCCTCAGGAAGAAAATTTTTATTTTGCGCTTATGTTATGGCCCGTATAAACACAAAAGCTATGGTATCATCAAATTTTTTTCTATGGTTGATGTATTTGGATCCCCTAGTATGCCCTAAAACCATTATTTGTCAATGATACCATTTATATTCATATAAAAAAATCGAAAATACAAAACTCCCTGGTCTCGATTTCAATGACAAAGTTTGCAAATTTTTTCTTAATAACTAACTTATGAATTTCAACGAATCTTTCATCAAAGCTTTAAGATTGGCTGTTCTACCCGACATTATTTGTTTGTAAACTTTTGATCGTTAGTTATGGTGAAAACTCAAAAACATTGAAATTTGGATTCTGGCATAGCTTCGCATAGCTTATAAACACAATGGCTATGATATAATCAGATTTTTTTCTATGGTTGGTGTACTAGGGTCCCCTAGTATGCCCCAGAACCATTATTTGTCAAGGATACCATTTACAAGGAGGCCTAGGGTAAAAAAGACTTAAAGAAATCAAATGAAAAATGTAATCCTGTGAACTAAATGTTTAGTTTCAAAATTGAACATGTTTGTATGATTCCAAAAACTTTAAAATTGGTATTATAGGTAGTCTAATACATATACAATATATTCTGGACTAATTGTTACTCCTGGATTGTACAAAGTATTAATAAAATCAAAAAGTTGATTGACTGGGATTCAATGCCGCCCTCAGGAAGAAAACTTTTATTTTGCGCTTATGTTATAGCTCGTATAAACACAATGGCTATGGTATCTTCCAATTTTTTTCTATGGTTGGTGTACTTGGGTCCCGTAGTATGCCCCAGAACCATTATTTGTCAATTATATTATTTGTAAGGAGGTCTGTGGTAAAAAAGACTTAAAGAAATCAAATGAAAAATGTAATCCTGTGAACTAATTGTTTAGTTTCAAAATTGAACATGTTTGTATGATTCCAAAAACTTTAAAATGGTTATTATAGGTAGTCTAATACATATACAATATATTCTGGACTAATTGTTACTCCTGGATTGTACAAAGTATTAATAAAATCAAAAAGTTGATTGACTGGGATTCAATGCCGCCCTCATGAAGAACATTTTTATTTTGCGCTTATGTTACAGCCCGTATAAACACAATGGCTATGGTATCTTCCAATTTTTTTCTATGGTTGGTGTACTAGGGTCCCCTAGTATGCCCCAGAACCATTATTTGTCAAGGATACCATTTACAAGGAGGCCTAGGGTAAAAATGACTTAAAGAAATCAAATGAAAAATGTTATCCTGTGAACTAGTTGTTAAGTTTCAAAATTGAACATGTTAGTGGGATTCCACAAATTTTAAATGGGTATTATAGGTAATCTAATACCT
Organism: Daphnia galeata; assembly: GCA_030770115.1. NCBI lineage: Eukaryota > Metazoa > Arthropoda > Branchiopoda > Diplostraca > Daphniidae > Daphnia > Daphnia galeata. The sequence goes on along the minus strand of CM061117.1, from coordinate 394,876 downwards.
GTACAATATATTCTGGATTAATGGTTACTGCTGTATTGTACAAAGTATTAATAAAATCAAAAAAATGATTGACTGGGTTTCAAAGCCTCCCTCAGGAAGAAAATTTTTATTTTGCGCTTATGTTATGGCCCGTATAAACACAAAAGCTATGGTATCATCAAATTTTTTTCTATGGTTGATGTATTTGGATCCCCTAGTATGCCCTAAAACCATTATTTGTCAATGATACCATTTATATTCATATAAAAAAATCGAAAATACAAAACTCCCTGGTCTCGATTTCAATGACAAAGTTTGCAAATTTTTTCTCAATAACTAACTTATGAATTTCAACGAAACTTTCATCAAAGCTTTAAGATTGGCTGTTCTACCCGACATTATTTGTTTGTAAACTTTTGATCGTTAGTTATGGTGAAAACTCAAAAACATTGAAATTTGGATTCTGGCATAGCTTCGCATAGCTTATAAACACAATGGCTATGATATAATCAGATTTTTTTCTATGGTTGGTGTACTTGGGTCCCGTAGTATGCCCCAGAACCATTATTTGTCAATTATATCATTTGTAAGGAGGTCTGTGGTAAAAAAGACTTACAGAAATCAAATGAAAAATGTTATCCTGTGAACTAAATGTTTAGTTTCAAAATTGAACATGTTTGTATGATTCCAAAAACTTTAAAATTGGTATTATAGGTAGTCTAATACATATACAATATATTCTGGACTAATTGTTACTCCTGGATTGTACAAAGTATTAATAAAATCAAAAAGTTGATTGACTGGGATTCAATGCCGCCCTCAGGAAGAAAACTTTTATTTTGCGCTTATGTTATAGCCCGTATAAACACAATGGCTATGGTATCTTCCAATTTTTTTCTATGGTTGGTGTACTTGGGTCCCGTAGTATGCCCCAGAACCATTATTTGTCAATTATATTATTTGTAAGGAGGTCTGTGGTAAAAAAGACTTAAAGAAATCAAATGAAAAATGTAATCCTGTGAACTAATTGTTTAGTTTCAAAATTGAACATGTTTGTATGATTCCAAAAACTTTAAAATGGTTATTATAGGTAGTCTAATACATATACAATATATTCTGGACTAATTGTTACTCCTGGATTGTACAAAGTATTAATAAAATCAAAAAGTTGATTGACTGGGATTCAATGCCGCCCTCAGGAAGAACATTTTTATTTTGCGCTTATGTTACAGCCCGTATAAACACAATGGCTATGGTATCTTCCAATTTTTTTCTATGGTTGGTGTACTAGGGTCCCCTAGTATGCCCCAGAACCATTATTTGTCAAGGATACCATTTACAAGGAGGCCTAGGGTAAAAATGACTTAAAGAAATCAAATGAAAAATGTAATCCTGCGAACTAAATGTTTAGTTTCAAAATTGAACATGTTTGTATGATTCCAAAAACTTTAAAAGGGTTATTATAGGTAGTCTAATACATATACAATATATTCTGGATTAATGGTTACTGCTGTATTGTACAAAGTATTAATAAAATCAAAAAAATGATTGACTGGGTTTCAAAGCCTCCCTCAGAAAGAAAATTTTTATTTTGCGCTTATGTTATGGCCCGTATAAACACAAAAGCTATGGTATCATCAAATTTTTTTCTATGGTTGATGTATTTGGATCCCCTAGTTTGCCCTAAAACCATTATTTGTCAATGATACCATTTATATTCATATAAAAAAATCGAAAATACAAAACTCCCTGGTCTCGATTTCAATGACAAAGTTTGCAAATTTTTTCTCAATAACTAACTTATGAATTTCAACGAAACTTTCATCAAAGCTTTAAGATTGGCTGTTCTACCCGACATTATTTGTTTGTAAACTTTTGATCGTTAGTTATGGTGAAAACTCAAAAACATTGAAATTTGGATTCTGGCATAGCTTCGCATAGCTTATAAACACAATGGCTATGATATAATCAGATTTTTTTCTATGGTTGGTGTACTTGGGTCCCGTAGTATGCCCCAGAACCATTATTTGTCAATTATATCATTTGTAAGGAGGTCTGTGGTAAAAAAGACTTACAGAAATCAAATGAAAAATGTTATCCTGTGAACTAAATGTTTAGTTTCAAAATTGAACATGTCTGTAGGATTCTACAAATTTAAAAATGGGAAACCTGAACATGTCTGTAGGATTCTACAAATTTAAAAATGGGAAACCTACGGGAACCTTGCAACCCGCTAGGGATGCCAGCATATATTCCGTGAAAAAAATTTTAATTTACAAAAAATTGAGTCATTAGTTACTTCTAGTCAATGAATTTTTTTTTCAGCGCTAAATGCACTCTATTTTCAGCGCTTGCTTGAGAGTATTTCACACAGTATTTCACAGTTCAGACGAAACACTCAGGCATCAATTGATCTTCAAAAAATGGATAGCGTACCGAGATATCTTATTTTTACAAATGAAGTTTTTTTTTTTTAAACACTCGAAATTCAAATTTGGAGTGAAAAAAATTTATGGCCGCTAGAGGAACCGGTTAATCGATTAACTCTTAACTGGTTAACCCACAACCCACCATTTCCAGTCTCGGCTCTCAGCTGATAGCAGTGTCTCGTCTCTCGTGTTCTGGTATTCGTTTCTTTCCGACTAATGTGGGAAATTTAAAAATTTTTCAATCCGAGTTGTTCTGTGGTTGTCATCATTGACATTTTGTGATTTTTTTCTGAACTGAAATTGTGAACATTTTTCATGGTTTATTCTGGCTAACACCACGTGGGACAAATCTTTCATGCCTTTCGAGAGAAGAATTCGGTAAAAAATGGCTTAATTAATATTCTTTTCATGTGTAATAATGTTATTTATGAAAGTATATCAGATTATTTATTACATTGGTTATTTCTATTTCCACCTGGTGGAATACGTTGTACTGTACGTGTTTCGCCTAGCGTTACGAATCGGCTCTCCTTCATTTTGTCCCGTATTTATGTCTAGGTTGAAAATCCTACTGTTTGTGGATGGCTTTTCTATTTCGTCAAGTCATTCATTTTTTTAAACTAAAGAAAATTTGGCTCGTTTATTTTATTACCTGACGTGGTGTAGTTTATGGGCGGTAGATGGCGTGTAGTAAATTTTCGAATTTGCGCGGGATTTAACAAAACTGAAATATTTTTAACAATTTTTAACAACTTGCTCATATTTGTCAAATTCTGTGAAAAATGTGTTTCATATTTATTTAAACATTCGTACAACAGTTAATCATTTAATTTGTCCCTCCCCCTCTGTATTTCTGTCTTAAAAATTTTCTTAACTAATTCAATCACTCGTCAACTAGGTGCTCTTCGTCGCCATCAAGCCTCAACTGCCTGACCATCAAGCTGACGATTGCCGTCCAGTCATCAGCATGTGCGTGCATCCCCACTCCTTTGTTCATTTCCCTTTCACGGCGTCCCACGTGTACAGCCATGCGAGTGTGGATGTATTCACGAGGGTCTCTTCTTTGCGTCGTCTTTTTCCTTTCCCACCTAAAATCCCGACTTTTTAAAGCACTCAGTTCTTCTGGTCAACCCTTCACACCAGGCACCAGGCAGTACAAGGTAAATTTATTTTTGTTTCTATTTTCTCCGTGGTATTGTTGTGTCGATGTAAATAGGGCGAGTCCGTTTTATGTTAGAAAGTCCAATAATGATTGAATTTTAAAAATATGCACTGAAATTCGACTATCGACTACTTTTTGAAAATCTGTCCTGTGCTTGTGCGCCCTTCTTCCGCAACTGATTTTGTTGTTTTTGGTTTTTCTTTTCCGGTACCGGCGTGAGTGACAATTTTCACGATTTGTTTTTTGTCTTCACGTGGAATTTCCTATCAGTTTGCATCCATCAATGAAAGCTTTTGGTTTTCGGATAGCGCCGTGAGATGCTGTCACAGTTCAACCCTTTCTTTCTTTCTTTCTTTCTCATTTTTATTGGTTGAGCGTCGTATTCTATTTTCATTAGCTTTTTAACCGACGAAATGTTCTGAATTGCCCTTTTTTTCGCAACTTGAGGTGTAAATTACAACATTTTCCAACTTTCTCATCGTATGGCGTAGACTCGTCATTGAGATTTCTAGTTTCATTCTTTTACCTAGCTACCTTTCAGATGGATAGTGGTTTCTATTTTGGCAGTGATGCAATTTGATTTAGCTACGACCGTGCTAACATCGTCAGTTTTAATCTCTTAAACAATCTCTATGATGTTGTGCGTCGTTTTTTTGTGACTGCATCGTTGTCTCAGACGATGTTTGTCTTCTATGTTCCCTTATGGTGGGTCTGGTATTTTCCAACATGGTTTTCCAACGTACTGTTAACGGGTGGGTGGGTGGGTAAACTATACCTTTTTTTTTGAGAACGTGGCAATCGCATGCCCTCTTAATTGATGACGTTGCGAATATTCTGATTCGCGCATGTTTCCTCAGTTTGGGTTACAGGCGGCCAAGTATCCAAACTATCGAAATAATCAGCACGGTAGTTGCGATGGAACATCCCATTTTGAGTTATCATGGGTTGTTGTTGGATACTTAACTTTCGAATATTAGCGATTATGACAAGGCTTAACGATAGAGATATCCTAATTATCGCTTCACTATTTTTTCTCTTGTCTCAATGTTGAATGCGATTTTCTGTCAACATGTTTGTGCCAATTTGAGTCGTGATTTGATAATGGCAAATAGTTGTTATGCCTCGGGGTCACTTTCGCCAAAAATCCAGCAATAAGAGAAGATTAAGACGTTTCATTCCTTTTTTTCCCCCTACGATTCGGGATTTTTTTTATTTTGTTAAATGAACATTTCATTGAATGAAAAGGTTATTTGATAGCGTAATTTTTTCTAATTTTTAGGTTTTGTTAAGTCTTTAATGTAAAATAATTAAATTCGTGAATATCGCCATCGAACTATGAAGCTAATACTCATTTAAATTCTGGATAATTTCCCAGTGTCAGTTTGATGAATAAAATTTCCTTGTGAGAAAAACTGAGCAAGATGATTCAGATGCTGGTTTATCATCATTTTCGGATTCTTCTGATCAATTGTGAGTCGTCTCCTGGGATAATTTTAATAAATAATCAATGGAAAGTTCTGCGTAAATGAATGAAAGTCATTTCTCATTTAGACTTGTTGATCTCTAAGGAGATTATGTCCACTAGTGTATTTTAGGGCTTTACGGAAAGGCTTACAAGTTCACTTTTTTCACGGACGCCTCACTAAGGATTACTGTTCGTTTGATGAAATCAGTTCTTATTATTTCAATATTCAGCGAAACATCAAGTTGCGTAGAAAATCGTGTGAGTGTGCCGAGCTGAAAGTACTTGATCTCCTTTTATGTACCTACCTACCTACGTCGCTTCGTCACAAGTTTTTGTTTTTACGTCACTCGGAAGAAACGAGAAAACCTAGCGTTCAAGTTTTTTTTACATTTTTCTTGGCCCCCTAAAGGAAGTCATCCCCCTCAATGAGACGTCATTACAATTAATTACAATCAAATTACACCATGTTATTGTGTTCTGTAATGATGAAATGAATTTGAAAAAAGGCGAATTTTTGAGATTCCTTAGTTGATCCCTGCGGGCTACAAAACACTCCAATGACATTCGTTAGAAGCTAACATTTTTCTTCCCTATTTTTTTTATATTCAAATTGAGATGTGAATTATGTTGTCGGAAATAAATGAATGAACATTATTGATCATCATGTAAGGGACAGGTGGATACTTATGAATCTGGTTAGTCAATATATTTCACTAGATTCATTTCGATGGGCAATTGGAATAGTTCACCGCATTAGTTTGGAATAGGCGTTTCCTTATATTTCTGGATTTGGGACCAGTTCAGTATGTTCGGAAAATCTTCCATAGTTTCATCCGTGTTCCCCCAATATCATGGACTGCTTGTCACAGTCGATCAAGCAATCGGATAATGGGTGGGGGAACGATAGAAACTAGGTAATTTTCATTTTCTCATTTAAACCTTCAAGTTATTCTACAGTTATACCAATGACCCGTTATTTGTCGAAGAGTGTTACGCTAAACTGAGTCGTTCATGTGTGGTACTCGCGCCAAGAAGGTGCGAATGTGTCGTACCATATTGTCAGTATTCATGTGTCAATTATTATTGTTCATTAATTGGAAATTCAATTTTCCCATCAGGGAATTATATTATAGTCCAAAACAGAAATCCCGTTGTATAAACCGCGGATCAAAATGTTATGCCCACTCCGGCTATTTCTAACTTTTTGTTTGTTTCCTTCTCATTCGCGTGATGGCTTTTTTCTATTTACTAAAAACCAGTTCATTTCTCGTGTTAACACCTCGTTTGTGACGTCAGGTGTTTAGTAGCCCATTATCTGCCGTTGGATCTGGCTCTGATTCGCACATAGTAGGGTATTGGATAACGTTAAAAGTTTTCACTACACTAGATTAGCAACGGCGCTCAATGAAACGATGTCAATATCATAATTTTATTGTTTTCCTGTGTCTAACTTGTGCCGTGAACAAATGTGGAATGCTCAATTCACATTTAAAAAAAATGAATAATTAATTCAGGAGATCAGTTAAAAGAAATTCAATTACTGTAAGTTCGGTGCGCATTTGTAAACAAAGAAAAATCAAAGAATCGCTCGCAGGTAGTTCGAGGTGGCTTAGTGTCAGGCCTGCTGTTAACATCTTTCTGTGTCCGATCTTGGTCCGGCAATTTTGATCAGTTAGATGACGAAACTGTTGGTAATAGGCCGAAATTTGTCATGAACATTATCCATCGTTACCTATTTTGACGGTATAAGCAGTGTGTAGTAACCACTGCATGAGGATCGAGAGAGTAGAAGGAATTTTTGTTGGGCACTTTTGTCGTCGATCATGTGAAAGCTACTTCTCTTAAATTTCAGTCGTTTAAACTGTTAGATAATTTCTTATTCAGTTCACTCGTGTCAACGAAAACAATTATTTTAGAGGCGGCTAGTGGATGAGGTAGAATTTCTGTCCCCTAGAAGCCGAGAAATATCATTTTCGCTGCATGAAACTGTTGGAAAATGTAATGAAATCACACGCTCATGAGCGCCGAGTGATATCAAATTGCATTGGTGAGCTGTAAACATAAAGTATCTTACATTTAACGTATTAAGTGTCGCTGTAAACGAAGCAGCTCACGTGACGTACGTGCCAACTAAACTAATAAGGACTGTTCATTTAAAAATAATTCGATATGTTGATCTCTTGAAAAATTGTCAAGAATTAAAACCAAAATCAACATCAGCAGAGGGTGCGACAAAAGAAAAAGATTGACTTAATTTGAGTTTGCTGTATAGTTTTAGAACAACGTTCGTTTTATTATTATCTGTATGATGCGATTATGTTTCGTTGGCAATTCAATTAAACGCATAACTTTCAAACGAACTGTAATAAGAGAAAAAAAAAAGGTTTCCGCAGACAGTCATTTTTCGACCAGTGGCCGATAAGGTTTCACAATCAAATTATTTGTGTAGAGTTCGGTTTAAAAAGACCGTAGTGCCTGTTTTTATTTATTTATCTATTTTTTTTTTTCAAATCAGCAAACGTCGATGCGCAAAACAAACATTTTTCTGATATTCGTGCCGCTCTCTAATTCAAACGGGTAACGCTATTCACACACCTTTGGGCGATTATCCTAAATTATTTGGAGGGAGCCAACTTGATTCTAGTAGTGACGCAATTGAATTTCCCTGTTGATTAATTTCGTGAGAAAAATATTGCCGGTCCAAGCAATGAACATTTTACACCATATCTAAGTACATCACATTTCATTTCCATCCGTTAGATCAATTGGATTGATGATTGATGATAGCGCTCTATAACAAGTGTTTTACACAGCGGAATATCATGGAGCCTTGTTGTTTAAATATTCTGGGTGTTTATCCAGTTAAATTATTAGTCTCGAGGACATTTCTTGTTTTATAATGCATTCTTGGAAATTTGCAAGGAAAGATTGTTCAGTGTGTCAAATGGAAGCGACCAGTCTAGACACTATAACAATTGTTGATCTTGAATTTCAAGAGATCATTATATTAGAAGAACTGCTCAGTATCCTAATATAGGAATGTAGACCATTTCTATTACATAGAAACAAACCAATTATAACATGAAATACCGTTGAAATTTCATTCATTCTATTATCTAGCGTAAAACTGATTTCATATACTTAAAGGCTAGTTAAATGATAACCAGATTTATTTTGTTTCGGCGCGTTAACAAGTGTAATAACAGTTCACAACTTAATTAATCGATCGGCCCTAAACGTTTAATTATTTGCGATTGCTTTTTTTATTTAATTTCGAAACTCCAAAATTCAAATTCGAAGTGAAAAAAATTACGCCCGCCAGAGGGTCTCAGCCTATCAGTAGGGGGTGTAGGACTAGATCACAAGAGTCAATATAGACGGCCGCCCAGGGCCCAGCAGTCCAGAGCCAGAACCCAGAAGTGTCCATTTTTCTAGTAATATTCGACAATTATAATTCCATGTTGTTCTGTTCAAATTTAAACGATTAGAAAGGGAATATTCATCAACGACATTTATTTTGTGATTTGTTTCTGTGTTTTTGAACTCTTCCATCTTTCCATGATGCAGTCTGGCCAACACCACGTGTGGTGTATCTTCATGCCCTTCGAGATTTTGTAAGGTATATCTCCATTTAACAGTCTCTTCCTTTGTAATTATGTCATTGAAAGAAGCACTAATGATTTCATTCAGAGCTATTTAAATTGCATATTTACATCAAGAGCCGTTTAAAGTAGAGAAATTGGGATATAAATAGCCAATGTTGCCCCAATTATCATCCGGCACACGCAAATTTTTAAATTCTTATTGAAATTTAGAGGCTTGTAATTGAAATCCAAAGATGAAAAATTTAAAATATTGAAATGGCCAGCAGAGTTGCGTCTTTCTTTTAAATGTAATGAATACTTTACGCCCGCAATCGAAATATTATCCATCATCCTCGCGATCATCCTAATAACAGCATTCATCAACCGAGCAAAAGTGTTCACCCTCGGAGCACGTAATGGTAATAGACCTATGCTATTACGGTCATGGGAAGAATGGCTCACGGACCATTTCAGTTGGCTAGTTGTCAGGACAATGTTCGTTTTAGGCTGATTGTTAACGTTATACAGTAATTCACCAACCGTTCATTTTGTTAAAATGTATTTGTACATAGTGAACTATGTGCATCGTTTGCTATTTTATCTAATATTGTCGTTATTGAACTAAAATGTATCTTTTCTGAAGCACGAAATATTTAAATCTATAACATGGTTTTTACCACAATGGGCTGATAAGACGATAACTTTATATAATGTTTGAAATTCCATTAGATTTATCCTTTACATGCTCTAATTGCTACTGGAAAGAATCATGGCAATGGGAAAATTGGGAAACTTGTATATAAGCTCCTGATGCTTAATGGGTTGCCTTTATACAGTTTCTTGCCATGTGTATGATTTGGATCTAGTAGCAGATAGCAGCGGATGTAAGTCTTAAATAAAACAGTGAAAATTATCCGTGCTTTTCAGAAGAACTATGCCATGAAAATTGGATGGTAAATATCGCACGGCAATTCAATTGATAATTGCTTAAGATATTGTACAATTGATTTAATTTCGACACGATTGCATGTGGGGAAAAGAGAGTCATAGTGCTCATCAGTCCGCATTCGAAAAGTCTCAACGTTCGAGGTGTTTTAGGACAATTATGAGACTAATAACTTGGGTCTTAGTACTTTTCCCTGACGCTTTTGACCGCATGCGTGATTTTAAAAAATGCGAAAGGAATCTGTTCTTGATTTGAAGATGGAAGAGAAGAGATTCTCCTATTCCTCCCCGTGATCGTCATCCCACTGGAGTCCTTTTTTTACAGCTTCTCAATCTTTGATCACATTTTGAATTTTTGATTGACGAACGGACAAGATTGAGATATTATAGAATTATGTATTCATGGGCTCGAGTTGTAGTAGATGCGGGATCTTATAAGCTAAGAAAAGATGTTGGATCGTAGAATTGTTTTATTATCTGTAATGCAATGTAATACGTTTGATATCAATCAATAAAAACCTTTTAAAAATAACAAATTGCGCGTTTTGTGTAAGTATTTTCTAAACTGCGAACCCTATTTCCTTTTTTTATTAATTGGGGTTAGATGTTAACTAAGGACGTTGATATATATTTGTTTTAAAAAAGCGCTATCAAATGAATCACATGTAGGTAGGGAAGGTAGAAGAATTGTTGAGTTCCATTGATTCGGAATTGTTTAGTTTTTTTTTTTGACCTGCTTCGAGGCTCTGCAACGAGCGGCCACTCCGCCAAAAGTCCCTGATGGCACCAGCAACGTCGATAAAACAACACAGACGTTGAAACCCAGCAGCAGTGAGAGCGACACGGACGATCCTGATGAAACGGACACGGAGTCGGACACGGAAGAATACGAGTCGGCCATGGATTCTGAGACCGAGCCGGAATCTGCCGCTGACGAGCGGATGAATCAGAAGGAACCCGATCCAGCAAGTAAATGAAATGAATAAATTCGTTGGAAACTTTTTGGATCGTCTAAATTTGTCTTTGTTTTTAATTCAATGCGTCTGATATTGAAGTCAATAAAAAACCCTTTTAAAAATAACAATTTGCGTCTTTTGTTTTATTGCCTGTACTTTTTATAAACAATATCATAATTCCTTTTTCAATAAGTTGTGCAATTTAATTCAACGGATGCTAATGGCTTCTAATAACTAAAAATAGTTTTAAACAACAAACAAAGGATTATATTGATGCTGGAATTATCCTATTAAAGTGTGTCGGTTATTCTCATACAGACAATAAAGAAGAAATCAAAAGGGTATAGCAGAAAAAGTGAACTGCTGCACGCCATATTCTTTGGATACATCCGCCATGTCCAATTCGTGGGTCGGTTGGGTCGAGTTTATAGTTGAAAATTCCGGCAGGCAATCGCACTGCCGTAAAAGATTACAAAATTAATTAGTGTCGAATATAGTCGAGGTATTAGAAAGTGCCAGTTGCACGTACCTTGGAAATAGTTCATTTGTATCTACCCGTAATGTCTCAACCTCTGCCACAATAGGATGAGAGACAACGTCGGATGCAATCGGGCCGTTCGCCGAAGCATTTCCTTTGACACTGTGATATCGTGCAGATGTATGAAGCATCCAGTTCCTGTAACGCTTCACTTTCGGAATCTGCACGCATCATGATAGCTGCAAAATTTTTCTTTACACGTCAACTTTTATTTTAACAGTTGACTTAACTTATGCGGTAATACCTTGATCTTCTTGTGCGTCTTCGTCGACTGGAACTGCAGACGATCCTGGAAAAACAGCGGCGCAAATAGCAACGAAAAATACCTTAAATATAACAACCGAGAAAATGTCTAATTCTCGTGTAACAGCCACTCATACATTGAAAAATTAAGTAAAATTATAAATCCAAAGATCTGGCTTCGTATAATTTAATTCAGTCATTGCAGAATATTTCACAGAAGTTGAAACAACAATTTAATTTAACTGGATTGAAACTTGCAAATGCTTACCATCTGAATAATGAAATTCATCTTCTCGTTCAGGGGATGTGATGCTGTTGATCAGCTCGAATGATAAAGTGGGAGGCCTTTTCACGTCTCATCGGCGCTAATTTATACTTGGATTGCGGACGTTGTACCAATCGAATACATGCAATTCCGGACAGGTGGCAAGTACCAACGCGTAGGTGTTAATAACTATTACCCTAAGCATTTAGACCAAAATTAATTTTGACTATTACCGTCAGGTGTGCAGGGACATTCACCTCACCTCGCACACCTGAGTCATTTTCATTTCAGTGCTGGTCAATATTGATTTTGGATTGCATTTGGACACCTACACATTAAATACACCTATACGCATTGTTAGCACGTGCCTAGATTGGCATGGGTACTTGGTTCGTTGGGTATCAAAGGAACACAGTTAAGTCAATTTAAAAAAAAAAATTGCTGAAATATTTAATAAGATACGTTTTATGCACTGCATGACCAACTGCAGCGGCAACATATTTATTATCATCTTATATCACTAAAAGTAATATCTAATTTCACATCAAATGAAGTCGTTAGTCGTCACGGAAGAATACGAGTCGGGCATGGATTCTGAAACCGAGCCGGAATCTGCCGCTGACGACCGGATGAATCAGAAGGATCCCGGTCCCGCAAGGAAATGAAATGGATATGTGCGCTGGATCTGATATAATTAGCAGAGAAACATTTTGGATAGTCTAAATTTGTTTTTATTATCTCAAATTCAATATAACACGCGTTTGACATCAATCAATAAAAACCTTTTGAAAATAACAATTTTCGCGTTTTGTGTAAGAAGTATATATTTACTAAACTGTGAACCCTATTTCCTTTTTTACTAATTGGGTTAGATGCGTTATTAAGTAAGAACGTTGATATATTTGTTTGAAAAAAACGTTATCAAATGAATCACATGTAGGTAGGGAAGGTAGAAGAATTGTTGAGTTCCATCGATTCGGAATTGTTAGCTGTTTTGTTAGCACCACTCAAGGTACCGCTGTTATTGCGACTGTTACTGTCGGTCGTGTCATTCGAGTTGCATTGGCTTTCTTCTCCAGCCTCCAGTGGACGACGTTGGCTCTTCTTGGAGGAGACGATCCTCGATCCCAGTTTTTCACAGATCGAGAAGAAGGGATTCAGACGTGGGAATTTCAGTTTGAGCATTTTCAAAACACTCGGCTTACAGATCAAGATGATGAATATGAAAATGGGCGATAAAATGTTGATAATGTCGGTGAACAGGGCACTTTCGAAACTCGAGTCCGCCATGAAAGTGATGATTCTCTGTTGTCCATGGTACACCCATCAACAGAAAGAGACTCAGGATCACTTTAAATCTGCATCAATTGATTTGTTATTAGCACTTAATGAGATTAGACTGAAACTCTGAATGTATATAATTTTATCAACGAAGTGTTTATACCTTTTACTGTTACGGGTAACGTTGGTCACTTGTAAGTCGACGCTGCTCCGGTAAAAACTGACGGTAGACCAAACGAACATGACAACGTTAGCTGCGATCATCAACATCATTGGTCCGTACATATAAGCAATTAATGGTCCTCTATGTTTATCTAATAAATTCAGAACATTTTAGTTAAATATCGTTTTTAAATCGAAGAGAGTGTGTGATGTAACTCTTACGATTAAACCAGCAGAACAAATTTGAATTGAGACCCGGTTTGATGATGTCATCTGGCACGTCGCTGTGCTGGAGGATTTGTCCGACCACCACAACGATGAATGGAATACCCCATCCGTAAATGGAATAATAGAAGAATTGTTTGCCCAAGACGGTTTCGTTTGTTGGTGAACTCGTGCAACTGGAGTAAAGGAATTAAAAAGTATATAGATATAAAAACGAATAAAGTTTAAAGAAGTTAACATATTGTTATACTACCTAAACCGCTTCCAAACTCCATAGCACAAGACGTTGAGCCATGAAAAAGTGGCGATATAGGCGAAATGCAGTGAAATTGCTGTATTACAAAATTTGAAATATTACTGTGCTCTTTTTAAATTGAATAAGGATTTTAGTTTACCTATCGTAGGGCAAAGACCAGTGGGCATATCGCTTCCTCTAACGAGCATGAGAACGGCATGGAAGATGTACATGACGGTCATCGAAGTCAAATAGCACATCACGATCACGCCGTGAATGTTGCGCATTTTCGGTAGAAGAGAATAAACGGCCAAAGTGGCGATTAAAAATGTCGCGGCAAAAAGATGCAGATAACCAAAGAGTAACGCGCCTTTGGAATCTTCTCCTTGTTCTGGAAGACAACCTAATGCCATTATGTTCTATTTTTGAATAAATAAAAGAATAACATTAATTATGGACGTATAAGATCAATTTCAGGGTGTTGTATACTCACATTAGTTTCTTTGTCAACAAAATTGTCAATGCAATATTTATCCGTTTTTCTTCCTTTTGGATGATCTTCGGAGAAAAATAGAATCTGGCCATCGCTATCGATGGAGAATCGTGAAACCTCATAGGGTGCGTCCACACCAAGATCCCCGCACTTGATTCCGAGTCCGCCGTGTGTAACAGTCGATTTGACATCGATGGACTCATTTTGCTTATTGCGCAACAGCGATAGATTTAATTTTTCAGGATGCGATTCACATTTTGAAATTGGAGAAAGATCGTGATAATATTTCATGACCAAGGCCATGTCGGATGGGCAACACTTGCGGATGCATCCGGACGCAGTGCACGGATCAGGGACGCAATAACGGGCCACAACATTCCCAGAAGATGTTGAATAATTTTCTTCCTCTACTCTGTTGATGCAAAATTCATTTGATTTCAGTTGTTTGTCACCAATCCATAACGTTCCGTTGTCCAGCTGGAAATCTTGGGTGCTGTGACTGATGTAGCCATCCGGGCAATCGGTCAAACCGTCGTTTGGATGGGAATAACTTGGGAACAATTCACTGTACAAAGTTGAAACTTCATTTGGGACACATTGATCCAATCCTGGCAGGTATGTAGTCCCACTTTTACAGCACCAGAATTGTCGATCGAATAACTTGCCATGTTGAGTAGTATCCGTTTGGTTGGCAATAAGAGATTCTCCGGGATTGCCGTGTTGGGTTGCCAAATCTTTAGGGATTTCCAGAACAGTTTCATTTTTGCTTGCGGCAATGGCATTGGAAAGCCAAAATAAAAAACAATAAAAAATAACGATCCAACTATTATTAGCCATGGTGCCACTATATTCTAGTCACTAAACACTGTGATTGACTGTAAACGATATCAGTTTTCACTGCTGCGACATGCTAAACACTGGCCCTGAATTTGAAGACGAATCAAAAGAAGAAATGTTATACACAATTGTATTATAGTAGAACTTGTAAACACTTCTCTTGAATCTTTCATCTTTCAAACACTTAAAATTGTATTGTTGAAATCAATTTAAAATGAATTTTTAATCTAACTTTTTAAAGGAAGAGAAATGCAAATGCTATGGACGTCGGAGAGAGACGGAAGAATATGAAAACAAAGTCCGGGACTTCCCCCAAAGCTTCGGGCAATTTTGATTGTTTGTTATTTTTTGTGGGTTCCGCGTTAAAAACCCGGAATCGAGACAAACATTTCATTCGTTAACCACAAGAGCTATGTTCAATTTTTACCTCTTGAGTAACTGGAAGTCCAATGGTGAAACGAGTTCCGATATAATTTCAAAATGGAGGGGAAGGATGTTGACGGAACGCTGCGCAGTTTGCGACTGTTTCACGTTACTCCTTTCTGTTGAGTCTTTATCTTGAACCACTATAGGCTATAAGGCTGTGTCGAAACGGGAAGCAAACGTCATCATGGAAATGCCCTGCAGTCCTGTACGTACAGTACATACACGACCCCGTGTTTATGAGAGAGAATCGAATGAACGTGATTTTCTCTAGCTGCTGAACTTCCATCGGGACCATAGGGAACATGCATCGGCGGTTTCTATCGGGAAGAATCAGGTTATTTAACGGCATTTCAAACTGTTAATATATTGAATAGTAAAGCTTTAAAATTCTTTTTGTATCAAAAAATAATTCTTTAGGTCAAGGAAGTTGCTGGCCAGCAACAGAACTCTGGTCCTTTTTCAACATGCGCACAAGGTGACAAAAATCTAAATTTAAACCTTTATTTTCCTTTTTCAAAATTGGCAAAAGTCCTTCTCGTTATCGGGTCATCCCGTCGTTTTCCGTTTATTGTTTTTTTTGCTCGTTATCAGATTATGTGCGCAGAAATTGCGCACATCAACTCCACAAAAGGATGATGGCGAAACGTAACCCTGAAAGTATCAAAATCACCAAGGCTTTGCTGTGGCCATACATGGTGCTGTATAAGTTGCCTAAGGGTTCAAATACGTTTCTGCACGACTTTCACGCACCAATTTTATACATTTGGTTATTCCCCAACAGCAGACTGACATTACAAATGATATACGTATTATGCAGAGCGAGAAACGAAATTTCCCAAGTTTCACATAACCTGCTGTTAGCGAAGTCCAGATAAGAAACTTATTTATTGCCAGAATTTGACTTTCATAATACTAAATCTTATGAGGATAAAACATTCATGCGCATTATTAAACTATTTTTAGAAAATAATGTGGTACAATGTGACGATAAACGTAAATAAAATGGTATTAACCTAACAACACTTGTATATTTCTCCGTTTCTTATTTAAATATATAGGGTTGAACATTTAGTTAAGCCAATAGGCACGACTGAGAATCCATCCACAGATTCCGTTGATTCTTCTCGTTTCGGTCGGGAGTTTGGCTCTCTTCATGTAACAAACGCCATTAGTCCACGTGAAATGATTGCAATTCGGGTTAGCGATGCAAACACCTCCGCACTGCTCTGAGCTGCTCGGTTTTTGGGCGATGTCGTGACCAATCCAGTCACAATTCCACATCCAAATGGTTTGTCCGTTGTCTCCGTAGTTGTACTGACGGACTTCTTTTTCATCGGCAGACACCCAGGCAACGCCGGCCATCAACAGCATCAAAAAGGACCAGCAAACTCGAAATGATTTTGTCGTCATGGTGAAATGAATAACAACAATTTTGTTTTACTTCAATACCTAATTTTAAAAAAAATTAGAAGTGAGTCAAGATGTACATTGTTGGATCCAAGTAAAAAATTTCTACTTACTTTGGAATGAAAATTGAACTTGCCACCGAGGAGATGTGGTTCAGTCAACTGTGCTCTTTAACTTGACAATCTGTGCCTTTTTATAGTAGGCGAAATCCTATTGTACACTACATGGAGTTCCATATCTATTTCAAAATACACATGATGATTGAAAAATTGCTTGGTTTTTGAAGGAGTGTCATCTGAGATATTGAAGAAGTCAAGTCACTGACCTTTAAAGGAAAATTAAATTTACCTCAGCTGAAAATAAGATCAGCATATTAGAAGTTTAGAACATGGTGCGATACCAATCAAGACGTATTCTCTTCTAGGAAATTCTCCTTTTTCATTTTAAATATTCTTTCATATTCACGTATCGGACATTGCCCTTCTTTTCCTCCCATTTATTTAGCGCTTGTTTTTAAAATAATAAAAAAGCCTCTTGCCTTCCTATCTTTGATCTTTTCCCTTGAGCGATCTTTTTACTTACTACATTCGTTGAATTTTCATTTAAGCTATAGTTGACGCACAGTAGGAATTAAATCAAGGAAGCCAACACATTAATTCATGCTCGTGTTAAAGGGTATAATGGCAATTTTTTTTTTTAATAAACAAAAGTTTTCATTATTTAAAAAAACCATAGAATCAGAGATAACACAGATCCGTGGAGATCGCGTCTGTTTTAAAAAAATTCTCGTTCGAAAACAAAAAAATTTCCGTGATTAACTAATTGCATGAAATAAAGATTTGCAATTAAAAATTCAGAAACAATACTATTTGAGAGTCGGCTATATATTTTAATTTAAACAGTTTTAAAAAAGCAAATTTTTTAAAATATTTTAAGTCTTCCGCGGTTCCGCCCTTCCGGCAACACTGCCGTCGAAAGTCAATCTGGCAACACCAGTTATGCAAATCAAAACAAAAATTTGAAAGTTTTGATAGAGGTGTGAACAATTTGTTCCTGCTAAAGAACAAAAGAATAAAGTTCATTTAATTTTGGAGCTCATTCGATTAAAGATCTCATTTTGAAACTGGGGCGTTTCTGTAGCCAGACAGCAGGAACCTACACATTCGTGCATGCTGTTTGGCTGAAGGTTAAAGTGAAAAAGGTAATAACTGATATCATTCGTATACTTTCGTAGGCTGTTCGTAATCTAAATTTAATTTTGAGGAATTCATCCATTGAATGAAGTACATTTATTAGTTCTCAGCATCGTTATTAGTTTTTCAATAAGACTAGAAGAATATTGTAACTTCTAAACCAAAAAATGTCCTGCTAACTTTTTTCGTGATGAATGTGTGACCAATTGACCATTCATGAGGTTAGGGCGTTAGGCTAAGGTACAAGAGTTTAGGCGATCAGTTTTTGGGTGTGATTTTGAGATTAAGTTGGTAAAACTTTGTTTACCTTGAACAAATTGAAATTCTCTCAATCGACAAAGGAAATAAATCAAATGCTCATAATTTAACTCTTAGATTTTCAGCATCACAAATTCTTCATTCTTGGTAAATAGAAATTACTAGCAGTTAAACTTTAAGCCAACTAAAATTGACCAATTGTTAATTGTCATTAATTTTCTTTTCTGATCACTAGCTCTAGGTTTTTTGGGCAATTTGTTTTCTCCCATGTCATCAAAACTAATCTGAAAAGGCACATGAAACAGGTTATCAGGAAGAGACCCTATCATACGTCTGTGGCCGCGTTTTTACCTAAAGTCGTCGAAACACATTGAGCGGAATCACAGTGAGGTAATTAAAGAAGATATTAATCCATTGCTTTTTATACACCCACTAACTTCAACTTGTCTCTTCAATTTCCACATTTTTAATGTAAATTCTGTGATCTAAGCTTCTCTGTCAGCACTACTGTGTCCATTCTGAATGCAAAGAAATCAAGTATGAATATACCAAATCAGAAAAGGATGATTCACACTGGCAAAGGTTTCATCCACTGACAACCTCAACCATCGTCGATCCGTAAGTTTTGAGTATATCTTTTTATTGTTTAAATATATTTTGACATGATGAGCTAATTACATTTTGATTATAAGCGGTCATCGAGGCGGTCTTTAAAAAGGAGCCAATGATTTCCGTCGTAAGGATAGTAAATATTTGACCAGTCATTTTAATCGAAAATGTCGGCGGAAGAAAGGACCAATCAGAAGGGGAAATGGGTCCCCTCCGTAGTTAAGGAGATTATTAAGAAGGAACTAGGGCTACTTGCCCATTTACCAAAAGAGAAAGACTTGGAAACCTTGGAATTTTGCCGCTTGGCAAACACAGCGATATGGCAGAAAACACAGTGGCGGAGTACGAGTGGCTTTAAGGATGACAGTGGTATGTACCACCCCATGTATCGCTACTTTCTACGGTTAGTCACCAAGAACTTAATCCATCCGATTTTATTGGTTTATCATCTTCATTTCATGTCGGATCGTTTACAGGAAAATGATATATGTCTATTGTCCAGACAAGGTGACTCATCTCAAATGTTGCGGAAAGGTCTTTGATCTGCGTGGCTTACCGGTCCATGTGTCTCTGTATCACGAAGACAATGGAAAACGCAATCGAACGGAACCATCCATTTCTCCCGTCCATTTCCGTTAATTTTGTGTTTACCCTCATGTTCGTCATGTTATGCCAAATTAATTAATACATTACCAGGTTTAACATTCAATCAGTATGCATGCTGTATGTGTTCGATTCTCTCGATCTTCGCAGAAAACGTAACCTGTTAAATTGTTATTGCAGAAAAATATTCATCTTTCGATTTCCAAACCGCCAAGCGCAGTCAACATCTGAATTTGTGTAAGTTTTTAATATTTTATCCTATTTTGATAATTAATCCACGCTTTTGTTTTTGGTTTAGTTTCTTTAAACAATTTAACTGCAACATGGAAGAACGATCCGCGAAACTTGGTTTCTGTTTAAGGACTTTGTGGCGTTGCTGCTAACATACACCAGGATCCGATACTACATCAGCATTTGCGGTACAGCAAGTGAGGTGGAAAAGTTCTTATTCAATTTTCAGTTAAGATCTCCGGTTAAGTTCCTTTCTGATTCTCTCTTTTGAAATTGTGGTTAGAATCATGTGTGAAAAGAACGGGTTTCATCTTTTTATGAAAACAATATGTTATTACTGTTTTCCTAAATTTTATTTGTTTTAGTAATAATTCAATACAGTTCAGCTAAATGTAAAATCTAGAGAATCAATTTAAGAATAAATCATGTAAAAGTTAAAATTGCTGGCTGCAACTTTTCTTGACTATTTTGGATCTTTCCAGGGAAGAGCGCCGCATATACCACCTTGGGCATCGCTTTCAACGAGAGACGAAATTGGGGCCGATTTGTACCAGCACTTTCCGTGGTGGTGACTGAAATGGTTGCATCCCTCCTTGAGATTGCAGACATTGCCGCACTGCTCTGCGCCCAGTTCTTGGTTGCCGATGTCGTTTCCGGGGAAATCACAATTGAAAAGCCATTTAGTGCCGAATTCTCCAGTTTTCCAGCTGTCCCATTTTTCACGACATCCGTTGTCGCAATTGCAGCCTAAAATGTTGCATGGGCCACGGCCACAGTAGGGTGTCCCTTCTGTTTCATCCGCACAGATACCACCGTCTGCCCCACAGCACACCGCGTCCACCGGCTCCAAATGGATCATCATCAACAACGCGGCGAATAAAACAAGAATGCAAGTAAGACTTTTCTTTGACATTTTCTGTCTAGTCTAATTGTCAAGTTAATTACAGTTTGATTATTTTTATTCTTTAAGTTCACTTATTAATAGTTCTATTAAACTTACGAATTGTATTTGCTGAGAAGACACGACGATGACTTTTCGAGACGAGAAGATGATCAAGACTATCTTTTCTTTCCGAATTACCTAGCTGTATACTTGGGGGAATAAGATGGATACTTATACGTTATTATCTATTCGATTTTGCAAATTATTTTAGATATTGCAAGACCAAGTTGACAAATTTCCTGGTTGTATTATTAGTCGTCGTCAATTTATACCTGTTTGATAAAAGTAGCACAAATAATCTGTATCCTCCTTCTCTGCAATAGTTCTCCTTTTACCCTTGCTGTTGTGAAACGAGTTCCGATAATACGGATAATATATTAATTTCAATGGAGGGGAGATGTTGACGGAACGCTGCGCAGTTTGCGACTGTTCACGTTTCTCCTTTCTGTTGAGGTTTTAACTTGCCACTTGTGTTTGAACCCCGCCATCATAGAAATACCCTGCGGTCCTACACGTACGCGACCGAATAGAAGGAACGTGATTTTTCTGCTGAACTTCCATTGGGGCCATAGGGGAAACGTATCGCGGTTTCTATCAAGAAGATTCAGATTATTTAACGCGATTTAAAACTGTTGTTGTTAAGAGCTCTCCATATTGAATAATTGTAAAGCAACATTCTTTTTTGTTCTTAATATTAAGGACTGGCTGGCTAGCAACAGAACTTTTGTCCTTTTGAACCTGTGCATGAGGTGACAATTTAATCTAAATTTAAATATGTTTTTGTTTTCTTTTTAAAATTGACAAAAGACGATACTAAAAATTCCTTCTCGTTATCGGACCGCCGTTTTCCTTTTATTTTTTTTCAGAACTCAAAGAGCGAAATCACAGAGGTAATTAAAAAAGATTTTTTAAACACCCACTAACTTGCCTCTTCATTTGCCCAATTTTTATGTTAATTCCGTGATCTAAGCTTCACTGTCAACACTAGTGTGTCCATTTTGAACGCAAAGTAATCAAGTGAATATGCAAAATCATAAAAGGGTGATTTTGTCGGCATTCGTCGTCTCTGTTAACTGTCTGTGTAACTCTAATGTTAGTGGAACACTGTAAAACGTCTACCAAAATGTCAAAATGATTTCATCTGGAAAAATCTTTTTTGAATTCTCTTCGTTTAGGTTAGGTTAGGGCCTTGGAATTTTGTCGCTTGGTCAATTCAAAACAGCGATATGGCAGAACACAAAGGAGCGACATATGACTAGCTATATGGACGACAGTGTTGTGTACCACGGCATGTATCGCTACGGAATAGGGTTAGTCACCCAGAACTTAATCCATCCGATTTTATCGGTTTATCATCTTCATTTGATCTCGATCGTTGTTTTTACAGGAAAATGCTGAATCTCTATTGTCCAACCAAGGTGACTCATCTCAAATGTTGCGGAAAGGTCTTTGATCTGCTTGGCTTAAAGGCCCATGTGTCTCAGTAATACGAAGCTGGACGACCCAATCGAACGGAACCATCCATTTCTCCCCTCCATTTTCGTATACTTTACTTTATGATAAGTTCGAACCATTTTCGAACTATCGAACGAGTGAATTTCAGATGAATTTTTACTCAGGAGAGACTCCCTACATTTGCGATTAGTGTGGTAAAACGTTCACTTTTCAGCTTATCTTAAATTATTATCTTATCACAAATATTTGCTTTACCACAGGTTAGAACTTCACCATTAAACAATTTAATTTTGTTAAAAGACATGGAAAATGATTTAATTCTGTCTTCCAACAGTGACGACAGACCGTACTCGTCTGATCAGTGTAATCGTCGCTTTAAAGAGCTTTCGACTCTTCATATAATCATCAAAGGATTCACACAGGTATTCGAATGTGGTTTATCGCATGATAGCGAGATGTTTTCCAATGGAATTTTATTTCTTTCGATAGCAGAAAAACCCTACTCGTGTGACATATGCGGTCTGAACAGCTCAAGTAATTTCTATAGCTTTAAATTTGAATAATTTATTACGTTTTCTTAGTTATGTTTCTGAGGGAAAAGCGGCGTTTCGTCAGAGAGTTTCGTACGTTGTTTCATCGACGTATACACACAGGAGCTTTGCCTTTTATGTCTGTTTAACGTGCGGTAAATCCTTCCGTTACAAGGTGAAAAAAATTCGAGAGTTTATTCGTTCAAGCGCAAAATCATTCAATGCTGTGTTTGAAAATTTTAGTGGAGTCAGAGGACTCAGAAATGCGAAGCTGAACGAGGAGAAGAAGGTACCGATATCATTCGACACCGGCCTGATTGGCTGGAACGGCTCGTAATCGCTCGACAACAACAAACAGCTTCGTAAGAGAAAATTGACGTTGGGAAGTTGGAGATTAAACCGGATGAAACTTCCGCCTTTGACACCAAGATGGAAGAAGCTTTTAACTCGCCAGATGAAGACGATCGAAATCGTAGTAACTTTTTTGATTCGAAAACTTATTATGAAAACGATTCTTTGCCTACTTTAAACCTGTCCCAATTAAGCCTCAGTTTGGACAGCGATTTAATATTTCCCAGTTAACTTATCTAATGTTCATTTTTTCGGTGTAGGTGTTTCCTTTTATATTAGAAATCGACGATGATGATTTTTAGGCAAATAATCGCTATAGCGTTACATCTCCGAATTTTAAAAAAGAAAATAGAATGTTTTTCCCTTTTTAAAAATGTTTATTATTACGTTCAAATGTTCATGGTTTAGCATGCAGATAATACAACTTAACCTAAATTAAAACCCTTTCTGCCAATAGAAAATGCTTTCCCAACCCTTTTTGCTTTTTCCTATCCCACTTCCCTTGATTCCATCTTCCCTCCCAGTCCTCCGTTCCTCCCATACAAAACGAAATCATCACTCAAAATAACAAATAATACAATTAATAGTAAAAATGATTGGGCTTTTCTTTTGTTTTTTTCTTCTCTTTTTCTCTACTTTTCTTTAGAAATCCATGCTTTTCAAGCCATTTAGTGATCCGGCTACCTTTTTTTTGAACAGGTTGTTGTTCCTCTTCTCCAATTCTCACTCCAGCGTCTCTTAGTTCGTCGTCTGTGACGTCTGCCGATGAAGTGGCGGATTCGGTAGATGATACCGCCCCTTGCAACGCAAACAACTCTTCAGATAATTCTGCAACTTGATTTTCAGCTTTTTCTTTGGATTTTTCAGCTTTTTCTTTGGATTTTTCAGCTTTTTCTTTGGATTTTTCAGCTGCTTCACAACTTTCCCTTAGTCGAGTATTCTGCTCTTCTAATTCCTCGATCCTTTTACGAGAACAACTCTTCCTGAGGTCATTTAGAGTTGATTCCAAGAGCGACTTATCGGTTTCTAGCTGCAAGATGCGGGGACTGACATGGTCACTGTAATTGTCAAGCTTTGCAAAAAAATCTTTTGCAAGAGTGGTTTGGATGGAATCCACTTCAGCTTTCTTTACTTCCAATTCCGACATCTTTGATTCGAGTTGTTGATCTTTTCTTTTCAATTCGGCTGTCAAGTCGAAATTTTCCTGGCGTAGCTCAGATTCAGTTGTTACCCACGTCGAGACGTTTTCTTTTAGTAACCGATTTTCCTTGTCCATTTCTTCAAAACCCTCCATGATAGAACTGAGGTTTTGGAATTTTTTTTCGAATTGGCCTATTTGTTCTTGGTAAAACAAATGATCGCTTTCTAGTTTTTGGACTTGCTCTTCGGTTATTTGCGTGTTTGCCGGGGTGGGTAAGATGATAGCACCAGTGTCTGGTTTTTGCAGTTCTACGCCGGGTATGTCGCTCTTCATTTCGGGTTCCGGATCAGAATTCCGGTATGCTTCCGGTTGAAATTCCGAGCTGGGTACCAGTTTGGTTCTGGGTTGAAACGGTTCGGTCATTTTAACCCATACCCACACAATGGTCCACGCGAAGGTTGCCAGAACAATGTTTAGAATGATTTCAGACATTTTACAATGTTTGAGCAGTAGCGGAAAACTATAACTCGTAGTTGAAAAGACATGTTTGGCTCTGCCTTATATAGACTCCGGACCAATCATGGAGGACGCGTAAGTAAGATGCATTTTGCGTAAATTTTATTATTTTATTTATAATTACAGAGAATGTCTCATCATAAATGGAATCAGCAGATTTTTACCATTATTTTTCAAGTAAGAGTTTTTAAATACAATGTGTTTTAGCATTTTAAACCGAGAATCAGTCAAATAGATTTCGAAAATGAAAACAGAGTGGAAACGGTTGGGTGTTAAACTTTGCGAACCTATTCTTCAGATCTTTAACCTTCTTCAAA
This sequence comes from Daphnia galeata, assembly GCA_030770115.1. NCBI lineage: Eukaryota > Metazoa > Arthropoda > Branchiopoda > Diplostraca > Daphniidae > Daphnia > Daphnia galeata. The sequence goes on along the minus strand of CM061117.1, from coordinate 370,097 downwards.
AATAGATGATTCAATTACTAACAAATGGCTTTTTTTTTATTAATACAAATAAAAAGTAAAATTTCAAACTAATTTTCAATTTTAAAAAACAAATATATTTAGTTTCCCGCTCTTCCGGCAACACTGTCGTCGAAAGTAAATCTGGCAACACCATTTATGCAAATCAAAAACAAAAATTTGAAAGTCTTGATAGAGGTGCTAAAGAAAGAACAAAAGAATAAAGTTCAATTAACTTTTGGAGCTCATTCGATTAAAGATCTCATTTTAAAACTGGGGCGTTTCTGTAGCCAGACAGCAGTAACCTACACACTCGTGCATGCTGTTTGGCTGAAGGTTACAGTGAAAAAGGTAACTGATATCATTCGTATACTTTCGTAGGCTGTTCGTAGGCTCAAGCTCAATGTAATTTTGTTGAAATTCTTTCATGTAATGAAGTACATTGATTAATTCTTAACATAGTTATTAGCTTTTACAATTATGAGGCTGGAAGAATATTGTAACTTACGAACCAAAAAATGTGCTGCTAACTTTTTTGGTGATGAATGTAATGTGTGACCAATTGACAATTCATGAGGACCTTGTAAGGTTAAGATACGAGAGTTTAGGCAATCAATGTTTTAGTGTAATTTTGAGATTAAGTTGGTAAAACTTTGTGAACCTTGAACAAATTGAAATCCTTAGCAATCAAGATTTAAGACTCAAATTGACATAAGAAACAAATAAAAAAGGCTCATTTTTCTGTTGGATTTTCCACATATAAAATTCTTGATCCTTAGTAAAAAGAAATTATGTGCAGTTTTATTGTATGCTGAGTAACATTGACCAATTGTTGATTGTCATTAATTTCCTTTTATTCTGATTACTCTAGGTTTTTTAGGCCTTTTGTTTTCTCCCATGTCATCAAAACTAATCTGGAAAGGCACGTGGAACAGGTGATCCAGGAAGAGAGCCTATCATACGTCTGTGGTCCTGTTTTTACCTGAAGTCGTCGAAACACAAAGAACGGTATCACTGTCGGGTAATTAAATAAGATAATCATTTGCTTTTTAAACACCCACTTCAATTGCCACATTTTTATGTAAATTCCTTGATTTAGCTTCACTGTCAACAATTGTGTGCCCATTCTTAACGCAAAGAAATCAAGTGAACTCTCCGTGAACATACAAAATCACAAAACGGTGATTTTGTCGGAATTCGTCGTTCTCTGTTAACTGTAATGTTAGTGGAACACTGTAAAACATCTACCAAAATGACTTTATCTGGAAAAATTGTACATGGTGCAGAGAAGGATTTAGTTGAAACTCGCTCTATTCGTCGATTGCGTAGTAATTCTCCTAAAAAAGAAAATCGCTGGCCGATTTTTGAAAAACTACCCAAACGACTCAGTAGGAAGATTAAAGTTGAAATAGAATCTGAAGGTGAAATTAACTTTTATTCAGATCAATTCAATATATTTTGGCTATTAATTTTTTTTAATACTTTCATAGATGCAGAACCAGCTGATCATCAAATTAGAAGAAATGATGTGATTAAACTAGATGCTCATTACAACTTAAGGCAGAACAACGCAAGTCATTCCGAAAATTTTGTAGACATGGAATTGAGAAGTGATGCCACCAGTCTCGCTCCTTCTGTTCCGAGAGCAGAGCAGCTATTGTCTAGTCTATCGCAGCCTGTTTCGACGACTCCATCTCAACGATTAAACTTGATCCACGAAGAAGCCCGCCATCTAAGATCACAGATTTCATTGTCAACAACACTTTCTACTGTTCTTTCTCAACTGGAGCGTTTACTGGAACTTTCTGCTTCAATTGTGAGAGAAATTCGTGGTTCTGTTGCGGTTGAAGTTCATTCTCAAGCCATCGAATGCTTTGACTACGTGTGGTGCGCTTCCAAAATGGCAGTCTGTCGTTGGGAAGACATGGAAGGATCGACGGGAGGAAACTCTTTCATCAGAGCTGTCAAATATGCTTACACAACACTTCCTATCTTCATCAAGTGGGAGAAGAGAGAACATATTGAAATAGTGGAACACATCATTTTACTCAGTGTCAACACAGTTAAAAACTGTCAAGCTCAACCATCATCGTCGATCCGTAAGTTTTGAGAATATATTTTTATTGTTTTAATATATTTTAACATGGTGAGCTAATTGCATTTGGTCTAATTTTATTTAGAAGCGGTCATCGAGGCGGTCATAAAAAAGGAGCCAATGATTTCCGTCCAAAAGATAGTAAATACTCGACCACAGTCTTTTAAATCGAAAATGTCGGCGGAAGAAAGGACAAATAAGAAGGTGAAAGTCGTCCCCTCCGTAGCTAAGGTGATTATCAAGAAGGAAAGCGAACCCCTTGTCCATTTACCAAAAGAGAAAGACTTGGATCCAACCTTGGAATTTTGCCGCTTGGTCAACACAGCGATATGGCAGAACACAACGGAGCGGAGTACGAGTGGATTTAAGGACGACACTGGTGTGTACCACCCCATGTATCGCTACGGAATAGGGTTAGTCACCAAGAACTTAATTCATCCGATTTTATTGGATTATGATCTCCATTTCATGTTGATCGTTTACAGGAAATTGCTAGATCTCTATTGTCCAGGCAAGGTAACTCATCTCAAATGTTGCGGAAAGGTCTTTGATCTGCTTGGCTTAAAAGCCCATGTGTCTCAGTATCACGAAGCTGGACGACCCAATCGAACGCAACCATCCATTGCTCCTCTCTAGTTCCCTTAACTTTCTGTTTATCCTCATGTTTTTGCCAGTCCTGCGCTCCATATCTGTTTTTTTACTCAAACTAATCTAGAATTTTAAATTTCTCGTATTTTTTTAAATTTTCGGCTGTTTAAACGTTTTACCAAGAAAATTAAGTAATACAATACCAGGTTTAAATTTAATCTGCATGTGTTCGAATTGCTAGATCTTCGCAGAAAACGTAACCTGTTAAATTAAAAATTCATCTTTAGATTTCCTAGCCGCAGCGCAGTCAATATCTGAATTTGAGTAAGTTTTTAATATGTTGTCCTATTTTGATAATTAATCCACGCTTTTGTTTTTGGTTTAGTTTCTTTAGATAATTTAACTGCAACAGGGAAGAACGACCCGCGAAACACGGTTTCTGTCTAAGGATTTTGTGGCATTGCTGCTATCATTCGTCAGGATCCGATACTACATGAAAATTTGCGGTTAGTAAGAGAAGTGGACAAGTTCTTGCATTTTTCAATTTTTAGTTTTAAAAAGATTTCCGGTTAAGTTCCTTTCTGATTCTCCCTAAAATTGTAGTTAGTTATTTAGTATCATGTGTGATGAGAACTGTTTCCATCATTATTTAAAAAATATGATATTAACGTTTTCCTAAATTTTATTTGATTCAGTATTAATTGAATGCAGTTCAGCTTAATATAAAATCTAGAGAAGCATATTAAGAATAAATCATGTAAAATTTAAAAATTCCTGGTTAACTATTTTGGATCTTTCCAGGGAAGCACGCCGCATACACCACCTTGGGCATTCTTTTTAACGAGAGACGAAATTTTTGCCGATTTGTACCAACACTTTCCGAAGTGGTGACTGAAATGGTTGCATCCCTCCTTGAGATTGCAGACATTGCCGCACTGCTCTCCGCCCATTACTTGGTTGCCAATGTCATTTCCGGGGAAATCACAGTTGAAAAGCCATTTAGTGCCGCCGTACCCAGTCAACCAGGAGTCCCATCTATCACGACATCCGTAGTCGCAATTGCAGCCGAAAATGTTGCATGGGCCACGGCCACAGTGGGGTGTCCCTTTGGTTCCATCCTCACACAGACCGTTGGTTGCCCCGCAGCACACGGCGTCCACCGGCTCCAAATGGATCATCGACAACGCGGCGAATAAAACAAGAATGCAACAAGTAAGACTTTTCTTGTTCATTTTCTGCCTAACCTAATTGTCAAGTTAATTGCAATTTGATTATTTTTGTTTCTTGCATTTAAGTTCGCTTATTAATAGTTTAAGTTCTATTAAACTTACGAATTGTATTTGCTGAGAAGACGCGATGACTTTTTTGAGACGAGAAGATGACCAAGACTATCTTTCACCTCTTCCAACTACTTAGTTTTATACCTGGGGGAATAAGATGGATACGCATATGTTGTAATCTATTGAATTTTACTAATTATTTTAGATATTGCAAGACTAAGTTGACAAATTTCCTGGTTGAACTTTTGGTCCTCAATTTATACCTGTTTGAGGGAAGTAGGACACTCGGTAGGACAAATGATCTGTATCCTTCTCTTCCAATAGCTCTCCTTTTAACCCTTACTGTTTTGTTGTTGATTATAGGTACTAATGGGGAAATAGCCTTAGGACAGGGTACAGTCAGTATGTGCTGCACATAACATTGGGTATTAAACCTGTCGCAAGTCTTTTAAAATAATGAGGACAAGTATGCTTATAGAGAACAAGTCTTACTCAAGTGAAAACGGCTCTATCGATGTGTCCGACATCGGATATGGCTTTCTGGGCTACAGTGTTAGTAATAGATCATTATCAGTATGATGTTTTGAAAGTTGAGGTAGAATTCCTGTTAATCCCTTATTTGATTTTGAGTCTATCCATATGGCATTTTCCTTTTTTCTTTATTGAATATTAAACTTAGTTATTAAATCGGGCATTATAGATGCGCTTGCACATTTACAGTATTTTTCTTCTCTTAAAATCTATCGCAACCTATCTTAAATATTGTTGAACATTGTTTCTGGACGATTCTTTTAATGAATTTACGGTTAGTGATCTTATCATGTCGTGTAGAGAGAGGAAATATGTTGCTTATTATGATCCTGCATTATCCGTACTTTTTCGGGGTTGAATCTGATAAATTTTACAACAACTTAACTGTTCTCTATAGTATCTTCAACCTAAAATGAAATTAATTCTGGGTGTTGTAGTGGGATGGAGGAATTCCATGCAAGTTCCTCCAAATTTGAAATAGAATGGATCGTCTACAGGGATCGAAATGGCAAGCAATTTTCGCGATTCAATTTATAATTGTGGTTAGAATCATGTGTGAAAAGAACGGGTTTCATCTTTTTATGAAAACAATGTTATTACTGTTTTCCTAAATTTTATTTGTTTCAGTAATAATTTAATACAGTTCAGCTAATTGTAAAATCTAGAGAATCAATTTAAGAATAAATCATGTAAAAGTTAAAATTGCTGGCTGCAACTATTCTTCACTATTTGGGATTCTTCCAGGGAAGCACGCCGCATATACCGCCTTGGGCATCCTTTTTAACGAGAGACGAAATTTTTGCCGATTTGTACCAGCACCTTCCGAGGTGGTGACTGAAATGGTTGCATCCCTCCTTGAGATTGCAGACATTGCCGCACTGCTCTCCGCCCATTACTTGGTTGTCAATGTCATTTCCGGGGAAATCACAGTTAAAAAGCCATTTAGTGCCGCCGTACCCAGTCAACCAGGAGTCCCATCTATCACGACATCCGTTGTCGCAATTGCAGCCAACAATGTTACATGGGCCTCGGCCACAGTAGGGTGTCCCTTCTGTTCCATCATCACACAGACGGTTGGAGTTTGCCCCACAGCACACCGCGTCCACCGGCTCCAAATGGATCACCAACAACGCAGCGAATAAAACAAGAATGCAAGTAAGACTTTTCTTGCACATTTTATGTCTATCCTAATTGTCAAGTTAATTACAGTTTGATTATTTGTATTCCTTACATTTAAGTTCATTTTTTAATAGTTGGAAGTTCTATTTAACTTACGAATTGTATTTGCTGAGAAGACGCGATGACTTTTCGAGATGAGAAGATGACGAAGACTAGACTATCTTTTTCATTTCCCAACTACCTAGCTTTATACTTAGGGGAATAAGATGGATACGTACAGTATACTGTAAGTATCGGCTATCAGTTTCCCTAGTTCTTGGCTAAAATAGGTTATTCACCCTTCGTCGGTTTATTGCCCTCGCTTTCAGGTCATTCACGCCTTTTTCTCGCCATATGTGACTTATACGCCCTTGATGATCGCGCTTGACCCTGACCTTACTCTTGTGCCGTATATTTACGGCCTGAATCAAGGTTAGCTCTGCATTTTCTTTCAACCTTTAACAATGGTCAAATTGGTCATCTACTCGTTGTACGTGATGTGTTGCGCTTGTGCGATCAAAATGCGATCAAAATTCAACTTGGCCAGTTCTTTTTTAAGTCTGTTGGGTTCGTGTAAGAAAACAGTTTGCGAAATGGGAGTAACGTTGGATCGTCCATCTCCTATGTAAAACAAAGATATTCCAAAATACGAATGAGTTCATCAGTGTAACTTATTTATAGCCATATAGTAATTTCTCAACTGCGTATTGAACCCGTGTGATCCGTACAGCACGGGTAAAATCACCGTCAACGTCTGGCCGCAATTTAATTTAATCGTTACATTTAAATTTTCTATGGTTAAAAGTCGTTTCCTGTATTATTGGCAGTTACTGCTCACTCCCTTAAAAATACTTGTTTTATGTAGAAAAAGCGGTAGAAACTCAAAGCGTACCTCATTTTGCAGTCAACAAAACGATTGAGTTGGCATAAGACGATGCAAAACAGCAAACTCGGATGAACGGGGATAGATATTCTGTTGATTAGATAACGGCTCGCCGTAACGAGAGCAACACTTAAACGTAAAAAAGTGGCTCTAGAAGACGAAAAGAGATCAGAAAATGTGCGACACTTCATTTCAATATTCCCAGTCCGAGTAAACTGCGAACGATAACTTTCACTTTATTTTCGGTTGTCACACTGGTTGTTATTTTACGTTATTTATTATCCTCAAATACTCTAAAAGGCGATTTACACAATGAATTATTTATTCATTTTTAAAGATTCATTTATCCGCTGTATGACAGCATTATTACGGCACCTAACGGTTCTTTCAATAACAGCTGTCATTTTTATGAGGTATCCCTTCTTTAATCTCCATTCCTTCGTATAAAAACTTTTTGGCGATTCGCTTGTCCCATCAAATGGTATAGAAGTGAATTATTCTACGAAAGATATACAGACATGGATGCGTCCGTCGAACACCCAAATAACGTACAAAATCTCTATCCTCATTTTATAAGATTTCAAATCGTTAAAAAGGCAAGCCAAGGTCGTATAGTTTCTTTTTAGTTGAATTGGGGTTGTTCGCTATATTTTGGTCATTTTCTCGAAACTAGACAGTGGTTATATGTCAACCAAAAACTGGATCATCTCGCGCTCGCACACCTGCTGAGGCATTTCAATTGTCAACATTAATTCTGGTTCGCATTTGGACACCTACGCATTGCCCCGATCCCCGAAATTACATGAGTTCGACGGGAGAGCAAGTTCTTCAAGTGATTAAACTATTTTCATGCAAGATGTATAATTTAACGCTAATTCTAGTGGCTCCCAATTTCTACATATTTTTTCATGAGAAAAACAAAAAACAAAAACAGATCGTTAATGCTCTAACTATATTCTATGTGTATTGGCCATACAGAAAAGAAAGAAGAAATCAAAAAGTTGTATAACAAAAAGTGAACTGCTGAACCCTTTATTCTTTGAATACAGCCGCCATGGCCAAATCGTGGGTCGGGTAGATCGAGTTTTTAACTGAAAATTCCGGAAGACAATCGCACTGCCATAAAAGATTACAAAATAAATTCATGTCGCATAATCAATTAGTCACCACATCATCGAAATTCAATTAAATTTCAAATGTTTAGATTTTAAATAAGGAACCACTTTATATAATGAAATTTTACCAAGGTAGAAATTGCGAGTTACACGTACCTTGGAAATAGTCGATTAACAAGAAAATTTATAACAACGTTGGACGCACGCTTCCGTCTTAGGTTTACCGGTGCACCTTTTTACACACGTTTGGCATCGTCCCGCTTTTTGTGCTATAGCATCCAGGGCTTCCTCTACCACTTTATTTTCGGAATCAGCGCGCATTATAATAGCTGAAAAATTCATCAAATAATATTTTTCTTGTAAATATTTTAACAACACATCAACTTTTTTAAAAATTGACTAAACTTTTCCGCTAATACCTTGATCTTCTAGTCCTTCTTTGTCGACTGCAACTGCAGACGAACCAGGAAAAACGGCGGCGCAAATAGCGACGAAGAAAACCTTTAATATAAAAACCGAGAAAATTGTCTCATACTGTACATTCAACAATTAGGTCACAATATAAATCCAAAGATCTGGATTCATAATTTAATGTAGCCAATGCAGGATATTTCACAGAGAATAATAACAATTAAAAGAAACTTGATTAAAACTTGCTGCTTACCATTTGAATAATGAAATTCATTTTTTTGTTACGAGGGATGTGATGCTGTTGATCAGATCGAATGAAAAAGTGAGAGGCCTTTTCACGTCTCATCGGCGCTAATTTATACTCAGATTGCGGACGTTGTACCCTTTGAGTTCATGCCATTCTGGCATCTGGGCACGTGCTGGCTATGCGTAGGTGTAATTAGTGTGTAGGACTGTAGGTGTCCGAATGCAATCCAAAATCAATATTGACCACTGAAATGACTCAGGTGTGCGAGATGAGGTGTATGTCCAATTTTCGGGAGTATTATCCCAAAATTAATTTTGACTATTACCGTCAGGTGTGCAGGGACATGTACACCTCATCTCGCACACCTGAGTCATTTCAGTGGTCAATATTGATTTTGGATTGCATTCGGACACCTACAGTCCTACACACTAATTACACCTACGCATAGCCAGCACGTGCCCAGATGCCAGAATGGCATGAACTCAAAGGGTACAACGTCCGCAATCTGAGTATAAATTAGCGCCGATGAGACGTGAAAAGGCCTCTCACTTTTTCATTCGATCTGATCAACAGCATCACATCCCTCGTAACAAAAAAATGAATTTCATTATTCAAATGGTAAGCAGCAAGTTTTAATCAAGTTTCTTTTAATTGTTATTATTCTCTGTGAAATATCCTGCATTGGCTACATTAAATTATGAATCCAGATCTTTGGATTTATATTGTGACCTAATTGTTGAATGTACAGTATGAGACAATTTTCTCGGTTTTTATATTAAAGGTTTTCTTCGTCGCTATTTGCGCCGCCGTTTTTCCTGGTTCGTCTGCAGTTGCAATCGACAAAGAAGGACTAGAAGATCAAGGTATTAGCGGAAAAGTTTAGTCAATTTTTAAAAAAGTTGATGTGTTGTTAAAATATTTACAAGAAAAATATTATTTGATGAATTTTTCAGCTATTATAATGCGCGCTGATTCCGAAAATAAAGTGGTAGAGGAAGCCCTGGATGCTATAGCACAAAAAGCGGGACGATGCCAAACGTGTGTAAAAAGGTGCACCGGTAAACCTAAGACGGAAGCGTGCGTCCAACGTTGTTATCAATTTTCTTGTTAATCGACTATTTCCAAGGTACGTGTAACTCGCAATTTCTACCTTGGTAAAATTTCATTATATAAAGTGCTTCCTTATTTAAAATCTAAACATTTGAAATGTAATTGAATTTCGATGATGTGGTGACTAATTGATTATGCGACATGAATTTATTTTGTAATCTTTTATGGCAGTGCGATTGTCTTCCGGAATTTTCAGTTAAAAACTCGATCTACCCGACCCACGATTTGGACATGGCGGCTGTATTCAAAGAATAAAGGGTTCAGAAGTTCACTTTTTCTTACACAACTTTTTGATTTCTTCTTTCTTTTCTGTATGGCCAATACACATAGAATATAGTTAGAGCATTAACGATCTCTTCTTGTTTTTGTTTTTCTCATTTGAAAATATGTAGAGTCATTAGGAAGCCATAAGCATCCGTAGCATTAAATTGCACGTCTTGCGTGTTGTTTTTTTTTAAGTAAAAGTTTTGCTAGATCATCGAATTGTATGAAGTAAAAAAGACTTTGCTTGACAAAAGCCAATTCAATAGTTAAGATTATTGGCGAATGACAGCAAAAGATGAAATTGTATTAGATGATTTTGAATGAACCTGCTGGGGGTGTGAAGCCTGACAACGCGTACTGATTATATAATATGATATATATTTTGTTTTAAAATAGAAGACATCTGGAACAGCAAATCCAATAATTAACTATTTTCAGTCTCGTGTTCCTGAAGTTATGTAAAATTTATCGCTTGATTTCTTGTTAACATAAAGGCAAGCCAAAGTCGTCGATAGATTTTTTCGTTTTTTTATTCAGTTTGTGTGTCTTGTCTAATGGTCGCCACTTGCTCATTTTCTCATGTCATACCTGTTTACAGTAAACTTAGGTGGATCACAGTGACCACCACATGCCACCCCAAATCGGATCATGTCGCTCACATCTGTGTAATTAAAACCTACGCATTACCACGCACCTGGAATTGCAGTTTGACGGGCACATCGTCCGTTGGATGTTAAAGGATTATCGTTGCCGTAACAGGTAATAACTAATAAGTCAATTTTTAAATAAAATTGCGGAGCCTTGAATTCATTTGCGTAATTTTGATTCTCCCCAAAAGCCTGACAACGCCTCCTGTAATAATACTGAATCAGCTTTCCTTTTCCTTGCCTTGCCCCTAATGATTAAAGGTGAGAAAATAGTAGTTAGGGACACCAGAATTGTTTTGGTGGGCGTTGCTGTTCAGTGTTCAGTTCAACGTCGACACTCAACACTATCAGTGCTTATTTTGACACGGACTTGTCTACCGTCTTTAGCCCCGGATTTTAAAATAATTTCTTACTGATCCTTTTAAAATAGTATTATATTTTGAAAGATAAGCCAATCTTCTTCCATCTGCTCATTTTTTAAATGCGATGTATTTTATTTTCAATACCAATGTGACAGATGATAATTATTTTGGGTTTTGTTCAGTCATCAAATTGGATTTATTTAATAGGTGGGGTAAGCGCTGCCAACGTAAGTGTTGCCATTGTACGCCAAAGTGTAAGTTTGGTAAGCGTAGGGTGTGCCATCAGCGCCATTTAGGGGGCACTTGGCGTTGGGTCTGGCCAGGAAACAAACGGTGGCCAGGGCCAATTCGATTTCGGGACTGCCAGACACGGAGATGGAACTGATTGATTTGTAAATACCGTCCAAACTCATCGGCATTTCAACGACGGAGCTCTGTAACAAGTAAATCATATTTTTAAATTTTATTTATAACTTTAAATGAATTCAAAATACTAACCACGCCCAAATTGATTTTAGTCATATAGCCCAGGTAGTTCATCTTGCCAGCCAATTCGTCGCGGTAATACTTGATCCATCCGTGATAGCCGGAAATGCTGTTTCCGTTCTTCTCACCCAAGAAAACGTGTTCCAAGCCGGAAGAGCCTTCGATTCCACCTCCGCGGTTGTATTGACCCAACCAGATGAGTCGCAAGTATTCCTTGAAAACGGCGATATCCGCATCAGCCAAACCTGAAATTTGTTTGGGGGTAAATTACGATAAAATTTAAATTTTTCTTTTGTGTAAATTTTACAATTTTCAATTGATTACCTTTAGAAACGAGGAATTCATGGGCTTGTTGAAAGACACTAGTAGCCAAAATAGCGTCCAAGAAGACATCGTTTTCAGTCTGTTCTTCATTTGTGATAACTTCAGTCACTTTGCAATTTTCGTCGTAATTGTCGAAAAGAGCCAACAGAGCGCTGATGGTCGGCCCGGAAAAGGCATCAGCTGGAACGCTTGAAAATAGCCTTGAAACGAGTATAAATAATATAAACAACATTAAAGTGATACAATTTATAGCTAATTTGTAATAATAGGACTGACGGTAGTGGAGCTTTGTCGGTGGTACTTCCTGATGTCGTGGTCGATTGCATGTTCAGGACAATTCCTTGGACAGCGTTGACGTCATCGATGTGGAGCTGTTGAGAAAGAGCCCGGAGCTCAGCATCAGTTACAGTTGCCCTTTCAACTGTTTATTTTCATTTGTAAGTATTTTAAATGGCTAGAATTATGTCTTTTTAAAATGTTGTTATTACCTGCGTATGCGTCAATCTGTAGAGCACCAATGGCGCAAACAGTCAACAGAGCTAAGAATTTCATGATGATGAACTATGGCTGTGGAACTGTCTCCTGAAACGAACAGTGGACTCATCCCTTTCATTTATAGCAGCTCTATATCGATAAGGAATCAGTAAACAAGGATCTATCCGGGACCATAAAAAATGGGTGAGATTACTCGGCCTTTTGCCGATTGATTTATGTACTACAGGTATGTGCCGTGTTCGTTTATTTACAGTGCATCACGTTGATGTTGTGTGATTGAACGAGGTCACTCGGTTGCATATAGTTAATCTTCAAATGCGTTGATCACACAATAGGCTTGTTCAAATGAGTGCAATGACCAAGGAGGCAATCGAAATTTTCTTATCAAATAATTTGGTGGTTATTGAATGTCGTTTGTTGACATTGTTTATCGGTCGACTTATTTATAAAGCTGATGTAATAATCTCCATATGGCTAACTATATGCAACCAGAATATAAAATGATGTAGAATTTCTATTACTCCTTTGTGCAACTTTCTAAAAGTTTACGTTTTATAGACAGGTAAAGTGGTTCCGAACGCAGATGTTGCCGGAGGCTAACTACCCGCGAAACTATATGGATGAGCACTAACCTACAATGCGAGATGAAAAATTCCCCCTAGTGTTGCACCATCCCAGCCATGAAGAAATACATACAGGATACAGCCATGAAAAATGTTGGAAATTGAAGATGCTCACAAGAGAAAGTTTTCAACTCGATACAGGCGCCGTACCATTCGGTGATGAAACTGATGCTTGAAGGTATATAAAGACTTGTTTTTACCGTCGTTGAAATCTTTCCCTTTTGAAATTTGAACAGCAACAGTCATGTACGAAGGCTTTATTAAAGGTTTGACGATACAATTGGACCCAGTTGAAACTTTGACGTCATCAGGCCACAATGTTTATTCACCTGGAAACGTAGTTAGCGGTTCCGTTTCCATTTTGGATCGAAACATCAAATTCAGAGGTACTACTAATTTGTTTTCGCTTTTTAAAAATCGAGTGTAAATATTTTGTTAATCGGACGTTTATTTTACACTAACAGATTTGTATCTTGAATGTTGTGGGAATGTTTCAATGGAATTCGACGAAGGTGGAGAGGGTTTTAATAAAATACATCATTCCTCTAAAGTTTTTGAAACCTGTGATGGAATTATGACTATTCCGTTCCTTACTGACAATGCAATTGTGAATTTATCGGTAGTATATACTGGGAATGGTGAACTGAAATTCCCTTTCAAATTTACTCTTCCGCGCGGTATTCCCAGTTCTTATGCAGGAAATTTGTGCAAAATTGAGTACAGCATCCAAGCTGTCACCAAGGTTCTTCATAACTACAAATTAAACGAAATTAAGTTTGATCCCATCAGTTTTCAAGTCTCAGCCTTTGATGGTGATGTTCTCCGGTTTCCCGAAGACTTTTTAAGAGCAAATTCCGGTGGTAATTCATTGCGTTTCCAAGAATTGATTCAACAACAGAGACCATTGCGAAGAAAAATTTTCAAAAAATTTGATTTGGCGATGCCAATGACTGTTGAAGCCTGGATGGATAAAAGGGGTTACGTTCAAGGGGAAGAAATCTTGTTTAATGCCAAAATTGGATTTGAGTTTAAGTCCTTAGCTACCGTTCAACTTGTCCAGGTGAATATTAACATCATTTTCGTCATAAAACCAATTCTGTTTGATATTTTATTTGAAATCATCAGTGCGTTAAATTTAGCGATGGGATAAACAAAAAAGAAGAAGAGTATATTCTTTGGGAGAAGCGGCACAGAATGACATTTATCGAAAAAGAAATACAAATTTTGGACAAGATCCCCATCCTATCCGATTGGGTTCCATCATCACATCACATCATATCTCAATCAACAAAGTCGTTTATCGACGTGTCCTACATTATCAAGGTGTGCAGACCTGGGCACTCGCTCAATCGCGCGCTCACATTGCGCTCGAATTGCGCTCTTGTTTGCCCTTTTTACATGTAAAAGGGTGAGGGAAAAGTGGTAAATTTTTTTCCGCGAACAATAAAGAACAAAGAAAACGAGCGCAATGCGAGCGCGCGATTGAGCGAGTGCCCAGGTCTGAAGGTGTGCCCCTTAAAATATTCTCTTTTTTTCCAAATATTAAGACCCATTTTGAAAATTCAGTTGATCGTCAACCCCGGATTTTTTCATAGTAATATTGTTGAACGCTTTGGCATTGTGATTGGGAAATTTCATTTTCCGAATACTGTCCAAGAAGAACAAAATCAAAATTCACAAAATGCCACATTGGACGCACCTGCCATTTCCGCAAACTCTCTAAACAATCGTAAGTTTCTTCATCTCGATTATACATAAATCATGAAAGAATTTGTTTGACAATTAAATTTTTGTACTTTTATTTTTGTAGCGATGCAGTTAGAAAATCAGGACGTTTTCTTGAATTCAAATTCAGTTAACTCGCCTGATTGTGTCGCTATTTTCTGGTTCATCTTCACTTTTATCTTACTCATTTTTATTTCATGTACACTTTTATCTTTAAGCTGTTTCAACTGCGAGGCTGATGTCACAATTTCACTATGGATTTCCGTTGCCCTCTGCCTTTTCTTTTTGTTTTGGATTGGCTGGTTCTGTCTCTGCCCTAAAACATCTGAGTCCTATACATTACCCCTTCCATCGATCAGAGTTGGTCTGTATTCCAATTATAATTACGTCTTTCATTTTCTATCTTGAATATTCTAATGATTATTTAAATTTTTACACTCTGACATTGTTGGATGCGCTTTTTTAGGAAATCAATTGACAAATCAGGATGATTCTTTGACTGACGTGGTTACGAATCCTCAGTCCGTTCAAAGTGACTTCAGACCGAAGCAATATCGACGAACATGCCCGTCTTACAACGAATTCTTGCGTGAAATGCGAAAATACGACCTTGATAATCGTAAGAATCACCTTATTATTGTTCATATCTAGTATTGATAAATATTCAAATTTTTCTTATTCTGTTTTCATAGCACCACCACGTTACGACCAGTGTAAGAATGGTGAGATGATTCTCTCTGCCTCTCGAATGCTAACGGAAGTGACTCCAGTGACCCACGAACTTCTTCGTCTAGCGATAAACTGCGACCCAGAAAATCGTATGTTTGACAAATTCGTCTAATTATTTTTCCTTGAAAATCTTTAATTTTGTTCCATCGATGTACGAAGAAACGTGCCAGGTTGATGACAAATCTGTTCCGGAAGAGATTGGAATGAGTGCCATACACTCCGATGGAGTCATCACTCTTGCTGTTCGTTTCGACGCCAATGACCTGGAAACTCCGTCTATCACATCTTCACACAATTCTTGAAAACCTTACCCGTCATCAAACGAATTTATGAGTTTGATAATAACCGTAAGAATTTTTTGTTTACGTTTTTGATTTCTCAATATTTACCCATTTAACTACATGATGTAACAGCATTAGATGGAATATCTCGCGCTGTTCCGAAAGAGATTCAACACTAAAATTAAATGTGGAAACGTCTCCAGTTTAAACTGGTTCAGTCCATCACCAATGATAAGATACCTTAAACATTTTAATCTTCGCCATTGGCGTCGGCGGTAAGTTGATTTGATATCCGGATTGTTTTCCTACGTGCGCAGACAGTGAAGTGAGTAGTAGTTTGAAGTATCATCCGGTTTCTTGACCAAAAAACGGCACGAATTTGTAATAAATGTTGAAATTGCAAATGAGTGAGAAAATAAACGATAAGTGCCATTGAAAGTGTCACTAAAACTGAAAACTGTTTGTTTCGTTCGTATAATTTGGGGGAATTGTAATGTGTGTGCTGCCATATTGATGTGTATAATTTACGAATCGAATCCTTAACAAATAAAAAGCAAAATATCAAACCAATTTCCAATTTAAAAATATATACCAGGAGGTGCCGGTGTGGCGGCAGGTCCCTCTTGGTGTTTTTTTTTTTTTTTTTTTAGTTCGTGTGTAAGTACAAATGTGTTTTTCATTGCCTTTACTTTTAGCAATTTGACGCTCTTCAGCAGTTTGGATTTGTTTACGTACTCTTTCTTTTACTTTCAAAGAAATACGCTTTGATTTCTTTGGATGAGGAATAAGACTTGGACTATCATCATGCAATTCTTTTCTCAACTTTGTCGACAAACATTTTTCTGCATGAAAACAAACAAAAAAGAAAATGTTTTTCAATTGATTTGTAAGCTAACTAGAACCAATAATAAATTAAGCTTAAGCCTCAATTTTACCGTCCTCACCAGTATCCTGATTACTTTCAAAATTCACTGCCAAAAAAACAAACAATTTTTATATACTACTTTAAAAATTATTTCACCACAATTTTAAATAATGTTCTTCAACTGTATGTTTACCGATACATTTTTTTCACATTCAATAATTTTTAGTTTGGCCTCTAATCATAGATAAAGACCACTGGTTGATGCTGTGCTATCCTTTTAGCCCTATCCCTACTGACGCCGAGTTCTTGGAGGGCTTGTCCTGCCCCTAGCGGATAAGGTGGTGTACTACGCAATAGGCACGAAGGGGGGTTGCAGACGAATTTTGTTTTTCTTTTTTTCTGTCTAAGTTCTTTGTTGATTTTTAAAAATCGTCACAAAGAATTTTTTTGTTAGAAAATCTGATTAAAAATTTTTTGTATGTAATTATTATATTGTCGTTAAGTTTGGAAGTTGGTAGGAAGTAAATGAAGCAAATAAATAAAAAATAAAAAGCTGCCTGGACTAGGACTTGAACCACGTTACCCAAGATCGAGAGCTAGTCTCTATAACCACTTCACCACCAATTGTTGAAATTATATGAAAATAATTTATGGTATTATTTTTTCTAGGGACGGTTGGCCGAGAGAAGGTTGGCCGAACGCAGTATGTTGATAACAAAACGCACACCAGAGGGCAGGACAAGTAGTCCAAGAACGGAGAAATCGGAGGAAGGGTAGCAAGAATGTTGGCGACAGTTGGCCATGTTAATTTTCTTATGAAGAGCTTCAACCAGTGGTCTTTATCTATGCTCTAATCTTAAACTTCGTCTCATTTAATCAAATGTACTAATACTAATATCAATACCAATACCAATGATTTCATGAACAAAGTAAAAGCAGAAGGCTTTTTCTGACAGTGTTTCCCTTTTTCACAACATTCCGCACAGTCTGTCAAAATCCCACCTCTAAAAAATCCACCCAGCCCGATGCACCGATCCACAAAAAATTCACCCTTTCCAGCCCCCTCCCCACACCACCCGCCAAAAACAAAGAAAATTCACCCCCTTCCCAAAATCCAAACCGAAACCGCAAAAAACGATGAAAGCGGTTTATTCGCAAGCGCTCACGATCCGCTGAACAGATCGGGATTATTTTCATATCAAATTGTTCGTCTCAACAAGTTTGATTGAGCCCACCCACCACGGACAACATCAAAGTGGAAAATCCCACGAAACCCGCTAATTGTCCGAAAAACCGGTCCCAATAACACCCCACAGGACCCTCTTGTAAGCCAAGAGGGAATTAAACTTCCCGGCCTTTCGGCAACACTGTCGTCGAAAGTCAATCTGGCAACACCATTTATGCAAATCAAAAACAAAAATTTGAAAGTCTTGATAGAGGTGAGAACAATTTTTTCCTGCTAAAGAACAAACGAAAGAACAAAAGAATATAGTTCATTTACTTTTGGAACTCGTTCGATTATTGACCTCATTTTAAGAACTGAAGCGTTTCTTTGGCCAGACAGATCGGCTAAAAGAAAAAACAGAAATGAAAAAAGCTAGATATAAACTTCACATTCGTGAATGCTGTTGGGCTGAAGGTGACAGTGAAAAAGGTAACTGATATCATTCGTAGGCTGTTCGTAGGCTAATTGTAATTTTTTAGCAATTCGGCCATTGAATGAAGTACATTTATTAATTCTTAACATGGCTGTTACAATAATAAAGCTGGAAGAATATTGTAACTTCCAAACCAAAAAATGTGCTGCTAACCTTTTTTCGTGATGAATGTAATGAGTGACCACTGACCAATTGACCATTCATGAAGGTCTTGTAAGGCTTAAGAGACAAGAGTTTATGCAATTAATTTTTTAGTGTGATTTTAAGATTAAGTTATTAAAAATTTGTGAACCTTGAACAAATTGAAATCCTTAGAAATCGGGACTCAAGGTGACAAAGGAAACAAATAAAAGGCTCATTTTCTAGTTGGATTTTCTTTATCATAAATTCTTGATTCTTAGTAAATAGAAATTACTAGCAGTTAAATTGTATGCCAACTAAAATTGACCAACTGTTAATTGTCATTAATTTTCTCTTCTGATTACTCTAGGTTTTTGCTTTTTATGCAATTTGTTTTCTCCCACGTCATCAAAACTTGTCTTAAAAGGCACATGGAACAGGTAAATCAGGAAGAGGCCTTATACGAATATACGTCTGTGGCAGCGTTTTTCCCTTAAGTCGTGGAAACACAGCGGAAATCACTGTGAGGTAATTGTAGAAGATAATCAATTGCTTTTTAAACCCCCACTAACTTGTCTCTTCAATTGCCACATTTTTATGTATATTCCGTTATCTAAACTTCACTGTCAGCACTAGTATGTTCATTCTGAACGCCAAGAAATCAAGTGAATCTCCGTGAATATACAAAATCACGAAAAGGTGATCTTTTTGTCGTTATTATACTTCAGCTATTATAGGTCGCAATCAATTAATTTATTTTTCGAGTTTCTATTACCCCGCAATAGTTAATAAGACTACAGATCTGCACGTGCTGGCAATGCGTAGGTGTAATGCGTAGGTGTAATAGTGGGTTAGTTAGTGGGGTTAGCATTGTATACAATGCGGGATGAAAGTTCCCCCTAGTATTGCACCATCCCATCCCAGCAAGGAAGAAACACATGCAGTCATGAAAAATGTTAGAAATCGAAGATGCTGCCAAGAGAAACATTTCGTCTCTCCTATTGGCCTCAACATCAGTCCATAGCTGATGACTTGAAGGTATATAAAGACTTGACAGGGTTTTCGTTGTTGAAACCTTTCCCATTTGAAATTTGAACAGCAGCAGTCATGTACGCATGCATGTATTGGCTGTCAGTTGCCTTCTGCCTTTTCTTTTTGTTTTTGATTGGCTGGTTCTGTTGCTTCCCTAAAACATCTGAGTCTTATACTTACATTATTACTCCATCGATCAGAGTTGGTCTGTATTCCAATCATAATTAAGCCTTTCATTTTCTATCTTGAATATTCTAATGATTATTTAAATTTTTACACTCTGACATTGGTGGATGCGCCTTTTTAGTAGATCAACTGACAAATCAGGATGCATCGTTGACTGACGTGGTTACGAATCCTCAGTCCATTCAAAGTGACGTCATACCGAAGCAATATCAACCAACATGCCCATCTTACAATGAATTATTGCGTGAAATGCAAAAATACGACCTCGAAAATCGTAAGAATCACCTCATTGTTCACATTCAGTATTGATAAATGATTCAAATTTTATTTGTATGTTGTTTAAATAGCACCACCAAGTTACGAACAGTGCAAGAATGACGAGATGACTCCCTCTGCTTCTCGAATGCTAACGGAAGTGACCCCAGTACTGCAACCTCTTCGTCTAGCGATAAACTGTGATCCAGAAAATCGTATGTTTGACAAGTTCGCCTAATTATTTTCCTTTGAAAATCTTTAATTTTGTTCCTCCGATCTACAAAGAAATGTGCCAGGTTGATGATAATTCTCTTCCGGAACTTCCGGGAGAGATTGGAATGAGTGCGACAAACTCCGATGGAGTCATCACTCTTGCTGTTCGTTTCGACGCCAATGGTCCGGAAACTCAGTCGATCACATCTTCACAGAATTCTTGAAAACCTTACCCGTCTTCCAACGAATGATTTATGAGCTTGATAATAACCGTAAGCATTTTCTTTTTCTTGGACGTTTTTGATTTCTCAATATTTACCTATTTTACTACATGATGCACAAGGTCATTATGGGGATATCTCGCTCTGTTCGAGAAGAGATTCAACACTAAAATTAAATGCGGAAGCGCTTCCAGTTTAAACAGATTCAGTCCATCCTGGTCCATCACCAATGATAGATACCTTGAACATTTAAATCTTCGTTGAAGACAATTGGCGTCGGCGTTAAGGAGATTTGATATCCGGATTGTTTCACTTTATGCGCAAACAGGACCAAGAAACGGTACGAATGTGTAATAAATGTTGAAATTGCAAATGAGTGAGAAAATAAACGATAAGTGCCATTGAAAGTGTCACTAAAACTGAAAACTGTTTGTTTCGTTTGTATAATTTGGGGGAATTGTAATGTGTGGGCTGCCATATCGGTGGGTTTAATTTACGAATCGAATCCTTGGTATTGCTTTCGACGCCAAAGGCTACATTCTTCTCCATTCGTTACCTAATCCAGTAGTTCCTCTTTTAGCGGTGCAGCTGAATGACCATAAAAAAGACTGAGACAAGATGCACCGATTTGCACGGTCTTGGAAAAGGTTTCACTTAGAAAAATTCCCCTGATTTTTTCGTCCTGAGTTCCTGACCCATTGCGCCAATTGGTCTTCGGTTTGGTATAATAAAGCGTAATATTCGATTTAAAATTCAAACTTTTAGTTATTTTTAAAATTTGATACAGCTAATGGAGTAATGGCATGGCATGGGGTTTGTCAGTTTCGATGAAATGATAGCAATTTTCACGCTAGTAGCGCCACCTAAATCGTTTCTAAAAGGTTTCAAATACAGTGAATAAAAACTATTCTTAAATACCTTGTAAAAAATGCTTAACATGCATTTATTTATAGGATTATTGATTGATTCATTGCAATGTTTTTTAATTCTTTTTTTCCGAATATGAAAGCCGACAATGCCTAAAGTTAACGCCTTCTATTGCTGTTTGGCAACACCTAATGCTCTTAAACGTCAGAACTCGAAAGTGTTTGAAAATTGACCGAACGTTTTTTTATCAAGAGGTAAAATTTTAGATCTTTGTTTTATCATTTTGTTGCACTTGAAATATAACTAAAGTTTTGTCGTTTTTCTAGCTTTAAACAAAATGGAACCCATGGCCTTAGGTTCTCCGGCAAGTCCTTCGTCCGGTACGGGGGTATATTCGAATCAACAGCAAAGTGGGGCACAGTACCTACCTGGTTTTTTAATGGGTGACATAACAAGCCAAGTAATTTCTTTTTCAAATGTTTGTTTCTTGAATTGTGTAATACAAATTACTTTCTCTAGGGTGGTGGTCGACCTTTCCAAACCAGCCCCATGAAAATGATGAAGGGGCCCTCAACGTCAGGCTATTTATCTGTTTCCCCTCCTTCAGCATCAGTCCAGACTCCAAAAGCCAATAGGTTTTTATCAAATTTCTAAATCAGTCATGGGTTTTTAACTTATTTTTGTATTATTACCAGGTTAATTGGCAAAACTGACAAACCAGGAGGTCCACCTGTACAGCGTCTCTTTTCTGCTACTGGCCCATCAACCCCTTCCACCCCTTCTGACTATAACCATCTTCCCTCAACTCCCCATGCAAATTATAGTGTGAATTCTCAAGTTGATCAATCAGATCAGTTTGAAGACTCTGATGCTGGTACATGGGTCACAGTTTTTGGCTTCCCACCCACTGCTGCTTCCTATGTTTTGACTCAAACTGGTATGTGGGGACACATTCTGGAGCATCGTATTCCTTCACAGGTATAGTAGCTTTGGTTTGCATTCCATTTACAATTGTTTTCTAACTGTATTACATCTTTTTTCCAATCTCAGGGAAATTGGATTCATTTGAAGTTTGCAAGCCGTCTACAAGCTAGAAAAGCACTAGCCAGGAATGGCAGACTCTTAACTGACACTCTAATAATTGGAGTTGTTCCTTGCACTGATGGGGTAATTCACAAAATTAAAATAGTAAATAAAGATCATGTTTATTTCAAGTTATTTGCATTTTCTCACAGACTATTATGGAGGAAAATAGAAAGGAAAATGTGGCTGGCATCAGCACTCCAGCCATGAGAATTACTTCGACGCCTCAGCCAGCTCTCTGGGATCGTAGCGGTTCGTTTGCTTTGGGGACCAGTGCAACTCCGTCTACTTTGGATCGTAGCAATCTGAGACCATTGACTCAGTCTTATAAAGGAGCCCAAGCTGATTATGAGGTACGATTTATAATTTGCTTTCATCAATTTGTACGTATACAACACTGGTTTTTGTTGATTTTAAGGTTAACCAACAGCGAGCGACGCCCCAGCAAAATTCAAGTTTAGTGTCCAAAGCGATGGATTTCGTCTTTGGTTGGTAGAATTTTCAATGCATTTAGTGATAATAAAGGATTGACAGGATGATTCCTGATATGTTTTAACGTTTCTGTATTCCGATGGATCACTTTATTAAAGAGATATTTGTGAGAAGACTTTGTCGATGGAGAGAACAAAACAAGAAATGAGTGTCATAACTAATTGCAGTTGAAACAATTTATTTCATCGGGTCATCCAATGTGGCGCGCGCCAAGTCCGTCAGCCGTGGATATTTTACCTAATAAAACGAAATAAAACTAGTAAATATCTTCAAACGTGTCGAAAAATGTTTAATTTGGTACAACACAACAAGAGACTTTCCAATTCAACTTTTTCCTGACACTAGTTCTGAGAAGTATTCTGACAGTTTGGAACCCACTTTTCTCTGATCAAGCTGATCTTGAGACCACATGACCAATTTCATCAAGGAGACTAGCTGAGGGGTAGTTGATTCACGGTGTTCTGCCTTAAGGATGGCGGCGTTCAACTCGCTGGCAACTCGTTGACGATGAGAAGTATGAAGAAGATCTCCAAAAGGGGATTTTTCTGGGTCATCAAAGGCCAAGAGCGCCAGAGTTCTCTCCAATTCACTTAGGATGGCTGGATTCTGTTCTCCACGTTCAGCTAAATGTTCCTGTTTCATGAATCAATTCCAGATGAAAATCAAGTGTAAAAATGAAGACTTTGTTTTAGTCTGAATTTATACCTGAGCAAATTTCAATGCTTCTTCAATATTCTTCTGTCTGATAAGTTCAATGAGGTGTTGTTGTTGGAGGTGGAAAAACAGATAACGGTCTGAATCAAGTAAGTCTGGATGTAGTTGGTTAACCAGAGCTGTTGCTTCCTGAATTTTTCCAGCTTGAATGGCATCACGAATCTTGATTCTTTCATCCAATCTCTCCAACTCTGCAGGTGCCTTAAATCCTGCCTCCAAAGCAAATTTTTCTGCAGCTTCTTTGAAACCCTCTGCAAAATTCATGTCAAAATTACCATCTGGTTATAGTAAATGATAATATTTAGGTAATGCTTTGAACTGTAAAATTTTACCAGTCACTAAATAGTTCATCACTAGACGATTCATGTTTGAACGGGGTAAATGAACATTTTCCAACTTTTCCAACCATTCTTGCTTGCCAATTTCCGAAGGTTTCTCTGTAAATGTAGTCATTTTTTCTGATACTAGTGTTTTCTCTCTCTCCTCTGCCAGACTGCCAATGATAGAAGCTTTTCTATATCAACACCGGGATGTAAATAAAAAAAGCGGTGGCGCTGTCAACTACATAGCAAAACTGCAAAATGGCCGACTATTAAACGTCAGTCCCGAAATATTAAAGCCATGGTTTCCCGAGTTCCGTGAAGTTTATGAGCAGTTATGGAAGATCTTGATCGAAACAAGTAAGTTGGAATATTTTGTTTACAAGATAAACCATTCTATCAGTTAAAATTTGATCATTGAACGACGATTGGGGACATAGTTTGTTTGCGTTCAGCGTCTGTGTTCACAGTGACATGGTAAAGGGTGGGTCTATCAACAAGCTCTGTAATAGCTGTTATCAAATAAGTTGATTTTTGATCCCTTGTTTTGTCAATCATCTCTCTGGGATTCCTGCCAATTCACCATTGATTTGTTTGGGTTACTGCAAATCTCTTCAACTTGTTCTTTAGATTAAATTGATGTTTACGTCAACTCACTGAATTACATCCCCAATTTGAATCTCACCGAAACAAACTTGTGCCTGAAAATCAAGTTCAAACATGATAGCCATCTAAATTGCTCTAAGAGTTAAATCACTGGTAATTAAATCCCCATTCAGGGGGAGAGGATGACTGACTGCCTGTCAGTTTTTTTAGGAATCTGATGAGATGGAAATTCATTCGTAATTCAAAAACAGTGGGTGATCACCAACGGCTAAGAATCACCATTTGACTCTCATTAAAAGACTCTGTAATTTTCCTTGTGTGTATCCTCCTCTCTATTCCCTCAATCAACGATTTCTATTTTATACTAAATTTTTAGAAATTGACATTTTCGACTAGTGATGATCGGTCTAAGCTTTATTTTTATTTTCGAGCTGGTGTGTGTGTGTGTGTAATTCTCTTTGGGGGATTAAAAGTAACACACACAAAGTCGGTCGTTTGGTTCGTCGGTGGTGTTGATATATCCTAAAGGGCGTCAACACTCTACCAAACTCATCGACTAAACAAAAAGAAAAAAGCCGTCGAGTTCTCGGCGTATACCGGTGAGAAATAATAACAACTATTTAGATTTTAAAAAAAAGGATCTTTTTCGATAATATTTGTATTTGCGTTGAAACCGTTCGAGAAAGGTGATGGCAGAATTCCTCTCTCCCCCCCCCCCCCAAACAAGAAAGTTCAAAGATAAAAGAGAGAGACACCAGCATATAACATTTATAAATACAGAACGATGAAAAACGAGTGAAAGAAAGGAGAGTTTTTTGTTTTGTTTTTTTGTTGTTTTTTCACGGGATGAACTCGACGACGCCCGCATTTTGGTTTCCCGTATTTCCCTCGCTCCCTCCCCAGTTAACAACTCCACCCCAGCGAAAGGACGAAGAGAGACATGCGGATGAAAGACGGGAAATCCTGCACAGCCACTCTCCGATCTCTTGTGTCACCACCACTGTCCTCCTCCTGGTACTGTATTTGTTGTGTTTTATTTTTTTCACGAGTTTGCGCTCATTCTCAACCGCGTCTAGATTTATCGCGTTAAAAGGAGAAACGATCAAGTCCCGCGGTCCGACCAAATCGTGAACCGCTCGAGGTAGAAATCACAGTTCGTTTTTTTGTTGTTTTTTGTTTTGTTTCAAGTGTTTTGGTTCTTCCCTCCCTAAAGATAGAAGAAGAAGAAGAAAAACTGCTGGGCTGTTTCGTGTGTCTTCAGTCGGTCGACCACCTCCCCAGCGAGCGGTCGCACTTTACTCAGTTGCTGTGTAGTTCGTCCGCGTGAGTGTTGTTTTCGTGTGTCTGTGTGTGCGATTGTGTTTATCTCAACAGCAATATGACATCGTTATCGTAATAGAAACCTTAGCAAATACTCGGAACGATACGGAATTGGATTTTCGGGAAATTTCTTTTTTGTTGTCAATCCATTTTTGGAATTGAATTATAGTCGCGCGCACAAGGAATTGCTATACTCAGGTGAAGGACATTTTTATAATTTCTTTATCGTGTCGAATGTGTTTTTTTTTGCGGTCGTCTTGTGCCATGGCAAAGGAATTTTTGACCGATCCCCACACGGACAGGAAGTGGGGAAATGGCCAAAAGTCGCCATCGCACAACTTGTATTTTTTTTCCTCCTTAATATTTTGGTGTTTTCTGTGGTTTTTCGATAACAGTTTTTTTTTCTTCTTTTAAAATATCGAACACGTTGGAAGATAGTGTAACACACACACACTCTGCGTCAAAACCAGAAGAAGAAGAAGATTCTCTATTTGTTTGCGCTTGACTATATCTCCCCCCCCCCCCCATGCACTTCTTTTCCCCTTTTATGCTGTGAATCACCCGAAAAAACTGTTCCATCGACTAAAGGGAAGGAAGGAAGGAAAAGGGGAGGCTGCTGCTGCACGTAGAGTTGATTGCATTTTCTCTCTTATTCCCCCTTCTCCATGCCGATATAACAGAAAGAGACAACATGTTTTGGTGGGGAGGAAATTTTTTTGTGACTTGACGCTGGATCGATATGTTGTACACAGACCCAACTTGTTTCTTCTTTTTCTCTATAAAAAGAGACATGGCCAATTGTCCGTTTTATCGTGATCGTGAATGTGCAGGGCCGCG
The DNA here is from genome assembly GCA_030770115.1 of Daphnia galeata. Lineage (NCBI taxonomy): Eukaryota > Metazoa > Arthropoda > Branchiopoda > Diplostraca > Daphniidae > Daphnia > Daphnia galeata. Next base: position 343,957 of record CM061117.1, on the reverse strand, counting down.
CACACACACTTTTTTGGAAAGGTTTGTTTCTTGTATTCACTTTGAGCAAAGACAAGTAAAAATAGTTTGTCCCACTAAAAAGAAAAGGGCCAAACAAGGAGGAATGTTCTTCTTCCCAATTCCGGTCTGATGAGTGTCTCTTCTTCTTCTTCTTATGTGGAATGCCAAAACAGAAAACGAAATTGGGACTAGTTAAAGGAAGAAGAAGAAGAATAACGAGGTATGATGACCTTTGACCGGATGTCTGGATCTCATTTCTCGTTTTTGTGAAAAGAAACCTCCTCCCAAAAGGGAAAGAAAAATAGAAACAAGTTTTTTTGTTTTGTTTTAAAAAATTTCCTTTCAAATGTCAAAAATGTTCTTGAGCAGGTGGCGACGTGTGCCTTGCCATTAAGCATCAACTCCCCCCCCCCCCCTTCCAAAAGTCACGCTTTTTTTCTTTTTTACTTTTCGTGTATTTGCATTGAAAAGTTTAGGAATTTGATTTATTCTAAAAAAAAGAGTAGCCCGGGATAAAAACAAGTGAAATGGCAAATCCATTCGTGGAACTTTGCACACATTGTTTTTTCTCTAATCTCATTTCCAATTCTAAAGAGAAATTTTCGTTTGTTTTTTTTTTTTTTTAAATATAAATTACCATGTAAAGTTATTAATCTGAATGTCATCCCGTACCATCCAAATAAAAACAAATATGGGGGCACCGGGTGTGTGTATCCATTTATGGGATGCGGATAAATATCGAAAAAGGGACTCTCTCTCTCTCTCTCTCGAAATGGTTTCGATGATATGAATCACATTAACATAAATATCCGTGCTGTAATCAGACAATGACTCTGGAATTCTGAATGAACTTGGGATTTTCTCTCTCTCTCTGTTTCTTTTTATGGAGACAATCGTCTTATCTAATTGTTGCATGTTTGCGTCAATGATTCGAGATATTTTTTCTCCAGTTATTTTGGAATTTATTCAATGATATCATAACCGAATTTGGTATGAGGGGGGGGGGCCAGTTAACTTTCTCGTGTCATGTCATCATTATCCATCGAGTTGTTGTTGTTGTTTTCATTTTTTCTCTTTCACTTTCCAGTCCAACGAGAAACTGCACAGGGACTTTCTCTCTCTCTAACATATTCTCTAACCGATAAGAGCAAAAAAGGATATGACTGACTGACCGTGATGATGATGATGATGTTGGCGGCCAACCCTAGACGGGGTCCTTTTTTCTTTTGATACGTCACCCCGACTCGTATAAATCAAAAACAATTTTGCAGTTGATTCATCATCATCGTTTTATACATAAAAGAGATGATCCTTCCACCTTTTTTTGAAAATGGCGTGTCACGCGGGAGAGACTAAAGCTGGCAGCCATCAAACGGCCAGGACAAAACAACAACAAAAGTTGTGTGCGCACTCGCTCGAGTCGATCACGGCCTTGGTCTCTTCTTCTTCTATAGTTTTATTTTTAACAACTGGCCAAACACACACACACAGAGCTCTACAACTGGCCAACACACACATAGTGTATACGTTGTAGTATAGTAGCCGCCGCCCCGTTAACGTTGTTGAGTCATAGCCTAGCGGGCGGCTACAACATCATCATCTAAACAACAGAAGAAGAAGAACCTTTTTCGGTCCTCCTTTAAAATGGTCCAGTAGACGGGAAAAAAAAAACAGCAACGGTCTCTCTCTCTCTGAGAATTACTTTATAGGAAAACCATTCAACAACAATATCCCCCATATATTCCACCACCATATGATGGCCCCCCCCCGCGGGGTGGAAGAAGAAGAAAAGGTTTGAATGAAAGTTCCAACTATAGTATAGTACACCACTACGGTACCGAATGTGAAACAAAACAAGATCTTTTGGTTTGTAGAGTTGTCAGTTCATTGGTGGCCAGTTGTGAGAAAAGAAAGTCTCTCTTTTCTCTCTAGGCAGCAGAGCCGGTTCCTCATTTCGTTCCCATTTCTATCCCCCGAGTTTCACGGGGAACATGGCGTCTCTCGTGTTAATAAGAAAAAGCTTCTTCTTCTTTTGAATAAGAAGGAGGAGGAAAAAATAGAGTCATGATGATGATGATGGAAGAAAAAGATTCTCTTTTTATTTTCCATATAGTGTTGTCCGGCATGGATTTCATATACGGACGGCTCGTGCGCCGTTTGGATATATTGTGGGCGTGTTTAGCCTCCCATCTTTTTATTTAAAAAAATCCCAGCTGCGATTTTCCAACTCGTGCATGCTGTCCATCCATCACGTTCCTTTTTTCGTCTCTCTCTCTCTGTGCTGTGACGAAGTTGTAACATCTGGCGGACTTGTGCCCACTTGTTTTTTTTCCCGCGTTTCCCCTAGTACACAACTTGTCGATTAATTCGTTTCGGTTGATATTCCCCCACACAGAAAATATATATATTATAAATTTGATGTGTTATTTATTTATTTATTTATTTGGAATTTATTTTCTAGAATGGAGTGGGTGGAGATCATCGAACCGAGGACCAAAGAACACATGTACGCCAATTTGACGACCGGCGAATGCGTCTGGGATCCGCCGCCTGGCGTTTCTGTGTAAGTCCAACTTCAAATGAACAACAACAACGTGAAAGTTTCAATCATTAGAAGTCAAGTTGCTCTCAAAATAACGGGAGCGTATATTTGTAGTGTACCTGTCGTTCTTCTTCTTTTTTTTTTCTGTGCATGGCGACTGGTGGTGGTGGTGGTGATTATCGCCTTTTTCGGGTTGCCTGAATTTCGGGAACGTTCGCAAAAAAACAAAACAAAACAAAACAAAAGTAGACGACGCCATTTGTCCTTGTCGTTAATAAGGGACTCTTTTTTTCTTTTTCTTTTTCTTGTTATTGCGTTTCACTTGGCTGCACCATCGCACCCTACTAACCTTGTTCGCGACGTAGTTCCGTAGTTTTTACTACGTCGATTCTATTTGTAAAATCAGTTGAAAATTTAAAAAAAATGTGGCGATTTTTTTCTTTTTTGTTGTTGTCTATACAGGAAACGGACGACGGACAACCAATGGTGGGAGTTATTCGACCACAAGACATCGCGTTTCTATTACTATAACGCCGCCACCCAACGGACCGTCTGGCACAGGCCGCCCAACTGCGACATCATCCCGCTGGCCAAATTACAGGTGCGGCAGCTCAATGGCCTTTTTCTTTCTTTTCTTTCTTCTTTTTCTTTCTTTGCCCCGAATATTATTCCAACATATAAACTGTCGTATGTCTCTCTAGAACAACAACAACAGTTCAGGGAGATTCTTTATCAGTTCCGGAATTCCGATCTCTTCCATCATTTCCAAGTAGAAAAAGGTGGGAAGGGGGGGGGGAAATTCTTTTTCTTTTTTAGACAAAAATTGACGTTTGCGTGTTAGAAGACGTTACGGTTGCCGTCAATCTTTTTTAAAAAGGGGACAATGTTTAAATAGCGACACTCCTGTGTGTGTATGTCATGGTCGTCACTCGTTTTGGGGATTTTTTCAAAAACAGGAAGGTCGTCGATGTTGTATTGCGTGTATCCTATAGTCTACGTCACGCCCTCACACAGCTGACGCCCTTCAGATAATTATTTTGTTTTTTGGTTCGACCCTACCGTTACAAAAATGAGAAAAAAAATGTATTTCTTCTTCTTCTAGTTTTTTTTTGACGAACGGGCAATGTTGGAATCTTGACAACAAACCCATTTTGTGTGTGTTAGAATACCCGGCACTTTTGATCCTCTTTTTTTAGAGTTTTTTTAGATTTTCCCCTCGTTGACGAGACGCAAAAAGAATCCCCAAAGAGAGAGAGAGGCGTGGGAGGTATATACACAACACAACACACACACACAGTTTGGGCATTGGCCTTATTCTCTCTCTTACTACGACGTAAAGAAGGAAATTTCTATTTTTAAGTTGCAGAGAGAAAGAAAAGTTCTGTTTAGTTCATCTTGAAGCGAAACCCCTTCTCTCATGGGAGGAGTTTGTCAACTTTGGTTATGCAACTCGCATATCTGCCCGTCGAGTTCATCTTTTAATTTATGTATTTTATTCAAAATTTTTAAATTTTTTATAGACGTTGAAACAGAATACTCAAGTCAAATCGCCTAGCCAAGATTCGGCCTCGTCAAAAGGAGGAGGAGGAGGCGATGAATCTCTATCACCATCTCAAAACGGGCCATCAACGGAGAATGTACGACAGCCAGCAGCCAAAAAGGAATCCGTTTCCACTCAGACTCCGTCACGTTCCGCTCTGGTATGTCCCGCGGCCCTTTTTTTTTGTGTTTTTTGAAGGATCGCGAAATTTTATTTTCACAAATTTTTTTTAATAAAAACAGAATCGGAATGATCGTAATGGAAGCACTGGCGGAAGTGGTACCAGACGTAGTGTGGAGAAACATCAGGATTCATCTCGGCCATCATCCGGCGGAGGAGGATCGATGATGACGGGAACGGCAACTCAGACGTGTTCCACGTCACCTGTGGCTTCTCCACGACCACATCGACGTCATCATCATCATCACCACCATCACAATCATCACAATCATCAGTGCGGTTCCAGCACTTCGGGCAGCATCAACAAACACGTCGGAGGACATTGTCCGCAAAGCGACGAAGATGCCGATTCCTCACATCTCGAACCGTTGGCCCAACTTTCTGCCCAGCAGCAACAGCAAAGAAAAGTCCGTCGTGGGACCAGTCACGGCCATGGATGGTACAACCGACACGGGAAATCTCAAGATTCCGGCCGATCCAGTGATTCCAGCACTCTCTCACTCAGCAAACGTTCCGATAAACTGGGAAGTAGCGCCGGTGGATCTTCGTTGACATCTCCACTCCGTGCCACACCGGCCAGTGGTGGACGGAGACCGACGTTGGATCCTCCACCGTTGGAATTCGGGATCGGCAGCACGTCCAGCACTCCACTGTCCAGTCGCAAGAAAGGCAGTAGTACCAACAACAGCGGAGGAGGAGTCGGTGGATTGGAATTATCTCGTCAACGGAGTTTGGATTCTGAAACGAGTCCCGTTTCGGGACTGATGGGTTCGGCCGGTTTATTGATGGGTAGCAGCAACAGTACGAGCACTACACCGACGCCTATCCGCAGCCACAAACCAAATGACCTCTTTTATCGTGACGGATCTCTTTCCAGGAGTTTGAGTTTTATGCAACAACGACGACCTCAAACAGTAACTTAACTAACACAAAATTTCCCTTCCAAGACTAGAAAGATCCAAATCTATTTTTCTTTTTTCTTTTCCTCTTTCTGTTGTTTGTGTGTTTTGGGTAGGGGGGGGGGGATGGCCCATCAGTTTGGGTCGAGAGAGATTCGTGGGGGTCCAGCAAAGGCCCCGAGGGATTTTTGACGATGCTTCCTCGTTAACTGGCGAGAGAGATAACGTCCGCTCGTTAACTGACAATATCTTGTCCGCACATTTTTACTATTGGTCCAGTTTTTTCAAGAAGCTAAACAACAACAACAACAACAACCGGGGCCGTCACCTTCTTCTTATTTTCAAGTTTTGGGTTAGTTTTAGTCGGTTGAAAATCTCGTAAGGGGTTAGGAGGATGATCCATTAAAATTCCTCCGGACGGGGGATTGGCCCTCCCAAGATGCTGTCATGATCATTGGGACGTCATGATGGGTGAAGAATAAGACAAACGAGTGAAAAAGAGAGAAAAGCTCTTAAGAATGGAAGAGGGAAAAAAAAACATGAACGAAGAAGAGACATAAGTCCTTTTTTTTCATCATCTTGTTGTCGGCTTCGCTCTGTTTTTCTTCTTTTTTAGGGACGAGAGTAATAGAGGTGGAAAATCAGGATCAAAGAAATGTCAAAAGTTTTTTCTTCTTCTTTTGGGTGCGGCCCCTATCAAAGATGCCGGGAGGTGCCAACACAACCCGTAACGGTTGTTTCTGTGTGTGAAATCTTTTTATTTCTTTTTTTCTTCTATTCAATGGGAAATAAAAGGATGGGTATTAAGAAAAAAAAAGTTCCTCTTTCTAGATAGTTGGGCGAGATTCAACTTTTGGGAGAAGGTAGTCGTCGGACGTGAGGATTTGAAAAATGGAGAAAAATCCCTCTTTTCTTGTGTACAAGACTCGACTGACATTTGCCCTTTATAGTCACGTCTATGACGTTATTTAAATCTTTTTTTACATCGTTTTGACGATGATTACATTTTCTTATTTAACGATTTTACTATAAAGAGAAATTTTCAATTTCTACTCTTCATTTTGTAGATGAAAAAATATTAAAAGTTGGAACGAGTCCATCGTTAAAAAAATAAGAGTGGCGCCGCCGCTGCTGCTCTGATTATTATTACATTGCCGTTAAAAAAGTTTTTTTGTTTTTTGTTTTCCTCCTTTTGGCATTCAAAAAGGAATTTTTAGATTTTTTTTGTTTTTAAAATTATAGTTTTGGACTAATTTAAAAGCAATTTTGTGAATGGAGAGATGATTTATTTATGATTTGATTTCAGTCATGAGAAAACAAATCATGTCTCATCTTTAATAGTTCGTTCCCATTGTGTTTAAACTTCCTTGTTTTTTACTATTTTTTCATTTTATTTTTGTGTGAAATTTTCAAGGCTCGCGGGCAAGGTCCGTTGTTCGATTTGTGGTCGCCTCAGCGGGAACATCAACTTTTGTCTGGAGCCAACAGTGAAAGCGCTCCGGGAGTGGACAGTCTGTGCACGCCCATGATCAATCGCAAACAGAGATCCTTTGAATCGGGTGGAAGTGGAGGATCGACGGGCAAACCGGCCAGAGTTTACCATTCGCAATTGGATTCGCCGAAATTGCAACACTTGTCATCGTCGTCGTCGCAACAGCAACAGACCAGACAGCAGAGGCCGTTAGGATCTTCGGCTTCATTTCGTACGTCGACCGGAAGCGGCGGAAGAGGTGATCAACCTCAACGTCAATTTGGTGGTGGAAGTTTCGGATCTGATTCCAGTCCTAGTCCTAAACGGGAGAGCAAAGAACAACGTGACTCGTTGGGTCGCGTTCTACGTTCCACCGATTCGTCACCTCATTCGGCCGGAGATTCAGGATTGGCTACAACGGGAAGTCGAGCTTCTCAGGACAGCCGGACCAAGACGAACGCCACAACTAAATCGTCTCCATCATCTTCATCACCTTCGGCTCAATTAGGAGCCATTGGCAATTCTTCTCAGCCGACGTCAGGATCAGTTGCGGAAGTGGCCAACGGCAGCAGCTCAGTAGAGGCGGCCGGCGGTCCCGTTTACGACCCAGTCCCTCTCTATTCGAATATAGATTACAATTATTACCTGGACTCTAAAGCGCAGGCTCATCTCTTGCCATTGCAGCAGTACATTCTGGAACAGGCCAAATTATCAGGTTATCGTTTCGGCGACTCGTCTCCCATCGCCGAAGACGGTGGTGGAGGTGGAGGTGGTGGTGCCGGTGGTAGAAGTGGTGGTGATCATTACAGATCGGACGACGAGGAAGAACACGACTCACTTCGTCACCGTTTACGTGTTCCCACTCATCTCCATCCGCCGGAACACGACGACAGCGATGACTTTGCCGATGATGAAGGTAAATATATGAAACATTATCTCGATGTGATATAAGATTATTTAAATTTGTTTGACTAAATTCCAGGCATGTCGAATGTTGAGGATTCGTCGTCACTGGAATACCTGGACGAAAGCCAATACCTTGAAGAAGACGATCACTACACGCAGTTCCTCTTGCCACCGGCTCCACCTCATCGTCAGCAGTCGAAAACGCTCCTGCATCACTTTGGACCCGGGTCTGGACCCAATCCCAGCGGTTATACAGTCAGTGCGGATGTGATTGTCGAGCCGGAATACACGGAAGCCGATCCAGGCATTTCCGGTGGCACTTACCGCAGCCTTCCCGATGGTCCCATGGCTTCTTCCGGTTCTGTTGTTGTCTCTCCTCATTCGTCGTCGGTGTTGATGCATTCGGGATCGACTTCCTCACTCCGACCATCACGTCCTAAAGAATCCATGATGATTCATCCATCGAGTTCGTTGTATTCTCCAGTGATGGACCGAGCCGGGGTCAGTTGAAAATCATATAAATTTTAAATTCCAATCAATAATTTGAATTTTTTTAAATTTTCCAGCCATTTGCCATGGAAGGATTCCGTCAGTCAGTAGATTCGGCCATTCCGGCACCTTCCAGCAAGACTAGTCCATTGCAACGATCTTCGTCAACGGTAGCGCCTAAACTTGTTTTGTTTTAAACTTGGATCGATCCTGAATGTGTTTTTTTTACAGCTTGGACCCAACGGCAAGGGTCCCACGACTCCGACAGATGGCGATATTGAGAAATACGCTCAGAGCCATTTGAACATCCACAAGAAGGGCCTGTTCCGTAAGAATTTGTCGATCCGCGACATGCTCAGCTGGTCCAAGGATCCCATCCGCAAACCGATGCTTCCGCTGGAGGACAAGACCCTGAAGAAAGAGGCGTGCGATCTGTTTAAATTAGTTCAGATTTACATGGGCGATCGTAAATGCAAGCCGGGCATGACGTGCAACTCTGTTGCCCTGGAACTTTGCAATCACGCCTGGAACAAGCCGTCACTCCGCGACGAACTCTATTTGCATATCTGCCGTCAGACGACAGAGAATCCTCGCAAGTATGTTTTTCCGCTAACAAACAACAACAACACAAAAGGAATGTAAATGAGTTCATATTGGCCTATTTCCAGGGAGAGTCTGAGACGCGGCTGGGAATTGATGGCCGTTTGCCTCTATTTCTTTCCACCTTCACCCAAGTTGGAGCCTTATCTCGATGGCTACATCAATCGTCATCGCGATCCTGGTCTGAATTTCACCGAAGTCGCCAAATGGCCCATTCACGTACGTCCCAATTGTTGACTATGACGCCATCTGTTGCTCAGATATTCAATTCTTTTGTTTTTAGGTGCAAGTATCTCATTATGCCACCATCAGTTGTCGACGGTTGATGCGGATCGGTGCCTCCGGACGACGCCAGGAGCGTAAACCCACTTTGGAAGAAATCGAACAGGCCAGGGTATGTGTTATTATTGATTGAACACATTGAGGGCAGATTGTGATTGATTGCGATATTTTCTTATTCCTTCTCTTCCGGGCTTAAAAAAACATTAGTTGCAAATCTTCCGGCCCAGCATGTTTGGCAACACCCTGGAGGAGATAATGATGGTCCAACGCGATCGATTTCCTCATCGAAAACTGCCCTGGATTCAAACGACTTTATCAGAAGAAATCCTTCGACTCCAAGGCGCTCAGACCGAAGGCATTTTTAGGTGCGTCCGATCATTGATCGTCTATGACTTGTTGACCTCATTTCTATTTCTCTTTTTTTGTTTTGTTGCGGTGAATTCAATCACAGAGTTCCTGCCGATGTAGACGAAGTCAATAGTTTGAAGAATCGAATGGACCAATGGGAAGTGTGTCCCGTTAGCGACGCTCACGTCCCGGCCTCTTTACTGAAACTTTGGTATCGTGAACTTTACGAGAGTCTCATCCCTGATGAACTTTATCAGGATTGTGTTCAATACTGTGCCGATCCCGAACGAGCCGTCGCCATAGTTCACCGACTGCCAGAATTTCACAGATTGGTTCTTTCTTATCTCATCCGCTTTCTGCAGGTTCGGGATACTCTTCTTCTTCTTCTTCCTCCATTCAGTTTATTTGTAATTTTTTCTTCTTCCGGCGAGCAGATTTTTTCGCAGACGGAAGTGTCTTCTGTGACCAAAATGGACGCCAGCAACTTGGCCATGGTGATGGCACCCAACTGCCTCCGCTGCAACGCCTCCGATCCTAAAGTCATTTTTGACAACGCCCGCAAAGAAATGGCGTTCATCCGGACGTTGATCCAGCACCTCGACACTTCCTTTATGGAAGGCGTTGTTTGAATCTTTTGGGACTTAAGTGTCTGTGGGATATTCAAGAGACACCCAAAAAAAACTCAGCCACAAAATCCCTCAGCCCCATTTTACCCCAAACACAGCATGAAGAATAATAGTCCTCCATTTTGAATTATTTCCCCATCCTTTTGGTAGTGATTAGACGCATTTCCCCCCTTCTCCTTTTTTAGAAAAAAAAAAGTTCAATTCACGCATTCTAAGTCATTCGATTTCAAACCACAAGGTCAAGCTCCGCCCTCCCCCCCCCCCCCAATTTTTTTAAAAAACAAAATTTAGAAGAACTAAGTAAAAGGCAGCTTTTTATTTCCGTTACCTATCGTGGGTTACATGTGTTTTTACCGCAAGAGAAACAAAAATTAATTAAAGAAGAATTTTACTTTTTTTTTTTTTTTTTCAAAAAATAAATTGAGATGGTAATAATAATAATTAATAAAGATTTAATATAATAAATATCTCTGGACAGCTGAAGAAAGAAAGAAAGAAAAAAACGAAGCTAAGAAAATGGAATCGATGGCAGCTCGTTGGCATTTGGTCCTCGGAATTGGGAAACGAAATTGTCGAATTAATTCAAAACAAATGTGTAATATCCTCCCCTTTTTTTCCCGATTGAAAACAAACAAAAATTAACGAGCCTATTCACGAGATATGCCTCCAAAAAGTCAGTAGTTTTCGATTGTATAAAACTCTTCTTCTTTTAAAAATCCGCATCCTCATTTTGTTGGTTTTTATCTTTTTGTTTGATTCAATTTCTTTTTTTTTGTTTCTTTTTTGTCAATTTCTCTGTGGGACTTTTTCCACTTTTTTTCAACATTTTTTAACCCAATTTTCTCTCTTCGTCTTGTTTCTCTCTTGTCATCAATTTCTCATCAACAATTTGGGGCAGCGATGTTTTCATGTGGAAAGTTAAAAAAAAAACTCGGCCACTTTTTTATCTGCTAGAAAAAGAAAACAAAAACCAACAAAAAATGGTGTTGACAACGTTCAATCGAATTTAAAAAAAATTCTTATTATTATTTTTTATTATTATTATTATTTTTTTATTTCTAAATTTTCATTTGTGTTTTGTGTTGTGTGTGTTTTTTCCCACCTTATTTTGATCCGCTCGGGCGGCTTGCAAATGTTAACTTGCATGTTCCTTCCGTCAAGTTTCTCTCATCACATTCAAAATCTCTCCAATATCTCTCCTCCTCGGGCTGTGTGAAATGGCCATTCTTAAAATTCTCTCTCTTTTGCCTTCGATTATTTGATGATGTGTGCCCATTTGAAAACACTTTTTTTATCCTCAATCTCTTTTTCTCTTTTTTGTTGGTTTTCTTCACGAAATTCAACAAACAAACACACACACACACACATACACAACACTGAACCTTTTATATATACATATTCTATTTCTCGTGCTTTTGTACTATATTATACGGCCGCCAATTGAATCTCTCTCGTCTTCTTTTTTAAATTTAAATTTTAGAATCGGGTTTCTTCTGATTTTTCAATGAAATTTCAAATTTTAGATTCGCAAGCGTAATTCATTTTCGACTATTTGGCAACGTACTTTTACTTATGGGCAGTGATCACGTCGTCTGCTTCATCTATTCCCGCGTGTTGGATTACTTGGAAAATTGGATCTAAATATTATGAATTGAATGCTTATTTTAAATTTATTGTTGTTGTGTGTTTCTTGAAACAAACAATCAAGATGCACTACGCGTTTAAATTTGATTAAAAAGTTCAATATCGTCAATCAAGAAAATGTATAACTGACTAGACTTCTGGCATGCTGCCAGTGTGCCAGCACAGACCAAGAGGAGACCTTTTGCCGTGAAAGCAAAGGAGATGGGGAAAGTTTGAACTTGATGATATTGAAGAAATGGATATTGACAAAGAATTAAGTGTCCTAAAGTAATCATGGTCATGTCAACCGATTATTTCCTTTCCTTTTGTTTTTCTAGGTAATCAATGACATTTCTGAAGTCTGGCCCATTTCTAACGACGCCACGTTGGAAACTCGTCAACAATCGCTCGAACGTGACATAGAATTCTAGTAAATATTGAATCTTTTCTTTATGTCTTTTTAGACATTGGTCAAAATCCAAAGACAAAGTTGTCTGTTCAAGCAGTTAAGTGGTAAAGTGAGCAAGCAATACTCTCGTTTATCTTTGTTTATTCTTGAAAAGCTCTGTAGCTATTTCCTGAATAGGTTTGACAATTCATTGTTTATTCTCAACCTTCCTTCTCTCTTGCCGCTTTCCTTTTATTCAGGCAGGGTTTTGAAAGTTGATTCTACTCACTAGTGTTTTACTCTTTAAATGAGGGATTTCGCTAATAGAGTGCCGAATTAGCGAATTAAGGGGGATTCATTAGCTATAGTAACTAACCACCAAATCCCGTCTTAGTTGTAGAGGAATCAATTCAATCTAGTCATCATGTTGGTCACTGAAATTTCACTTCCTCTTTAAGCATTAGTCACCATAGTGTCTAGCAGTGTCAATAAAGTCTAAGATCTAGTTATTCTCTTCGTCGTTTAGTAAGCAGCGAGTTTTAAGTATTAACAAAATTGGCTGGGATCACGCAGGATTTCATTCGAGGATAAAATAATCTGTCATACAAGTTTTTCTAATTGATTCAAAGTCTCATGGATTTCTCCGCCAGTTTTAGTACGTCATCGGCTTTTGCTTCAATTCTCTTCAGATAGCTGAGTAATCACATCACTATTTCGCCTTTGTTACCACTTTTAATGTACTACTTGACTACGTCTCTTACGTAACTCTGCACCCGTTACGTCTTTAAGTAGATCCTCTCCATTCTATTATGTGCGAGCATAAAGGCGTCTCATGGTTTGGTTTCATTAGAATTTTAAACCAGCCGTGCGGAATTCCATCAGTTGAGTAGCGATGGTGATTAAAAATTTGTATTAAAACTTAAATTAAAACTTGTATCCATTCCCAAAATATTTCCAAAAATTTTTTCGGCTTCATACACAATTCTACGCTAGAATATGATAGGAAGTATCATATCATATTTACTGAAGTCAATGTTCTCAAATCGTCAATGACACTAGGATCAGCAATCACACTTTTGCGAAAATCCCCTCCGACAACGTTGCTTTAATGGTTTATGGAATAGGCTACGACCCCCTAAAAGTACGTTCATTCACAGCATAGGACTCTAGGTCTTTAGGTAACTGTCAAGTGTCAAGTCGTACTTTTGAACTATCTAACTACGCGAAAGCTCTTTTAATTTACTGAACCTTACAATCGAGTTGTATTTCCATTTATGTTGACGTAATCAACAACCATACTTTCTAATTAAGCAATTTTTTTCGTGCCACTATACTTAAGGCCAAATTTAGTGTTGGACAGCATGTCGTTTGCCGTAAGTCCTAAAATTCCACCTAAGTTTTCAGAATGGTCATTGATATTCTTTTTTTTTTTAAATTAGATTCATTGTGATGAGGAGGTAGATGTCAAAGTTCCACAAAAAAAAACCCTCAGTAAAGAGGCAGTTCCAGGAGTCAAACAACGACTTCCTCTCTGCGAGCTATCAAATGGGTTGCCTGCCATAAATGTAATCAAGCCAGAGCATGAAGGAAGTGAAAAGTAAGGTTTTTTCGATATTAAACAATTTTTTGTGTCTTCCATTTTCTATGCCTGTATTTGTTTTTAGCTCGCAGCAATCCTACCAATGTAAGGAAAGTTTTTCAATTTTTGAAGAAACAGAAGAGACAGTGATTTACAATGCACATCTGGTGAATCAAGTTCATATTAAGCCATTGGAACTTTTTGAGGTATTCATATTGGTGCCTGGATTTAATGTATTTTTTACCGATTCATTTTTCATTTTATTAGAAAGAAACTGTTATGAAGCCAAATTACTTGGAATTAAGCAAGATCAAGCCTTCCGACCGCACGTTCTTAATTGACTGGATAGTTAAGATACACAAATCTTCCAAATTGAGTCACAAATGCTTGTTCTTAAGTGTGGTGACAATTGACAGGTTTCTTCAGGTAAGAGTTCCATTTTATTGCACAATTTGATTATCCATGCTTACCATTACTCTTTTTGTGTTGTTTCAGGTTGATGTTGATATCATGGAATGTGATTTACAACTTGTTGGCTTGGCTTCATTGTGCATTGCTTCTGAATGTGAAGATGATGAGCAAAATAGCAATGAAACTTCCGTAAATGTTCAAAAGTGCTTCAGAAAAGCTGTGTTCATGTATTCAGCTCTGTCTGGCTATTCGGAAGACGAATTAATTCGCATGGACAATCGCATTCACGAGGCCTTAGGATTGACTTTATTAGTTCCACATTATTTTGTGTCGCTTCATCTTCATTTCTTGGAAAATTTCGTCATATCCGCAAAGCTTGTTTACGATTGGGTAAATTATAATGTTGATTAGTCCTGATTATCTTTTGCTTAACAACAAATTATTTATGAATTTTAGTTTGATGATCGCCATGAAACACTGGCCAAGTATTTGCTAGAGCTGTCTCTTCAGGAGTACGAGTTTTGCCACCATCTGCCATCGCAACTTGCTGCTGCCTCACTGTGCTTGTCTCTCAAGTATTAGCCTTTTTTTTTAAGATTATTAAAAGGCCTTAAATACTTAATCATCATCTGTTTATTTTAAAAGGATTACCGGAGATCGCCAAACCTCGATTGATGTCTTATGGAATTTGTCGTCACTGGTTTCTTTCTCCAGATACACTTACAACATACTGGAGCCATTAGTCAAGAAAATGTGTTTGCTGATTATGAATTCGGAAACAAGCATGTACCAGGTTTGTGCATTGCGTTTAATTGTTTATCTGATTATAGATGTGTGTTTACAACTCTTTAACACTCTTCATAGGCTATACAGAAGAAGTATCTTGCTACACACCTGGCGATTCGTCAAGCAGCCAAAACATTTTACGAGTCTGATGACGCGAAGGAATCGCCTTCCACTTCGTTTTCAATTTCTCGAGGTACGACAAGTGCCTGTTTTAACAACGTTTTCCTATCTCCTAATGCGCCTTTTACGTGTCGCCGTTCATCATCATTTATAGAAATTATTGATATTTCCTTTTCTCCTTAATTGCGATGTCATTTTATCTAAAGCTAGTCATCATCTACATTTTGTCAAGTCAGACATTCATTTAGTTTTCTCGCTTTGAACCGGGTCTCGTTTATTTTTTCGAATAGTTTTTTATTTTTATAGAATTTAAATGTTGCATGCAGTAAATGTCGTGTTTAAGTTAAATACACCGATAATCGATAATAATCGGGTGTTTTATCTGATTTAGACAGTAATTAGCATCGCTAGTCTTTTAAAGTCATTTAGGTGGGCCGTCAACGATCCCTGATGGAGATTACGAGAACGAGACTGAGTAATTATGAGTTTTTAAATAATTCTAATCCAATTAAAGTAAGTCTGTTTGAACTTAAATTTAAAAAGATTGAATCACGGACTAACTGGTAGATTTGCAACAGTTACGCGTTTATTGTTCGCTATTAAATTGAGAAACTTAAGAATCAATTACATAATTCAGATCTAATCAAGTAAATAAACACACAAATATTTATATGCATAGGTGCCATAAGGATGAGTCGAGATTCCGTTTGCATAATGTCGGCAGGATGAATTTCATTTTCATTAATTGTCCTTTAGTTTGTCTTACAGGTTTTATGACGAGACAGTGGAGCCAGCAGAGACTCCGGTCTTGCTGGAGCAGACAGACTCGCTGTCCGATGATTTGATTGGCTCGTTGATGCAAAACCACGGATATTTCTCTTGCAATGCCTTAAGATTATTTGAAATCGTCTTTTAATTCTACCTATTTTTAATTATTTAGAATGTAATGGTGTTTTACCACTCGGAATTTCGGATGTGAAATCGCGTAAACAACCGGATTCCAGATTGACGCGGATTTAGCAATCAACGCCGGCAAAATTGTGACCAAAGGAGTGATGGTAGATTGATCTCCAATAAGCCCCTAATTATAATTAGATTTTTAAAATACGTTTCGGTCAAGATCAAATAGGAGCAATACCTTGAGAGTGATTGCGGCATAAGGAGTCCACATACCTGCCCATAGGGCAATGTTGCAGAGGGCCACTTTAGCAATCCGGATCTCAGCGGAAACTGTTGTTACACGGAAGAAATTGGAAGTACGTCAAATTTGTTGAATATCGTTAACCATTACCTGCGTTGCTGTCGGGATTGGATCGGAGGGAGGTAACGTTCATTCTCTTTGCTTGTTCACGCAGGGTTTTTTCGTGATCGAAAATGGTTTTCACGATGAAATAATAACAGAATGAAATCAAACTCAACGGGACGCAGTACATAAAGAAGAAGATGCACAGTCCGAAGATTTTTGTCATTTGATCTCGGGTGAGATAATCAAAGGAACAAGAGTCCAAGATTCCTTCTGGGATGTAGCGACCAAATCCAAAGTAAGGCAAAATCGACCACCCTATGGCGTATATCCAGCAGCCAGAAATCATAATCGCTGCCTTCTCTATTGTTATTTGAACACGAGAAGTAATAATAATAGTATTGATTATCTTTCAATATACCACTTAGGAATATGAAAAATCAACTCACTAGCTGTCATTCTAGTTCCGGCCATCCCTTTGACGATGACGTTGTACCGATCGTAAGAAATTACGGCCATGGTGCAGATGCTACAGGTTCCGAAAATACTACCTATGTGTCGACATTCACGCATCAGGAAAATATCCAATTTTTTTCAACATATATTATTAGGACACGAGATGTTACCCAAACAAGCGTAGAGTTCACAGGCTGCTGGACCGAACAGCCAGATACCACCGTTGAAGGAGTTGTAGACAAACATGGGAATCTGGGTAACCTTTATTTGAAAATCATTAACAACAATTTGAAAATCTAATATTTGTTTAGATAAAACAGGTTAGTCACGCACCATCATGCAAAAGTCTGAAAATGCGAGATTGACGACAAACATATTGGCCGTGCTGCGAAGTTCTTTTGCTTTGGTAAACAAACTAATTGATGGATCAACAATTGTGTAAGTCATTTAAAACAAGTGAATTGTGTTGGAATTGTAATTATTACCTTATCACGACTCCGTTACCTGCAATAGAAAAGAAGCGATGAACATTTGAATGGACAAGAGCAGAAATGGATATCCTTACCAAAGATAGACACGATTCCCAAGAAGATGTAGATGGTTCCCAAAAGATAGTGCCACATGGGATTGACAGGCGGAAACTTACTCCAATGCGGGTGAACCTAATTAATTATACACAAATGTGTTACAGAAATTTGATTTCATGCTAAAATTTCAGATGACCGCATTACCAAAGCCTTCATGTCGTCGGTGACGAAGTCGGTGAGAGATACACCAGGTGGATATCCGTAATGGATATTTGGCTGTATCGCTCTTGCCGTCCGGATGAGATTGGTGACATTTTCTTGGAATGGATTCATGATCGAAGGAGCTGCTGCGAACAATTGAGTAGGTAACTCGCTATTTCGTAAAGAATACTGTTAAGTTAAGTTTGATCGAAGGTCGCTGGCTCAACTACTTGAGGATTCGACCTGTACTTGATCTTTGCAACAACACGAGGTGCTGCACACAGAGTTATAGGTCTCCTCGCTACCGTTTATATATCGAGTACACAACAAGTACCTCATCACTTCTCACTACAGGACTCCAGCTTTAGTAATTAGCTTTTAACGAAAAACTAACAAGATTCCTTCGCTCCACCCCATTACCCTTATTAAGAGGTATAGGTTAAAGTGTTTTGACAGTTCTAATACGCGAGAAGCCAAATTTTTTTACAAGAGCCAGTGGATAATCTGTTGGGTTTTTATTAAAGGTCCGTTTACAACTTTTTTTGCTAACAAGGATTATCCAGTCTGTTAACTGCCCGTCTCGTTCCTTATTGGATTATTCTGCCCTATGTCTCAAACTGCCGTCTCGATGCGTGAGACATTTGATATTTGTATGCACTATCGCACCAACAATTGACTTTTGTAAGTCAACCGTTGTCTAATCTTATAGACATAAACTTTGTGGCAAGTGAATTGAGTAAAATTTGATTAATTTCTTTGTTATCTAAACGGGAAAATGCAGTTGCCATCTGAATGTTTTATCACCAATTAAAACTAAGAATAATTTCAGTTGAATTAAAAAACAGTAAGGCGTATCGTCACGTTTCATTTTCATTAAAGAATCCTAGTAAGTGTTGTATTGATGTTGGGGTGACTAAGTACGCACAGTACTACGCCCGCAAAGCAGTTCATTTGCGTGTTATTACTACCGGAAAACATAACGTTACATTAGAGATTTTTTGTTTGTGTTTTATTTGGTTTACCAAATTGTGATGCCAGTTTTCGTTTTATGATAATACATTACTTAAAAAGGATTTTGAATTTTTAAACTTAGTTCATGGTATAGTGTTAACTGACTGTTAGATAATAGACCATGCTTATTGCTTAACTACTTGTTTTATTAAAATCAAAAGATTTAGCGTTTAGTGTATCGATTCGGAATGTTTCGATTATCCATCGATTCGGTTAAAGTTCGTCGTCTGCAGATGAAATGTTTTCGTTTTTCCGACTTTTCGTCAGCTCTAATAACTTAAAACGTGGAATAACTGTGACATCTTAGTGACTTTACAAAATAACTTGACATAATTATTCAAGTAAATCATTCTCCCTTCAAGTTTCAAGCGAATTTTTCTTCTCATGATTCCCACCAGTTCTTAACTGTTCGTGCAAGTGTGACATCTTAGAGACGACATCCCGACCATCCTAAATAAAGTTTACAAATTGACACTCGGATTTTATTGATGGTTAACACTTAAACAAAATTTGATCGCTGGTACCGTTCGATGCAAGTCAAGTCTGATCAAATCAACATAAGTAACTCTTATGTTATTTACTTATTTGTACTTGTGTACAAACTCATATTTGTAGTGTAGTATACACAAATGCCACAAAAGTGAACCTTACTTCCAGGATAACTTCAAGTTAAAATGTTTAAGGAAGTTTCATGTGATTAGTGATGGTTATTAGTTAGGGAACACAGTAAATTTTTTAGATTTGAAAAAAAAACCAGCACCTTTCTGTTACAGTTTCACAAGTGTAAGAGACACAACCTTTTCAAGAACATTTCAAGAAGAAAATATTGACTACCAAGTTACAGTCCATTTTGACAAAATTGCACAAAGGGATACCTCATCATACTTGAAGAAGTGTGTCTGTCAAAAGGAGTTTCTGGGACTGGACTGGTCATATGTCAACATATAATTCCGCATCCGTTAAAGTCATCAACTCCAACTTATTTTTGAAACCTTACCAGGTAACAGGTAACATCTTCTAATTATTTTTTAATTTCGGTGCAATGTTCCATCTTAAATCTATTATTTCTTTAATTGATTCAGGATTGTTGTCCTTTGGGACCTTTATTGAATCTCATTCTGACTCTGCTTGTCGGCCACCAGGAGGCACAGATTGGAAGTGACAGTTACAATTCTACCAACTGCGAATGAACAATCATCCATCCTCGTTTGTTTAAGTGACGCTGTCGACTGTCGAGTTGACTGAAATGCAGCATTTCTCGTTGTATAGACTGCAGCTTTTGTTATGTTAGGGTTATGTTGTCGGTAGTGAAAGTGGGTGACTTCAAAATAAGTCAAGTGTTATTGAGTGGGCCTCCGTACAGTTTCATCAAGTCCATTCATCACCTGGTGATATTTACTTCACAACAGACAACAGGTAACTCGTTTTTGTCAATGATTCAAGTAAGCTTTCTCAAATAGGTTTTTGTATGCATGTTACATTGTTCATTGATGCCCTAGTAAATTTTTCCTGATAATTTTTTTCTTTGTCAGGTATCAACATTGGTGCTGAAAATAAGGGAATCACTGCAACCCGTGCTGCCTGTAAAATCCTAACTAGAGAACATCATGGTAGAGTTCATCTGTCATGAGCAAGTAAGCCAAATGTTTGATTGATTGTTTTCCTGAATTTTTACTTACTATGCTTTTGCAATTCTAGCCCTGATCTGCAATTATTAATCAGCATGAGCTCTCACCAACATTGCATCAAGAATACTCGACCAGACCAAAGCTGTTGTGAAAAGAACATTTGTACGTGGTCGATGGATTCACTCAAACTCCATCGCAGGAAATCCGCGACGTTTCCAATTTCCCTTCGGGAACATTCGAGCCGATCGTTCCTCCTTACACGACGCCCGGCTACGGCAGCAGTGGCAGCAGCAACAACAGCAATAGACAGGAATTGAAATCGGTTCATCAATGCTCCCGGCTGGGCTACGAAGACATCCGCGAAGTGCATAAACGTCGCTACTTGCTCCAACCCATTGCACTAGAGATTTTCTCCAACGACGGACGCAATCACTTGCTGGCCTTCCCTCACAACGTCCGCAACAAAGTCTATCAGCGATTGCTGGCAACGGCGACTGGACTCTCTGATTCAGCCAGCCAATCAGTGGCTGGTCAGAAACGAGCGGCCAATGTGGAACAATCAGCCGGATTGCTGTCGACCATGACGGCCGGTCTGATGGGAGAAACGTCAGTGACTCAACGTTGGAGTCCGCGGCGAGTTGTCCAATTTCCAATATCTGATGCATCTCAACACGTTGGCCGGCCGCTCGTACAACGATCTCATGCAGTATCCAGTTTTTCCCTGGGTCCTGGCCGACTACGATTCCGCCGAGTTGGACCTGTCGCATCCGTCAACTTTCCGCGATTTGTCGAAACCGATGGGAGCTCAGACGTCGGATCGGCTCCAGCAGTTCCGTAAACGCTACAAGGAGTGGGGCGATCCGCACAACGAGACGGGACCTTACCACTACGGAACGCATTACTCGTCGGCCATGATCGTTTTCTCGTACCTGGTCCGTCTAGAGCCGTTCACTCAACAGTTTCTCCAGTTGCAGGGAGTGATTCGAGTCTCAACGGGACGTATGGAAATTCCTTTAGGATATTGGAATCATCGTTTTCATCAATTCATAAGAGAACTAGATGGTAATTATGAATTGATTCTGAATTAAATCAACACGTCTCGTTTGTTGTCTGAAAATTTAAAAAGAAGCGCAATTTTTGAATAGAGTTCTTCATCAAGCGACACCTGGTGAGGAATTCTGAACTAGATTATGTATTCTTTCTTCGTCTGCTTCATTATCGCGTGGTTTTCGTTGAAGATGGTCGTTTCTGGAACGTTGGTCTTCTGAATTTATTTCTTAAGTATCTTTTTTATTACCTTTCAAGTTTCAACAATTGCTATTACATCTTTCTCCCTGCTATTCTGCGTAGAATTTTCAATTAGTGAGTTCGGACATTTTTGTCAATTTAAAATGTTGGAAGTCTTATAAACTTGTTGTAATCGTCACTTTTTGCAATTTTATTTTCGTAAACTTATCAGTACTCTCGTTTAAAAAATGATGAAAGTTGCCTTTCTGCTCAAAATAATCTGAATGATAAAACAACTTGCTTCAAACTTTAGTAGACTTAGTTAACTATTCATTCTCATTTCTCAGTATCATCTAGTTTTATTGTGTTATATGGTGAGATTTTCCTCTTTAAGCTTTTAATATTCATGTTTTGTTTTACTTAATTTAGTATTCCTGACTGGAAGATGGAGGAGAAATCCTGGTAACAGATTGTGTTGTGCTGCGGACCTTGAAATGAAGAGACTTGACTAGAAGAGGAAACAATTAACTGTAGCCATTTCTAACTTATATTTTGTTGCCAAGTATTTAATTGACTTTCAGCGCTTTGAATCTAGGTGAATTAAGATAGTCTCTTTTTCTTATTATGTCATGCTGTATGTATCTACATATTGATTGATTCAAACACTCAGTTGTCTTGAATGTAATCCATTGCAATGTTAAGTCTTGTCGATTTCGTTTTTATTATGCGAAATATAATAAGTATAATATCATGTATAAAATATAAGAAAATATACAGATTAGAAGAATTGCTATTTATTTGTCCCACCTCCACCCACAATTCCTCCACTATTATACAAACATAACAGCATTACAATTATACATAATATACATACACCAATAGTCTACCCATTGGCTGCCACGCCATGCAACTCATAAGTTGCTTTTCTACTTACTACTCGCCGTGTCCGAAGGATCCACGACCAAAGTGGGACTTGCCATTGCTGACAAGTCCGGGCTGACACGATGATGGGAGTAGTAAATAGCGTGCACGCATCTACAACCACCACCGCGTCGACAAGGGGGAAGTCCCTATGGTGCACACTAAGACACGCCTTTCGGCGGAACAAGCTAACATGGGGGAACAAAGGCGTGGCAGCCAACGGATAAACTAACAAAAACATAGATACCACAGCAATACAAGATGAGATGATGATGATCCACGTTGACAACTTGAAGAAGGGATGGGTTCTTTCGATGTTCTTGTAGGCTGCATCCTCCTGGTTATTACCGAAATGGCTACATAAAGAAAATAAGTTAACAAAAATGCTACTTAGCTTAGAGATTTTGTAAGCAGACTTACACATGGTAATACCAGTAAGGTTTTCCTAGCTGATCCAGAAGATGGGATGACGATGAGTGATATGATGGGATGGCAATTCAAGTGAGATGATGATGATAGCTTTTTTCCCCAAGACGAAGAACCGCAGAAGATCCATGTTGATGATTGTGAGGGGCCGACGCTCTTTTGATGTCCACGAAGGCAGCAGGTTATTACCGAAATGACTAAATAAAAAAGAAAGAGTTAATAAACAGTCTTTAGAATTAGGAATATTCATAGTATTCCAACTTACTTGGGTAATAACGATGAGGTTTTAGGCTTATCCTAGAAGGGCTGATACTCTTGATGTTCAGGTAGACTGCATTCTTTTGGTTATTATCAGAAGCACTAAAGAAAAATGAGCTTGACAAGCACAGGTTCTTCGAAATAGAGATAGGTCAATACTTACAGACAGTAATACCAGGTTTTCATGGGTGACACATACATTGCTCCAGACTTCCTTTGTTCGTGGTTTTGAAAGGTCCTGCCACAGATGATAATGAACCTGGCAAATAAGTGACAATTACCACTTGGTTAAACTTGTAATCATATCAGGCACTTTTGGAATTCAAAAAATATGCTTACCATTGGAGTACATATAATCCTACAACTGTTGGGTAACGAAGTTGTATTTTTGCAGCAGAAGGGGGAAATTTAAACAGAAACCTTGAGCCACTAGTTGTTTAAGTAGCCAATATACTTTGTCAGACCTGAAAAAGACAACAGGTTAGGGGTATCCAACACACACATTTTCTTCAATTTCAAGTAGAATTTGGGCATTTTAGTAACTATAGTTATTTATTAATCTTCTAGGTTAACTTACTTGCGAATTTTTTACTGAATTTATCCAGAATATATCAAATTAATCGAGAAAATAAAAACACAGGAAAAACGGACATTTTCCCAAGACGAAAACAACAGTCAGAGACATCTAGTGTCAGTCCTTAGACACTCATCCAACAGACTGGATTCCAATCCAGCAATTCTTTAGACACGAATAAATCTTAAATAGACTACTTATGCTTTACTTAACATATGCTTAAATTGATAGAAACTGTGTGGAGAACAAAGTTCACTTTTTACTTTCAGGCAATTCGACAACTCAATTTTGGCCGGAAGTACACCGGAAATAGACCGATAGCTCCTCAATTATTGAGCTGAGATAAAAAAAACTTACAAATTCGTGATCTCCATCAAATTTCAGGTAGGACAGATGTATTTTAACCGAAATCTATGACATGGCCCCAAAAAAAATTTCTCTGAACTATAGTACGTCGATTTTTGCGATTTTCGACGATTTTCAAGTATTTTGGATGGAAAAGTGAGCTATACCCTATATCACACGAAGATCACGAAAATCGTGTTCTTTTTTGCATCAGCTCAATAGTTACTTAGCTACAAGCACATTTAGAAACCGGAAGTACAGAACAGCGCAGATTTTTTCAAATCTGAAAAATGAGCTTTGTTCTATAACTAATAAGCATCAATAATCATATAAAACTTACTTGAAAATTTCAGCCTGAAGTTATCCTTGAAGTAATTTAGAGTATTTTGTTCACTTTCGTGCATACTACACCACGAATACAAGTCCCATACATGAAGGTATTACACGAAATCGTCGTTAAGAAACAATTCAATCACTATTTTAATATTCAAACACTGTCAAACTGAAGAACGACGTTTTAATCACAGCTATATTTACACCAACACTAACACGAATGTTGTCAGAACGCCTAGCAGAAGTAGTGTCGAATGACTGACGCTAGATGTCCTTCTCTATTGTTGTCCTTGTTTTTGGAAAATGTTTTTCTTCTTCTGTGTGTTATTTTATCGATTTATTTGTGGTTTTCTGGATAAATTCCACCATAATTTCGTAAGTAAGTTAACTAAGAGCGTTACTACATAACTAGAGTTAAAGAATGTACCGAAATTCTACTTGAAATCCCAAAAAATGTGTGTATTAAAAACCTGTTGTCATTTTCAGGTCCTGAGTGTTTGCAGAACTAGCATTACAACTTATTACTTATTTTCATTACAACTTTAACCAATTTTTAATTGCCACTTAATTTACAGGTTCATTTACGTCTGTGTCTGTGACAGGAGCTTCAAATCACGAACAAGGAAAAGTGGAACAAGGTGATGTGTTAGTTCCTTGTTTCCGTCTTAGCTAATACTGAACAACTCTTACTAAGCAATAGAACATAATTATTTACTATTTCCAGTAGTAAGACACTAAGGAAGAAGTGGTGACAAAGTGACCTGAAAATCTCCCACCAGATTCTACTCAGCAGTAAACAACAATGGCTGCTCTCACAATAATTATTCTGGCATTCACATTTGGATGCAGTTGAGGTAAATTATTCATTTTCAATGTTTGTTTTAACAGTAAAAAACTATGCAATCATCACCTATGAAATCAAGTTACTTGTACTCTTTAAGATTTTCTCTACTGTTCGTTCACTTCAGGATGTTTCCTTGTTTCAGCTGCTGATGTCCTTGCTGGTGTTGCCACCATGGAGGTGCTACAGTTCCTTAAACGTTTCAACAAAAAGTGGTATTTCATATGTACAATTTACTCCATTACATATTATTTTTCACTAATCATTCTTACTTTGATCTAGAGAATGTTTGTGGCATTTAAGATGAAGACATGGAGAAGTCCTTGATGCCCATACCGCTGCTGTAATTCCCTAAACTTCTCAACAATTAAAAAGGTACTGATATTTCAGCTTTATTATTGCAATTTCCTTGTTTGTATTTACTAATGATATTTTCCTCTTAGAGACTCACTGGAGGGTTTCAGTCACACGGGGATGTGTTCTTTTTGAAGGTAATAAGGCTCATTTCGTCACTCTTCTCTTTTATCTTTTACTTAGGCCGGGTAATCTCCCCGGCCGCTGTCAATCCCAGGCAGTGTCAATCAAGCTTGTGTCTCCCCCTTGTCTTGATTGACATTTCACGAAGTATACGATTGTATCCAGATCTGATCCTATATGATCAAGTGTGAGCAATTGATAACTTCTAGATAACAATTTGGCGACCAGGGGGGTTCCTTTAACCCTGCCACATATGAAATCAAAGTCGACCGTGTGTGAAGAAATAGTGTCTCCCCTCTATTTACCGAAGCACGGTCGCAACGAAAGAAAAGTCTTGAACCGGACGGTCTGTTTATTAAATTTAAGCAACAAATTTAAAATTTTCATTGGTCACTTTGTTTATTCAATTGATTTCAAAATACAAATATTTCAATTGTATATGTGTTTATTTTTTTCATTCTAAGTACTAAAAGGGATGGGATGGGGATTCAGAGGTATAACGGCTGGGAAAACAGGGAATCGGGAGAAGGTACTTGGGAAGGGATGAGATGGACATTCAGAGTGAAAACGGTGCAAGGGAAATGGGGAAACGGGAGCATACACTTCAACTTTTTTGTCGACATCTCCTTCTGTTTTCTTCTTCGGCGTTTGGCATAGCTGGAATGCGCTGGACTGCAGTGACACTGAGATGAGGATGAGGTTATGCATCAAAGTTGCCTAACAATGACAACAAAAGGAAAAAATTAAAAAATTTTCACAATCACTTAAAGAAATAAATCAAATTTACCAACGAATCCCCAACTTGATGAGGCAAGCCACAAAGAAATGAATCCAGCCACAGCTGCACCACTCACAACAGCTTTGGTCTGGTTGAGGATTCTTGATGCAATGTTGGTGAGAGCCCATGCAAATTAAAAATTGCAGATCAGGGCTAGAATTGCAAAAGCATAGTAAGTAAAAATTCAGGAAAACAATCAATCAAACATTTGGCTTACTTGCTCATGACAGATGAACTCTACCATGATGTTCTCTAGTTAGGATTTTACAGGCAGCACGGGTTGCAGTGATTCCCTTATTTTCAGCACCAATGTTGATACCTGACAAAGAAAAAAATTATCAGGAAAAATTTACTAGGGCATCAATGAACAATGTAACATGCATACAAAAACCTATTTGAGAAAGCTTACTTGAATCATTGACAAAAACGAGTTACCTGTTGTCTGTTGTGAAGTAAATATCACCAGGTGATGAATGGACTTGATGAAACTGTACGGAGGCCCACTCAATAACACTTGACTTATTTTGAAGTCACCCACTTTCACTACCGACAACATAACCCTAACATAACAAAAGCTGCAGTCTATACAACGAGAAATGCTGCATTTCAGTCAACTCGACAGTCGACAGCGTCACTTAAACAAACGAGGATGGATGATTGTTCATTCGCAGTTGGTAGAATTCTAACTGTCACTTCCAATCTGCGCCTCCTGGTGGCCGACAGGCAGAGTCAGAATGAGATTCAATAAAGGTCCCAAAGGACAACAATCCTGAATCAATTAAAGAAATAATAGATTTAAGATGGAACAAAACTGTGTAAGGCAGTGTAGGAAAAAAATCAAGGGGGTGGGGGGCAAAAATAAAGAATGACCTCACTAAAAAAAAAAACACTTTTGCGTAAGGGGGTCGGGAGATATGAGGGAAAAACCGCGAATGTCCAAGATGGGTCCGATCTCCCCTACTCATAATCTCATATCAAGTGATTTTAAGTATTTGGTTTACTTTCATGCATATCGCACTACAAAAATAAGTTGAATATGTGTATGTAATACACGAAATCGAAGTTAAGAAACAATCACTAATATTTTACTATCAATCAAAACAATGGCAAACTAAAGAACTAAAGAACTAAGAGTTTCATACATTTCATTTTAACATACATTCTCCAGAAACTCTAAAAATTCTGATTTATTATAAATTTCTTACTGGTTGGCCTATGAGAGAAAGTTAGTTCTGTGCGGGTTTATTTAAATAAAAATTGAACTTAGAAAGCTTTTGCAGGTGCAGGAGAATCGCTACTTTCTCGATTCGCGGTTATCGAAAGCTTTGCAGCGTATATACGAGAGAAAAAAACATTCGCTTTGGTTTTTACCTTCTTCCTAGATCAAATCTGGTAAATTTGACTGAATTCTAGTCACCTTTCTGCGGTTCATTTTCGCCAATATTATGATCGAGCGGCAAAAAATAAATTTAAAAGGGATGTGCCATTCTTCCACAGACCCGAAAAGCTACAACTGATGAAAGTGAAACTATGGAGATAACTCACTCAACTCAGTAGTCTAACGCAAACCAGAAAACCGCATACAACCACACGCGGGAAAGCAAAGAAACATTTGCCTTAAATCAAGGAGAAAATACTGAGAATTGATTTTCTGTTTGATTGAGAAGGCGTTGCTTTCCAACTTGATATAAATTCAAGTCAATTCGCTAGTGTGTATCAGTCAAGTTCTTGATTTTTTACATTGACGTAGCTCCTCCGAGGAACACCTAGTGACATACATAAAATTCCACACATTTCGTCAACATGAAACGCCAATTTTCCAAGGTAGGAGTTGTCACAAGTGACCAGGATAATTGAGTAATCGTAAATGTACATTTTGCTGTAGATGCTGACTCCAATCCTGCTGACTCTATTGACTGTAGCAGCAGTAACAGGACTTGAAGACAATTTAGCGACAGAAAGTAAAGCGAAGGCTCAGAAAGTGGCACACAATAGCCGATTGGCTAAACAATTAAATACACGGGGTGGTCGTTCCCATGTTTACAGACACAACAACGGATATCGTCCTTCGTATGTGCACAGTGACAAACATAATCAACTACATTATTCCAACTACGAAGCGCCAAAACTGCAGTATGGACCGTTCGGATCAACTAAACATCAACATCAACAACCTACTTACAATCCTTATGTATCTGTTTACCCTGAAACGTCTTATTCTCGTCCTCAGACTTTGAATCACGACTCTTCCACGTACATCTATCCTCTGTCTTACTTCACAGAACCGCCACCTACTTACGCGTATACACAGCCATCATATCCATCACCAGCTTACTCGCAATCCGACTACGTTACACAATCCTACACTGAAGCTCCCTATTATACGACAACAGTGCCTCAATACCCACCTATTTTCTACAAAGACTTGAAAAAGATCAAAAGACCATACGACGCTGTCATTGTCACCAGACCTACAGGACACGACGAAAGCCATCATAATGGATACGCTAATAATCATAACGAATACGCTGACATTCCCTACGAATACGCTAACATTCCCAACGAATACGTTAACATTCCCAACGAATACGCTGACAATCACAATGAATACACCACCCCCTCAAACGAGTATACTAACAACCAGAACCAACATTCTAACAATCCAATTAATTTAGTCAAAATCCCAAACACATACGCTAACAGTCACGGCGAATACGCTAACAGTAACACTTACAAAGAACCCGTTAACAATCACGACGCATACGTCAACAATCCCAACGAAAATCCAAAGACTCCGAACAAGCAAGTAAACAATCTCAACAAAGACCCTAACATTCCAAACAAATACGCCAACAGCCATAACGAATTCGAAAATAACGCAAACGACTTTCCCAAATTTGACGATTTCTTAAAGCACAGTTTAACTCAGTTTCCAAATTTTAAGTTTTAAAAAGAAATGTTTATAAGCCAAAAGTATAATGTCAAGAATGGCAGGGCTGTTCTAACACATGAAACAATTGTAAAGGATAAAATTCCATAAACCAAACCAAACCACAAAAAAATTACTTATTAACTGCAATGATCTTTTTTCATGTACATGTTAATCACGAAAGAATGCTGCTTGTTAGAAGGGCTCAAAATTTACAGTGATCCTTCATTAGATAGGAAAACTACTACACAAGCTAATTCACTCTTTAGTGTGCAATATAGTTTAATGCAACAGCTTGCATAACCTCAAACGATGGTTTTGTGAAATACAGTAGTACTTGATTAGACATGACTTGAGTTGTTCACTTTTCCTTGAGCCAATAAATTTTTCTGTCCCTGGGCGGGGTGGAATTAATATTCCCCCGAATGAAAAGTGTCCTATAAAAGGATTACGTTTCTTTAATTTACGATACCGATGCAAAAAAAACCATAGATATTAGCTTACTTCATTCACTATTGTTTCATAAAAGGAATCCAAAAGCGTGACTCAATTGTAAAAAGTAAAAGTAATGCTAAATTACACACCCAACTCGTTTGAAAATGACCGTAAACCGTGGCGTGAAGTAGTACAAATAACTACAATTCATCAAGACATTTCCCTTGTAACTAGAATCACTACGTTTTCACCATGTTACAAATATTAGGAACTTTTTATTCTCCAGCCATCGACGACTTCTCTTTTACACCGTACCGTGATTCATATGGGGGATGCAATCCAAAGTTCGAGCTTGTTGATAAATGATACATAATGGATCCCCTCTGAAAAATCGCTTGTCGTTTCAATTTTTCAGCTGTAACCGGCTGTATCTGCTTACATCCTGTTCCTTGTTGTCAACCTAATGATATGTGACCAATATATGCAGTGATTTGCAATAAGGGAAATACCGAATATCACATGGTTACCGAGATAAAAGTCTTATCGAAGCTATTTAAATAGAAAAAAAAACTGCCTAACTGACCAATACCCGTTTAAGAACATAGCAAGACAACTACTCGAGGAAAACTTTAACACAGAAAAATGGACCAGAGAACCATCAAGTTATTAATCGTGGCGTTTATCCTTGTTGGAGTTATTGCCGTTGTCGTTTCTTTCAATATCATTGCTAACCAAAAATATTTTCTTTCGACAACAACTTCGATTTCATCAACGACAACAAAACCTATAACTTGGACCGAAGATAACTTTATAGAAACTTTGATTTCAAGTTCAAGCGGCAATTGTTTAGTCAATCCTAACCATCGCGAGCTGACGAATTCTTTATATCGGGCGACAAATCATCAAAATTCAACGGACATTGACATAGTTGGTCAAGACAGTACCCGAGTGCTTTGCTGGACTTTGAACGGAAACTGTTATTGCTTTTCTACATCCGCCAACAAGGTAACAATTCACCTAATAAAATCACTGGATACTTTGCAGTAAATACTCGTTTATAAAAGTCCTACAAATGGAATGAAGCTGACCAATACTGTAAAGGAGAAAACATGACTCTCCTGAGTCTTGAAAGTGAAGAGGAGGACGAGTTAATCTACCACCACATTCAATCAACATTAGGTGGATGAATTTACATTTTCAAAAAGCATAAATCGTAAATAGTTTTTTTAAAAATCTTTTTTCTCAAAAATGAAGAATTGAGCAGCAAATTGTACTGGACTTCAGGCCAGCATAGTCTACGATGGGAATGGGCCTCTGGCGGATCTTTCAATTATACGAACTGGAAAAATGAAACAACGGAGTCTATAAAAGAAAACCATAACCTGACATACATGTATCTGGACACCAGCTACAACTATGAAAATGGATATTGGTTGAAGACCAATAATTCAAACGAAAACTTTGCTTTCCCCGGGGCTATGAATTTTATCTGCGAGTCGAATAACTAGCTTGCCCATTCCCATGTACAGTAATTTAATTTCACATTTTACCCAGAATTTCCCCGATGAAAAACTTTCGCCCAATTGTAAACATGTCACAAGGATAATTTACGGTGTACAGTTATCTAACATAACTAATGAGTCGGTACAGTTATCAGTGTGACGTTGACTTATCAGCACCATGTAACAGTCTCAGAATGCTACGATTATCGTTCAGTAAAGTGCCTGCATTTCAATTAAATAACTTTCAAGTTGAAACACAATACAATTTTTAAAAATTCGTTTAAAAAATCGACGCGGTTTTTCTCTTTGGATCTTTCAATAGTTTCCTACACACAATCTCCTGTATTTAAAGATAATGTTGGGGTAATCCCCCTAATAACCTTTAACTTGCCAAACAGTTGAAGGTTCTTTTATTAAAAAACACGAAATATCCTACCTTGACATGTTGGAAGTCATGGCAGCTGATAAGGATGGACTTGGAGTGCCGACCACTAATAGTGAATCACTTGACTGATGAGCCTTCACTTTTGGTATAACGTAAGCAGCCATCACATTTGTACATTGCAAAGATAAAATTGCTTTTCAAGCTCCAGAACTCGAGATATCGGTCAAAGTATTAAGCTGTTTAGTCCAAATACTAATCGATGCACTTTAGTCTAAGCTATTTGAATCGTTGGAAAAGGTCGTGACTCGTGAGGATGCTGCCAAGATGACTTTATGAACCTATCATCCATAGTGCTTAAAAAAAAAGAAAAAAACGTTGGTCAGTATGACACCACAAAACATCAGAAACTTTGCATGACTAGAACAAAAACTAGAATTTTAAATAAGTTTTTTCAAACAGAATAAAAATAGAAGAACAAAGTCCAAAGTCCAAGACCTTGGAGACTTTGGACGCCTTTTAGACTTGGTGCTATCTGAGAATGCATATTGCATAATGATACTATAATAATGCTAATAATAATACAACATTAGGTGTATGATTGCTTTGATGTCTTACTTTTACAGGTTAATATCCAACACTCACTCATCAAAGAAGAAACCTTTCATACTGTTTTTAATGATTTACATTGACACTAGAGTAAAAACGTAAACACAAGATATTGGTGAACGTGATTCACTAATTCCAAACCACAAACTGATGCAAGTTAAGCACAGCTGACGAAAGTTAAATTTACAAGTCTAGTTTATAAATGAATGAATCCAAGTCGATTAAATCAAACGAGTCAATCACCCACAACGACACAGCTTTAACAAGTGACGTAGTCAAGGATAGTCTGTGTACTACTAGCGCCAAACAATGCAGTGGCTCGGGATGACGTTTTTTGCCGAATCGACCAGAATCCTTGATGCACCTTGATTCAATATCGACTAACGTGGTTTGTTCGCGTTTGTTAGTTAACATTTTCTCCGTAACAATGTAGTTCGGTTCCGAAACTTTTGAAAAATCACTACAATATTCAAGTCGAGACAATGGAAAAAACATGGTGGATCGGATCCCTTGTTCTGTTAGGTGGCAACATACGGTCTGAATTAACTAGCAAGCTGATAATTTGATTAACTGGGACGATTTAATAGACTCGGAAGCCTGAGAAACTGGTGTAGCCATGACTGCCAACTTTGGAAGTTTCGTAGATTTCTCCTTCTTTAATGTTAAGGTAGACGCGATCGCCTTTCTCCAAATTCAAAATGACTGAATTGGATGCTGATTGATATCCGACTTGCTCGCCCCAAGCAACGACGACTTAATCGCTATTCTTCATCAAAGCAGCTCTGCAATTCATCGAAAACAAATACGTCATTTTTAACTCACTTGAAATGGTGGCCAGATGCGGATATGGCGGTGAAGGTAAAGAAATAGCTGGATTTCGAATTCCAGCCGAAACCGATATCGCTAAGGGTTTTGTCGAAGGAGATCTTGGAGTTGCCCTTGTGGCTATTGTCGGAGGCACGAACGGCGCTGAAAGCCACAGGTTCCATGACACGGCCAGCTCCAGACGTGACGGTCGGCAAAACGCCGGATGCCGATGAACTATCAACCGGGATTGCGGAGATGGCCGGAAGCATCACAACGCAAGTAAGTACCAACAAACGAAACCTGATGAGGAGATAAAGAAAAAGACGCAAATAATTATTAAATACATTGATAACAATCGATCAATATACGCCAAGTAGAAAAGAACCAAGAGTATTACATTTTTAGTCTTCAGTAATATTCGAAGAGATGATTAGAGGATATCGTTCTAGACTGCTCTGTCTGTCAATTCTACCTTTTATAGTTGAAACGAACGCAGTATTACGCACACGAGATATATTACTTCGAGAAAAAATCAAGAGAAATTCTTTCACAATTGAAATCCATGAATAATTGATGTCGAGTCCCATACCCATCAAGCTGGCATGGCTTAAAGAATCCTCAATGAGCAAATGGTGATTCACAAACTATAAACTCGACACATGTCACTAAATTTGTCAATTACAAATCAAGGATGGACGAGACAAAATTTGAAAATGGATCTGAAAATTACACACATATTTTAAAACCGGAACCAGACCATGATTGCGAAAGAAAAATGGGGATTTCCCCAAGCTCAAGATCCGGTTGTTAGACTAAAAATTGTAATTCATTGAACAGAATCCTTCGAACCGTAACTTTGTAGGTCACGCTGACAAGTGATGTGGACGTGGATGACAAGAGTACGTCCCATCAGTACAATCACCTTTTGCATCGAGTGACGACATCACGGCCCGAACAGCTTATACCTGGTGACGAAATCAAGTTTGAAAGCTCTTCAAAATTAGTATTACATTTGTTTATACAGTATTGTTGTTGTTGTTGACCATGAATGTAAAAAAAATGTATAAAGCCAAAGGATTTTTCAAGACGATTTTAGGAAACAGGTCAGAGATGGCTTACATTACCTAAACTTGGTCACCTTCTAGGCCTACTGTTACAACTATTGTAAAGTATTTAAATATTCTTTGATGAAACAATCATGACGACAAGGTGGTAAATTTCCTAACCTTAGTTTACATTGGAAATAAAAAATAGAGAAACAATGAGAGAACTCCATTTCAATTAAACTTCACAGCAGGTAGTCAGTACTTTGTTATTACCAAGTTAAAAAGCAGACTTTAGTTCTGAATTCTGATTATTAAAAGAATATCATAGGAGCTCTTGGTCACTATCGTAATCCAAAGATCCAAGTGCTAAAAACAGTTACATGAAGTAAGGTTCTCTTTTTGAGAAAAATAAAAATGCAACAGTTGTAAATATATACAATACCTCAGGAAGAAAACTTGTCTTCATATTTTCTTTTTCTAAACATGTTTACTGGATTTGAACTGTGTTTTGTACACAGGATCAAACACTTCAACTCAATCATTTTCTAACAAAACGAAATAGAGATTTAAGCTCAAGTGATTAGCATAGAAACAAGAAACTTTTGTGTGGAATAAATCACCATCTAGACGAGTAGCCGCCATTTTGTATTGACATCCTTCACTCCTACTTCAGGGACATCTAGTGGTGCAATGAAAACTACGTCAATAGAGGGGAAAGAAAGCGGGACATTTGCAAATAAATAAAAATACAGTATCGAGCTGGTATCGAGATCATAAATCGAGTTCAATTCAATTCCAAGAAAACTAAAAAAATGTAAATTGAGGTCAATCAATAGAAAATGGAAATTCTCATGAATAGTTGAATACAATCCAAATAAAGACAATAGTCAAACAATTGTTTATTCAAACTCTGATTTTGTTTGGTTGCCCATCCTTGTGAACTGGTTGTGATCGATTTCTTTTTGTCTGCGCTTCTACAGTTTTAGCGCTGGTTGTCCAAAGATCCGTAACGAAAACTTTTCTTCTAGACTTTTATTCGAAACTAGAAATTTCCAAATCAATGATATAGTCTCCTTCGTTGCGCATCAGCATTCGGACAAACTAGTCACGCAGATCAATTTTCATTGTGGTTTTGTCTTTTTGGGCTAAATATATTTCATACAACTCATAGATAACCCCGCTAAGTCTTGTTTTCATCAACAAAAGAATCTCGACTCATCATCAATCGATTGCCGCTACTTGATCCCGATATTTCATTTCACCATTTAACCGTTTTTTTTATTGAAAATGATGATTTTCTCTTTTCTTGCCAAATGAAAATTCGTGACTGAAATAAGAAAACCAAAGTAAAATTAACAGTTCAGACCAAGTTGTGTATTTGTCAAAACACAAAAAGAAAAACAAATTATCAGGAATTTTTGTTGAACTTTGTACAAAATGAACGAAAAGGGAAAACAAACAAACAAACAGAAAAAAAAAAAAAGTCCGCCATATTTATCAAAGCCGAATAGCGCCACCGAAACTTAGACACACAGGCACGTCGCAATCGACATTTTACACGAAAACAAATTACAAGTTTTTTTTTGTTGTTGAGAAAAACGGGGGTGGCTGTTGGGGATGGAAAGAAAGGAGGGAGGGTGGTTTTTTTTCTTAGTTAAATGATTTGTTGTTAAATATTTTTTTTTCTTCATTGACAATTATTGAAACGGAGTAATGCAGGGAAATCGAGGTGGGCGATCAGACACAATTATAAACACGCAATAATCAAGTCAATTGGGGGAGGAATAAGGAGACGAGGGAGGGGATGATATATTCTGTTTTTTGTTGTATATATATATATAATTTGACTAAAAAACACGTCGATCAACTCAGGACATTCAAGGGAAAGTGTGAGGGTGTACAACGATGATGACACGCTTGTTTAAATATAAATCTTACTTTCTTTATTTTTAAATTGATTTTTTTTCTTTTTCTTCTTATCTCATTTTTTTCTTTTTTTACTTTCAATTGAAAACAAGATAATATAGAAAAAAAAAAAAAAAGGAAATTCTCCTCTTTGCCTCTGATTATTTACATGCGCAAAGTATATATCACATGATGAGAAATTTTCTTTTCCGGGGGAATCATCTCTGGTCATGGCAAAAATCCTCCTCTTCTTCTTCTTCTTCTTTATTCCTCCTCCTCCACGAAAAAATTAAAAAAAAGTTGTCTTCTATTTTCTTCTTCTTCATCTTCTTCTTTGAATGTATGGGGGTTTCACTGATCAACACTCGGTGAAAGGAATGGTCGGCCTCTGCTGGATGGCGGGACTGCGTTGCTGTTCCAAAACGGCACCGCTAGCCACAAAGATCCGCTCGCCGTTCATCAAACTGAGAGCAGTCAGGCCCGTCTCTTGCTCGTACGGGTACACGTTCGAGTGAGGTGGCCGTTGGCTGTAGCGGTCGGCGTCGAAATGCGGAGCCCCTTCGAATCCCATGTGGATGGGCTGCGGATGAGAATGTTGAGCGGCAATGTCAAACTGATTCAAACTCGGATGTCTGTGTTTGGTCCTCAAATGCGGCGAATTAAAGGCGCAACTGATGGTCGTCAAAAGATCGTGAGTGCCACCGCCCGGTTGGCTCTGGCTACTCAATTGGTGATGATGGTGGCCGTGATTGTGGTGGTGATGTTGCAGGGGGATCAACGGACGACTGTCGCCGTAAGAACGAGACGATTGACGGCTGACGTCGCTGCTGTTTTGACGACGATCCTCGTCACTCAAATCCGACGCTTGCTGGTAATGCAAGACGGCCGGACCTCTCTGCAATTGATGTTGTTGGTTGTTGCTGCAAGGGCAGAGATCGCCGCCACCGCATCCGGCGTTGCGTTCAATTTCCTCGTACACGGGATCGGAAACCATTCCGTTTTCTTCTTCTTCCGTTTCTTCCGTCAGGGTCTTGCGGGCACCTCCGGGCCGTCTCAGGTCAATTTCCATGTACGTATGATTCCAGGGCGATGCAGAGCGACTGCGTTTGTTGGAGCCTCTCAAATGTTGTTGATGGTGGTGACCCAATCGAAGAGGAGACGTCCGGGTGTTGTCGCGGAATTGGGCGATCAATTGAGCATCCATAGCGGCACCTTCAGCCAGGGCAGGATTGGGCACTGGATGCGGATAGTTGTTGCCTCGAGGTCGGTTCATACTTCCGTTGGCCTGTTGTTGCTGCTGTTGTTGTTGTTGTTGTTGCTGCTGTTGTTGTTGGAGCAATTGCTGCTGCTGGACTTGTTGTTGGACCAACGGCTGCTGGGCGCGAAGTTGTTGCTGACGGGGTGAAGAGTCGTCTTGTTCGGAGCTTCCATTTCCGGAATCACGTCCATAAGACTTGTACGAGCCATTCTACAATTTAAAAAAAAAAAAAAAAAATGTTAATTTCTTCATTTCTTTTCTCCAAATGTTTGCACAACTATTTTACCTCCAGTTCGTGGGGCGAGTTGATGGGCTGCTGTTTCAAAGTACGAGAACTGGAACGCAATTGACTGTTCTTTGTGTTGTTGAGCCGCATGCTGCTGTTGTTGTTGCTGATTTGAGGCGTCACCAAAGTCACGTCGGTTGGTCCCCTCCAAGGTTGTGGCATGTACTGCATTCATCAAAAGAGAGAAAAAAAACAAACATTCATCATCCAGTCATTTTCCAAAAAAATGTTGTAAACGAGGCGGACACAACTCAAAAATGCATCCATCAAATCAAATCAATCAAATAAGAAAAATATGAAAACAACTTACAGTGGCTGTGGTCAGAGCGTCGCTGGCTGTCAGAGTGGCGCCCGCTGACGTGGCACCCGACGAACCGTAGAAAATGGTTTGATTGTCTTTGCCTCCGGCGTTGGGAGACGTTGCCGACGTGGTGGACGATGAGCTGCCCGCGCCCGACAAGCAGCTAGTGGGTAGGCATCCGTGTCTGTTCAGGGCTTTGTAAACGTCTTTGCGCACCTGCTCGTCTTGGAAGCAGTGCAAGAAAAAGATGAAGAATCCCTGAAAGCTGTTGAGGATGGTGAAAACGTAGGCCATGGCCACCGTTGACTCGCTCAAGTAGAGCAAACCAAACGTCCACGTCAAACCCAAAAGGAACACCAAGATGAATGAGCCACGAATCCAAATCCTGTTTTTTTTTTTTTTTTTTTTTTGGTTGGACAAAGCGAGAAATGAAAGAAATAACAAGAAGAAAAAATGAGTGACGTTTTTTTGTTTTTCCACGTTAAAGAATTTCTGTTCTGTAGTACTACGATAAAAGAAAAGAAACCTGTACCTGGCGTTGGTCAAACGAGATTGCTCTTTACTCTTCATGACAGCTGACGTGGTCTGATGGCGATACATAACCC
Source organism: Daphnia galeata (assembly GCA_030770115.1). NCBI lineage: Eukaryota > Metazoa > Arthropoda > Branchiopoda > Diplostraca > Daphniidae > Daphnia > Daphnia galeata. The sequence continues at coordinate 305,856 of CM061117.1, read as the reverse complement.
AAATGGCAAGTCCCAAAAAGACGAAATTGGCCTGTTCGAATTAGAAAGGAAAAAAAAAAAAAAATAGTTAATTAAAAAAAAAGCTCCTTCAATTTTGTACAAGATATTAAACAATCAACTGAATAGAGAAATGACTTACGGCTAGAATGAGAATGACCGGTCCGACAAAGCTAAAGATGAAGTAATTATCGGCTCTTAGCCAACAGAAATCAGGAGTGCCGTAGCTAAAGGGATCGACAATCGAAGACACGGCAACGATGAGAACGGGCACACCGTAGCCGCAAAGGTAATACCATTTGACACGAGACTTGTCCGACTCGAACACTTCCACCAGCATCACGTACAACTGGAATCCTTCCAACAGCATCCACATGAAAGCGCAGAGGAAAAAGAAATGAAGAAGTCCGGCCACTAGACCGCAAACGATCCTGTCGTGCGTGGCGTTGATGCCCGACAGAAAAACGATCTCGGCCAGGAGCAGAGAGAGACAGAGGTTCTTGTGAATTGTGTTTCGATCCGATTTCAACTGTCGATGACACAAGGTGAAAATGGCGACGGCCATGGCCAGACAGACGATGGAAATGCCACAGCCAATGTAGGTGATGGTGGCCAGGGCCCTCTGGTGTAGCGAAAGTCAACGGAGTCGAGTGGAGATCCATCAAGACGGCGAAATTCGTCAAATGATCGCATCGACATTGGGTGTGAGTCCGGTTAGTGGCTAACACTCGACATCCTTCGTCCGACCATCCGCTGACGGTGTAATCCCAAAAGACGCACGTCGGATTCGAAACGTTGTCCTGTCTGAGATGCTGGAAGCGGATCGTCACCGGCTGAGGCAGCTGAATGTGACGTCCTTTGCCCAGCGATGCGGAAATCACTCGAGAGTTGACGATCCGAGTGGCATTGTAATTCTCGGCGTAGCGTCCAAACTGCTGCTGCTGTTGTTGTTGTTGTTGTTGTTGACGGTTGGGAGACGAAACGGAACCGCCCGTCGCGCTCGTCTGGTCACGGTGCTGCGACGACGAGTGATGATGATTGTGCGGCTGCTGCTGCTGCTGCTGGTGATTCATACTGGAAGGACTGAGAATGTCTTCCATGTGCTCATAGGCGAAGAGAACGACACGAACCAATCCGTTGTCGCTATTCTCCAAAAGAGCTTCGGCCGGCAGAGTGATCCAATCTTCTTTCGATTTCCAAACTTGAAGTTCTTCAGCCGAAGGGAATGACAGCTCGTTAATGTTCCTCATGTCTAAAACTCTGACCGACATGAGGATATTGTCGAACGACTGGTAAACCGATTTCTGCCGAGAGATGGTGTTGGCCAGCAGGAAAGCGTTCTCCTCCAATCCCGTCAACAAAGCCGTGGCAGTCGTTCTGGCGTGTTGATCTCTCTGTTGAGTGGCGTAGTAATGCGGATCAGACGAAGAAGATGAAGAGGATTCATCCGCATCGGAAGCGGAATAAGTGGCAACGGCCGGGACCGGGAGCGGAATGGAAGCCGGTGGCGTCGTCAGACCGAGATCTCTCCAAGCCAGTGACTGAGCCGAACCCAACAAACTGGAACCAGCCCTGACGACACTCTGCACCAATTCCGTGACGATGGCTTCACGCTGTCTCCAGTCGGGAAAGGCTTGAAGGTCGGCCGCCATTTTGAGAGCCATTTGTCGGAGTAGACGGGCGGCGGCCATCATGTCGCCGCCGTACAACGTTTTCGAATGCGTCACTTGGGCCAGGTCATTGGCGATGGAAATGATGGAATCTCCTTCGCCGATTCGCGAGTCCAACGACGTCAACCAAACGGATTTGCATTCGCTCAAGTCAGGTGACGACGGATACCAAGAGGCAGGTGCTGAAGACGACGAGCAAAACCACCTGGCGTATCCCGTAGCGCCTCCCGGGCAGGGCTGTACCACATGATCACCACTTCGAGTCCAATTCCAGTAAAGTCCTCGAGTGACGGCCGGCTGGCAGTACATGTTGTGATCAACGCCACCAGGTGGCCGAAGTGATTTGTTGCCTCCGCCGCTGTTATTGTTGTCCAACGAGCCTTTTGGTCTCAAACTACTGGCAGCTGTACATATATAAAAAAAAGAAAAAAGAAACGTGAAATCAAGTTGTTCATCCTCTTTCTCTCTCTCTCTCTTTGAAAAAGAAGAAAAAACATTTTTTTTTTGTGCGCGTTTCGCTTAGGAAAAAAAAAACGAGCGACGTTTTTCTTCTTCTTCCAACATTTATTTATTTTCTTCTTCTTCTTCTTCTTTACTGTGTGTATATAGAGGTTCATATAACTGGAGGCTGTCTGGCCCTGTCGCCCCTTTTCCCTCCTCCCATCTTCTTCTTCTTCTTCTTCTGTGTGCGCTCCATCCGACCGATTCTATTCACGCCATCAACCGTGACACGTTCTTCTTCTTTTCTTTTTATTTCCCTTTGCCGCCCCTGTTCCCTTTTTCTCTCTCCCCTTATTCTGTGTATATCTGACATCAGCCGGACACACACTCGCATTCGAATAAGAAGATAAAAGAAGAAGAAGAAGAAAAGAGAAGTTTTTTTTTTTCTATTTTAATTTAAAGAAAAGAAAAGCGAAAATGCGCATCAGACCCAATATGGTTCGAAAAAAGGAATTGTGTTCCCCGTCGAATGAATCAAACACACTCTTCTTATATATTTATATATATATATATTTTTCTCTCTCTCTCTCTCTCTCTCTGGGCAAAATGCAATTATTATTATCATCTACTCGACTCGACTCGCACGCCGCCGCCGCCGCCGCTGTAAGAAAAATAGTTGGGACGTTTTAAAAAGGTGGCGGTGGTTTTTCATCCACAAATGGGGAGGCAACTAATCAGAATAGAATCATAATAGGTGTACTGAAACACGCCCTCTAGTCACGAAATAACTTCCCTTCCAGCATCAAAAGATAAAAAAAGATAAAAGAAGGGAATTTAAGATGCTGCTGCTTACCGGTGGTGCTGGAACCGGGCGTGGTGAGCAGATCGCCATTTTGATCCTCTCCAGTGTCTTGGTCGACGGCGATCTCATCCAATCCGATCAAATCTTGATCTTCTTCCAGGCCGACAGAGGGCAAAGTTGACGTACTGGGCGGCGACGGCAGCGGAGTGGAAGACGAAGAGGATTGAGGACGACGTCCTGGGAAATCCGGGACGAGGACAGTCACTTCCGTCAATTCCACAAGCAAATTGGGTAGAGGAGTCGTCGTCGATGTTGTAGTCGTCGTCGTTGTCGTCGTCGTCGTAGAAGAAGAAGATTTGACTGTCACGACGGCGGCTGTAGTCGATGACGTTGCGTTCAAATGTTCCGTCGTCGAAGATGAAACGGAAACAGTCGAATGATTAGCAATGGCTGGGATCATCATGTCCATCTGTTCGGTCGTCGACGCGGCCGACGGATTGGCTGTGGTCGTCGTAGTGGAAAGGGACGCGTTCTGAAGTCCCAACGTGTTCCAAATGGACGGTCCCACAGAGCTGAACCAAGGAGGTCTGGGTCTAGCCGTAGATGACGTGGGCGTCGCTATTTGAGAACAAAACAAAAGAAATGAATTCATTAGTTTTTTTTCCCATTCATTCATTAATCTCTTCGCCTACACCACTCGGCAACAACCCCCCCCAAAAAAAAAAAGTCGATTGACTCTTTGTGGGATTAAATTGGCGTATTGTGTGTGTAGTACGGAAAAAAACGATGTAATACAACAACAACAACAACAACAACAACATACCTGGAACGCATTGATAGTGGGCTTCGAGGTACTTGAGCGTGCCTGGGCACGGATCTCCAAAGACGTTGGTGCTGGCCAGAATGCTGCAATTAGTCTGCTGATTGCATCTGTGCACATAATCATAAAATAAAAAAAAAAAAGAGAGAAAATGTTAAATAAAAGGTTTAGAAATAAATAACACACAATGCCGGTCGTGATTAGATCTGGCTGCTGTGCCAAGAAGGCAACAGCACCTTTTTTTTTTTTTATATCTACACATATTTTTTCCTTCTTCCATCTCTTCTCTTCTTCTTCTTCTTTTTCAGATGATTATCAACATGTTTTCTTCTTCTTCTCTTTCCATTCACACATTTGCCTTTAGGGGCCAAATGGTAAGAAGAAGAAGAAGACGAGAGTCGAAGGTTCTTCGACCTTTTTTTTCTTTTTCCTTAGAAACGCAGCCACCAAACAAAAGAACCGGTTCTTTTTGGTCACGGTTCTCCTTTTTCCAATTTTTTTGTTTTTTTTTTGAACTGAAAAAGCGGCCGACGACTAAAAGGCGTCAAGGTGTAAACCAAAAAAACAAAATGCTCCACCGACACCAACAGTTTTTCGAAAAAATAAAATTAAATTAAAAAGAAGAAGAAGAAGAACAAGAAGTTGGAGGACTCACTTTGAGTGTAATGCGCGTAGAGAGCGATGCGACATGCAATTGACGGACCAGTCCGTGTCTCCGTGTTCATTGCAGATGGTGATGGAGAAACGGCCATAGTTGGCGCGAAGGAGGTTGATCACTTCGTTGTTTTCACTACACGACAGCGTCAACATGGAACCCTCGCACGCGTACGCCGTCCGGTACTTTCTCTGGTCACCTGTTGAATTTCAAAATAATTAAACCAAATTATTAAATGTACGTTAAATTAAAAAAATTTCAAATTGCGACCAAGGTGGCCGGATGGAGGGCAAGCGGGGGGGGAAACACGAATTATTACGACACGGTCATGGGGGGATGAAACTCAATTTTTTTTTTGTGTGTGTTCCTCGAGCAACTGGACCGCCCGTTGAGAATGCCCTTAAAAATATTTTATCCAATAAAAAAAAAACAACTCGAAAATGTTTCACCAAAAAAAAGGGGAGAGAGAGATTCGACGTCCCCTTTGTGTTTTCGAGAAAAGAATAAAACTGGCAACTTTGTGTCTGTCAAACAACAACACAAAGTTCGATAGAAAATTGTCAAAAAAAAAAAAGAAACCCCCTCTAGAAAATTCAGTAAAACGTTTCGAAAAATAAAAAACTAAAATAAAATGATGAGAGCGCAACAGAGTTTCGGGGCGGGTCTGATCTTAACCATCGGCGGCGTATGCAAGGGCTGTCATCATCGCCCTTCGTGCCGACCCATCATCATCATCACACGGAACAACAGCAACAGCGAAAGATCCGGCATTGAAACACTTGTCATTATACTTATTACAATTGTTGTTGTTGTGCTCTCTCTCTCTCTCTCTCTATACCCTTACAGTGGCAAGAAAAAAAAACAATTTTTCTCGCTTATTTCTTTCTTCCATTTGGAAACATCAATCAAGTAATTGACTTGCCTCTCTCTTTCATTTCTTCTTTCTTTCTTTCTTTCTTTCTTTCTGACTCGGCCTGGCTCGCAGGCGCTCCCGAATTGCGTGTGCTCGCCGACCGAGAGGGGGGCACACACACAAACCCAAAAAATATTATCCTCCTCCTTTTCCTCACAGCATTTGTGATTGCCGAAAATAGCCAAAGGGTCTTCTTCTTCTTTATTTTATCTTTTATTCATGGAGAGAGCGGCGCCTGCAGACAACCCAAGAGAGCGCACGCTAGAACGATCCATCAAATCATTGAATTTTTCTTTTTCTTTTTCTTCTTCGTCGTGTTTGAGGAGAAGTTGAACATTTGTATATCAAAAGACCAAGGCGCCGACACAATTCAAAATAACAACAACAAGAAATTGTTGTTGTTGTTGCCCCTCTATTGGAAAAAAGAGTTTTATTTCGTTTTTTTTCTTTGATAACCCGAGCGTGATACGAATGATGATGGCTCTCCTAAAAGCCGCCAAACTATTTGTCTCTTTTTACAACTAAAACTAAACAAAAAAAAAGAAGGGGAGTTTTGTGTGTGTGTGTGACAACAACAAACAACAAACAAAAGAAGAAGGAAATCATAAAAAAAAAGAGAGAGACCAAGTACTACAAGAGTTGTATAATGTAATCCAGTATATTTATGTACACACACAACAATGCCGAGAGTGTCTTTGCGGAAGCCACAATATACACACACACACACACGTGAATCCCATTTCTTTTTGTGCTGTTTGTTCTTTTTTGGTGTCACACGAAAAAGATCATCAGGTGATATGTGAGCAGAAGCAGAAGCAAAGGCGGAAAAGATAAGGACAAAAACTAACGGGACTCAAAGGGGGTCGTGAGTCTCTACACTTTGGCTCGATTCCCATTTCTTCTTCTTTTGGCCAAGAAATGATTTTTTTTTCATTTTTCACGTAGATATATACACAAGGTGTGTGGCTCTTTTGTTGTTTTCGATGGGCGTGTCACAATTCGCACCTTCCCACCCGTTTTTCTTTCAATCATTCCCCCCCACCGTCCGGTCCAAACAATAAAAACACACAAGATATGGCCCAGAGACATTTTCGTGAGCATCTTGAAAAGAACTTTGTTTTCGTGTATGTCAACTCAGAAAGAAGAGAAGAGATTCCAATCTTGTAGCGAACAAACAGAGTCACGGTCCGGCGTGACTTTGTGTTTGTCTCCTTGTAAAATATCATCCGCCTTTTATTTCTTATCAAACACACACAAAAAAAAAAAAGTTACAGAATCAGTGGCGCCTTCTTATTCGATCAACAATTTCTTCCATTTTTATAAAAATCAAATAAAAATTGAAAAAAAAAACTACTCTAACTAAAGAAAGAAAAAAGAGAAACCCAAAAGATCGGATGACGTGAAACCGACCAGATTTCCCTCTTGTTGTTGTTGTTGTGTTCAAGGGATTTTCTGTTTTTTTTTTTTTTTTTTTAAATAGACACCGGCAAAATAAAAGATTCTCCCCTTTCGAAGAAGAAAAAATATGAAATAAAATAACATGTAAAAGAGGCGGGTTTTTAGACCTCCCAGGGTTTCCTCCCTCCCCCTTCTTCTTTAGGAGCCGCCATTTTTGATCCTCAGACACAAAGTTTTCTTTTTTCTCTTCTAGTCGTGCCCCATCATTTACTCTCCCCATCTCCATCTCACAGACAACATACCAAACAAAAAAAAAATATGAGAGAGAAATCCTTTTGGTTTTTGTCGATTGAAGGTCCGATTGAAACCGACATTTTATATTTCCTCCACACACCGGGTAATCATGTGTTCCATAGTTCAATCTTTGTTGTCACCGTTAGAGATCCCGTGGTCGGTCATCGCTTTGGCATTTTGAACCCCACAAACAAAACAAAACAACATGACTCCGGTTGTTGTTGTTGTCATTGTTCAGCCGGATGCCATACATCCGAAAACCAACTTTGTAGGTCAAACGTTTTCGTAGTTACGTACACAACTGAATCACGCAGAGGAAACCCAACGAGTGAGACCGTTGTTGTTGGCACCACCAAAGAAGTTGGCAACCTTGTAACGGATTCTCTCACATTCAATCGTCGTTGTTGTTTCCTGAAACCAGCGAGAATTTCTCACTCTGCGTTGCGTGTCGTGAATCAAAAAAGACAAAAGGCTCATCATTTAGAAAAAAAATGGGCAGAAACAGCAGCAGCAGCGGCGGCGCATTGTGTACATGTGTGCGTCTATCGATTCGGATGATGGTGAATGCAAATCGACTCGACTGTCGGAGAGACTCACGAAGAGGCAAAAGAGAGAGAGAGGCTAACTAATGACTTCATTAACATCACGCGCGTGAAATCAACGGCCTTGGTCTTTCTGTTCTCTCTTGGCGATGGATAATCATTATTACAGGGTATTAGCCAAAAAAAAACCATTTTCCCTTCCTTATTCTCTTTTTTTGTTTTTTGTTTTTCCTTGTGTCTATCAAAAGAAGAAAAAAAGGAACAATTTTCCCATGGAAAACAAAAAAATGCAAAAATACAACCAGGTATATTTTTTGGTGGGAAATGGGCTGACATGTCTAACACCGTCTGGGATTTTTCTTTCTTCCTCTAGAGGGACTCGGGCGATCTTTATCTTTTTGTGATTTCCATTTAAAAATATACAACAAGGAAATGTTTTTATCTACGCAACCAAGGAGAATCAATAGGTTAACTATATCCATTCCCCCTTTGTAAGATCCTTAAAGAAAAAAAAAAAGTGATTTCTCTGTGAAATCAAAGTGGACGGGAGTCGGCGTGATCTGTCCATTCAAAGTCGGATCAAGTCAAGAAAAAATCGAAAATTTAACGGTGGAAAATAGAGAGAAGAAAGACAAGCGTCTAACAAGGACTACATGTCCCCTCCTGTCACACGCACACCATCATCATCTTTTTCTTTCTACTCTAGGCGCACAAAATAAAAGGAAAAAAAATTTAATATATATATATTCTAAAGAAAATCTTTTTTGATGATAAAAAGGAATTTTTCTTCTTTTGGTTCCCACACACACACCAGAAAAGAGTCTCTCTCTCTCCCCACGTCTCCCTCCGACCGTTCTTCTTCATCTTCCAACATATTTTTCTTAGTTCTACATGTGTGTGTGTATCCGAAAAGGTGAGAAAAAGGGAAGGAGGGTTTTTTTCTTCTTCTTCTTCTTAAAAAAAAAAAAAAAGGTTCAGAGTTCATCATCAAATGGACGTCACAGTGAGGAGCTCCACAAAAACCCCCGGGTAGTATAGAGAAGTAGTAGGGAAAAATCTCAGCATCATCTTATCACCTCACCCCCACTACTAAACCACCACCACTGAAAAATAAGCAGAGAAATTTCCTTTTTAACTTTCGAAAGAAAAATTTGAATATTATAAGAAATGAAAAAAAAAAAAGAGTTGGGTATCCCGTTGTGAAAGAGATGAGAGAAGATTCTCTCTCTCTGTGTGTGTGTGTGTATTATCGATTCGGGGAGGAGGTCCTCGATCGAGTCGTAATAGCAGTAGTAATAGACGACGAGGGAGTTGCTATGGTAACCCCCGACAAGATCGAAAAAAATAAAGAAGAATCTTTTCTCAACTTTGATTTCGTTTGATTTCATCGGCCCCCCCCCCTGGTAAGTAAAATAAGAAAATAAATTCTTATATAAATTTTTTTTTCAAACAAAAGTCATTTCAAAGAATTCGAGTAATGCGCCCTTCAATGCGTTTCGTAACAAAAAAGAAGAAAGGGGTGAGCAGTGAGCAGCGATGCGCAGACGACAAGCGACATCTTTGTGTATGTCGTCTTTTGTTTTGTTTTGTTTTTCTGCTCTTGTTTTTTTATTATTTTCTTGGTGCATTTACACAACAAGACGAGAAGAATGTCAAGAGAGAAGCCAACCAGCCAGAAAGAAGAAGAACAAAAAAAGGAAGGTCCTTCTTCTTTTTCTAAATATCTTTTGACGGCGGAATGTTGTAACAAACCCCACCAAGAAAAGACAAAGGGAGAAATCTTTGTCGTCGTCTTCGGTCGTCACAATCTATTTTTAATTTGTTTTCCATTTTCTATGATACAGAGAGACACATACAAGAGAATATCAGCAACTTTGAACGACATCTACTTAACACAAAAGGGGAAGGAGAAAAATAAAAGAACATGCGCAGTTGATTGAACATTTTTCCCCCCACTCATCTCTACGAGTTGATATTCGCGCGACTGGTGGCTCAATCTAAACTAACAAGGAAAAATTGATTGAAAATGCATTGATGGCACAATCCCTCTCTATCTCCTTTACTCCCCCTATAATAATGTACAACAACAATCTCTAATCGAATATAGCCCGGACGAGAGAGGACCGGACACAACAATAGATCCGCGCATCCGTCACGCTTACAGTCATCCAAACACTCCAAGTTGCTTCCAATGCTCCCCCTTTTTCCATTTCTCTTGGCTATTAATCGACACACAGACTGGCCAACAACAACAACAACATCCAGAGGAGTTGAAAAACAACAACCCGCTAGAGGACTCTCACAGGATGGAACTAGAACTGTTGGGGGGCACTTTAAGGGGTCGGAAGAAAGATGGAAGAAGAAAAAGAGTAAAAAAGAAGAAGAGGGGAAAAAAGGTTTGTTGTTGGGCTGGCCCAGGCTCTTTTGCTGCATTCCAGACTCTTATTCTTACTGTATACCCCTTATATGCGCGTCCTTTTTGGACACAACAAAAGAAGAGGACTGTGCTCTGTCTGGCTCTGGCCAGAGCCTTTTTCTCTGCTGTGTGTGACAGAGATGGATGTGTTTATTGCCATGAAGCTGGCGGAGGGTCAAAGTATCCGTTTTTTTTTCCTCTTCTTCTTCTTCTATTCTCTTGTCGTCTTTTTTTTCGTCTATTCCCAACACACAGGAGAGAGAATCGCTCCTCCGTGTGTTGCTCGTCGTGTCCTCCAACAACAACAACCCAAAAAAGAAAAGAAACAAAATCGATCGGGATAGAAAATATAATAATAATAATAATAAAAGTCTTTCCTCTCTTGGGGATATTGTTAGATATTATTAAAAAATAGAAGCAAGTCTCTTAAATGCTACATCTACTATATAGACTCTCTCTTTGGCTATTAAAAGGCCTGGATTATTTCTCGGGATCGATCGAACGACATCCCTTTTTTTCTTTTACCCCAATGGATTTTTTCCACCATCTCCTACCCCTAGTGGCTTCTATATAGATCCTTCCCGTTCAATACAGACACAAACATTAATAATCGACGTCGAGAGGCCCAAGCGTCGGCAGCCTAGAAGAAGAAGAGGGAGAGGAAAGGGATTTAGACGGTCGGCTACCCCCCTGTGATACAAAAGTAATGAGCAACCATCTATAGCCTCAAGGCTTCTCCCCCTCGATTTCTGTACTTTACCAGTTTCGTCTTACTCTGACCGAACGAGTTCCCCCCCCCTCCCCCAATTCTGACACGAAACCAGTGTGTGTATGTATTCCGTCTGCCCAATGTTGACTTTCTGTGAAAAGTCTATTCGACGTATACGCCACCACGTTTCGGGTGAGAGAAAAACAATCACAGAAAGAGCAGCGCAGAATGGATAGAAGGTTCTCTGTGTGTCAACAAACACGAGAGAGTACACACAGACAATATATACACCACAAAGAAGAGACTTAACACTCTCAAACTTGATATCGTCTATCTATCTTCCTCTTTTTAAAAAAAAAATAAAGTTGAACCTTGAAATGTTTGGTCGAGTGGCTTTTTTATTTTCTTTTCTTTTGTTACTTTTGGATCAACACCAAAAATGTCCATCTGCCACATGAGGGACAGGTGTGAATCCTCCTAGAAACCAAATTGACCGTGAACACCACTACCCTATCCAAAATGAAAGGGATACTACGGAGGAAATAGATGGCCGACGGATCCATTACTCATATGACTCTCTCTCTCTCGCCCACTATGTTGTAGAGTAGCCGCCCAAATAACTTTTCAGATGGTAGCGCTACTAACTATCATGAGGAATTTTTCAATCAACACCTCTTGCCAAAAAAAAAAAACTCTCTGTCTACGGCACCGGATGAACAAAAACAACATCCTCCAAACATAATTGCACATCACGTAAAGTTCAGAGACACAAATTGGATAGACAGCCGGAACTGTGATGTGGCGCGCGCGTCATTGTGCGGTCAAACCCAAAAACTTTTTTTTTTTTCTTTCAGGAAGGGAGGTGAGTTGATGGGTGGGTTTGAAAATCTATACGTGACATGTTAATGTATACACTACCCGTCTGAAAAAGAAAAAAATAGACTTTTCTTATATAGACCTCCGCTTTTAAATCCAACTGGACCCCCGGAAGAAACGGAGCAATAAAAAATGGAAGGGGGCCCCCTCAAAGAAAAAGAAAAAAATCAATAAAAATTTGGTTGGAAAAAAAGAACCTTTTTGGTGTGCCCTTATTTGATGCAGAGAAGAAGAAGATCTGGTTCCTTCTTGTGTCGCCTCTCCTAGGGACTTGAACATTCCTCTGAAGGGTTTTTCTCTCTTTCCATGGGGAAGAGAGAGAGAGACATTTTTACAACCTGGATATTGTCGTGTGTATCAGGGAAAAGTAGATGGAGGGCGGAGGCAAAGAAAAGTCTCCCAAAAAGATCCAAGAAACAAGACAGTCGTCACACACACACACACACGCCAAAAGACATAAATCCCCTCCCAAAAAACCCGACTGTGACACTGCGCATACACACACACAACCCAGTGGAATGTCACGTGGACACACCAGACCGAAAATACAACGAGATAAGGAGATGAATGTGTCTTTTTAAGAGTTTCAGGAAGAAGAAGAACAAGAAGAAACTTTGACTCGCAGTGCGGCCATGATGATCGTAAATTTTAAGGACTTTTGTTTTTTCTTCTTCTTCTACTTCATCAATCGATCGTCTTTATCATTTCCGTTCAGGGCGAAAAAAGAACTATTGGGACTTCAATCCCAAGATTTTTCGATTGATATCCAAAAGAAACGGCGCTATCTTTTCTAAACACGGCGTGTCCGATGTGAATTGTGTTTTTTTTTTTCTCTTTCGAAATGTCGTAAAAAACAAACTTCCAATGCGACACCAAACCACCGCCATTTAATGGTGAATATAAAAGAAAAAAACCGGGTGGAATATAAATTTGGAAGGTAATTAAAATGGAAGAGACGAAGAAGGGGGGGACTATTGAGCCAATCAATGGCAAAGGGGCTGGTATTTCAATTTCGTAGAGTTCTCTCTCTCTCTCTCTCTCTGTCTATGTGTGTGTGGAACAATCACAGAAAGAAAGTTTTTGACAGAGCCCTACCCTTCTAAGAGATATGTGTAGAGCTCATTAAGAGAGAAAAGTTTTGTAGAACTGCAGAGGATTGTCGTTGACAAACTATTGTACTAGTCTAGTCGTCTTCGTGTGAGTAGCTTATAGCCCCTCGTTCCAAAAAGTTGATGATGATAATAAGAAAAGGCAGTTTTGAGGGTATAGAAAACTTACCGGCGGGAGCCCGAGCTTGAGCTGCTAAACTCAGCGAAACAATCAAAGTCCAGACGAATAATAATATCGACGAGGATGATGATGAAAACCACCAGCATCGAGACAAGAGCGCCATGACGTTCTTTCTCTCTCTCTCTCCACCTCCCACGTCAAATCAAATAATCCTTTCCTGTTGATTGGAGAAACAAGAATAAAATATGTATATTTTAATAACAAATCCACATTGATTGCAAATGGTTAAAAAAAAAAACAAATTCGAAACGGGGCCTTATTTTCTACGGCACTGATTAGTAGTTAGAGTTTTTCGTTTGTTGTTTGGGTGCAACTTTTTATTGTGTTGGAAAACATTAAAAAAAAAACGTAGACAAAGACAAAGCCTCGTAAAAGATGAACGTGAAAAAGAACCCTTCAAAAGTATAGTCATCATCTTTAAGGCACAACGCAAAACATTTTACGCAAGACGAGTAAAAATAATTGAATGGACAACACACAGGAAAGATCCAATCAACTTTTTTTTTATTTTTCTTCGTTGTTTTGGCCCCTTTTCCAACACACAAAAATTAAGAGCGTTTTCAGGGGGAAAAAAAAGGCAGAAGAAGTTAAGTCTTAAAAAAAAAATGAATTTTTTTGTTTTGTTTTCCAGTTCAGAATAAAAAAAGGCGGTGGACTGAAGGTTTGTAATTACTTGAAACGCCACTCCCCATTTTCCCCTCTCAAAACAAAAACCCCCTCAAACACAATCTTTAATTTTTTCTTCACTACATTTAACAGTTTTCTTTTCTTTTTTTTTTGTTTTAAATCATGTTTTCAGTGTGTGTGACGGTTTCGACAACGCGATGACGAATCCGAACGCCAAGTGTCAAAAACCTTGAGGGCGTCCAAAACGTTTTACAAATGGCAACGGAGCTTCAGGAATTTGTTATGTTTATTCAAATTTCTTGGGCCGTAAAACAAAATATATATAAGTTTCTTTCTTTTTTTGGGGGGTTTAAACTCAAGTCATTGGCCGATGCAAATTGGGTGTCCTATGTACTACCAGTTGATCATCATCGATCAAAATATTTGATAAAAGGGCGGCAATGTCGGCACGATCAACCCAAAACTTTTCCAACACACAACATTTTTTTTTTGATGATTCACAAAAGAATTTTTTTACCTGCCGAGTCCAGTGTCGGTGGCGATGACTTTGTTTTCAGTATTAAAAAAAAAAGAAACAGATTTCCCTAATTTTTAAGTTACTTTTTCCCGAAGATATTTCCGAAAAACAGAATGTTGAGGTTCGAATTTTAATCAAAATCACCACCGATCCTGCATTTTTGATCGAGTCGTTTTTTTTTTCCACGTGAAAACAAAATGAAATTTTTACTTTTTTTTTTTAAGTTGTTGTGTTTCGGTTTAATCCTTCAAAAATAAAAAAATCGGCTGGAACGTAACACAACACACAGACACTCACACACGCACTTGTTGAGAAGAAGAAGAATTTCTTTTCTCTCTATTTTAGATATTTTTCTTTATCTTCGCCCTCTCGGCTCAAGAAGGAAAGAACAAACCCTCAGGCCTCTCTCTCTCAAACAGCACTTCAACAATGGCGTCTGAATTCTTTTTTTTTTCTTTTTCTTTTTGAATATTTTTTCCTCGTTTGTGTTTCTTCACTCACAAAACTTTTCCTAGACAAGAAAAATATTCAATTGTTTTTTTTTTTAAGGGATGACGATATTTAAAAAGCACACAAAACACAGTAAAGAATTAAATTTCTGAGTAAAAGTAGGTGGTGGCGCGTCGGCTTTCCAAAACACAGACACACATAACACACAAGAGCCAAAAGAAAATGGTGAAGAATTTTTAGATATATTTTTTTTTAAATAACGGGAGAGCGACGAACGTGGAGCTCCTGCACCGCTGACGTCCGACTGGAAACTGAAAGGGGCATAATTGCTGGTTCATGAAAAGAGTCGAGGAGGGGTGCTGCTGCCCCTTCCTCCAGCCCAGGCTTTCCAAGATGGCCGCCATTGGAAAAAACCGTTTTTCTTTCTCTTCCCCAATCCGCGGATTGTCAGTCCGCATAAAAAGGGGGAGGAGTCTGAGAGGGCTTGGGGGATAATAACAACAACAACATCCACAGTAAGAGGGGAGAACGAAAATGTTTTTTTTTTTTTCGTGAAGGATGACGGGCAAGTTTCGACGACGACATTTTCCACGACCCATTCTGTTTTAGGCATTACGTGGTTGGCCAGTCCACTAGACGCTACTTTGATATTGTTCAAAATTTGACACAAAAACCATGTCCAACTTGGGAATATATATTTTTGTAAACAATAGAAGACAGGAAATATACGTACATTCCATAAGGGCAGGACAACATGAGTGAACACAATGAAAATTCTCTATAAATAGTTAAATACCTGATGACTATCGATATTTTACCGAATCGTGCTTGACCCGTTGTGACATCGGCGTATATACGTCTATTTTTGCGCGTGGAAAAACAGACCACCCATGAGTTTTTTTTCTTCGTCTTCCAATTAAAAAAGAAAGAAAAAGAAGAAAAACAAACAGAAATAAATTTGAGCGTATCGATTGGACACGACGAATATAGACGTGACTCTCCCGACCAGAGTCAGCTGAAATCCAAGACACAATAAAAGAAGAAGAAGAGCCAACCCATTTTTTTCTTGTTTTATATTCATCATCATCAAGTGGATATTATATTCAGCTGTTCACAGTCTGAACTTGCTTGTTCCGTTGCCCCATTGTTTTACACGACGCGCAGTGAGTGTATAAAAGGGCGTCTATAGTCTCCCGAGTAGTATAAGTAATCATCAGAAAACTTTTATCCAATGCTTGTAGTAGTAAGTATATAGAACAATGAGTTTGTATGTGGTGGGGAGAGAGAATTCCGTCTGCTGTGTGCACCGGAGTTCACAGTCTCAGTGATTAGTGGCAAGAGAATGAATAAGAATCGATCCAAGTTATTCATTAACATGTGCAGAGGCGATGATTGAAATGTTACCAGCTAATCATGATTAAAATTTAGAAAAAAGCAAATTTTAGGTGTTATTATTATCATCGAATACAGATAATATACCAATCGATAAAATTGTACAACAACTGACGATATAGGCGGCGGCTGCTGCTGCTGCGCAATTGCCTCTTGCGAGAGAGAAAATCCTCGGCTCTCTCTCTTCCTTTGGCTGCAGAGCGGATCGATAATACAACATCAGCGTGAAATGAGAAGCAATATATATACACAGAGAGTAGAGACGCCTGAAGGACCACCACCACCCAAGGATCGTGATGGGCAATCATTGGGTGTTGATGGGGGGAGAGAGAAAGGGAGCCGACGACGACGCTGTTCAAATATTTGTCCAGACGACGTCGCTAAAGGCACACTAGGCCCACAGGCACTTCCCTTTACGTGAGTGTGTGAAACTGTTGCCTTTTTTCCCCCCCCCCCCCCATCCATTTTATATTATTTTATTATTCGTGTGCGTATGCACAACAACAGAAATCCTCTTTGAACGCTGTTGCTGTCACACACTACTTGATTTTTTTTTGTACTGAAATTCAACTGGGATTTTATTAGAAAACGATTGGCCCAGTTTACATGCGCAGCATCATTTTTTTTAAAATAATAAATAAGGGACAGCTAGTGGCGTAGTTGTACGACATTTTCCTGAAAGCTCTGCACGTTGTGATTAACACAAATCGACAGCCAGAAATAGTCGTGATGATTAATGTTTTCTCCTTTTTTCTCCAGGTGTAACAAATCAAAAAAGAAAAGTCTTTTTTCGCTACGGGAATACGGTTGCCGGCACCCGCTGAAAATCGTGATAAATATCCTAAAAAGAATTCCATCGATGATGTAATTTCTTTTCGACACACGAAACAAAAGAAAAAAAAAACACCACTCTCTTTTTTTTAACTGTCACCTGCTGGTCTCTCGCAACCAAATGAATCACACAATTCCCCGGAATAATTTAAACAGCCAACCACAGCAGAGAGTGGAAAACATTCTTTTTTTTTTGAATAAATATATAACTTTTCACTTAATCAATTCAGTTCTTGGCGAATTAGATAAGAGCTAGCCAGTCACGACAGCAACAAGCAACTTGTTGTGGGGACAAATTCATTCCTACCAAAAAAAAAGAGTAGAGACCTTGTAAGGTTAGGCAAATAATGTCGAAAAACATTAACGAGTTTCGATTCGTTGGTAGGTAGAAAAACTCGTTTTTTTTTTCTTTCTTCCCAGTTGATTATCGGACCATCAACCAAATGGTCGTCGTCTACTTCTCTTGTTATGTACTACTATACTAGTAGTAAAATGAATGTTTGTGGAGGACGACAGATTTGTGAAATTGACACAAGAAAAAAAGTAAAAGGTGGAATTCTCTAATCAATTTCTTAGAAAAACTGGTTGGAAACCAGGTATGCCAATCTAAAATATTAAACTTTTTGTTTATTCCTTGGCAGAGACCCGTTTTGATAACATTTATTGATCGATGATTGTCATAAAATGTTTATCGATTTTGTGGGGGTTCATCTCAAAGTAAAAGAAGATCATCAGAGCGGCTAGGAAATAATTGGCCATCTATATAGATCCACACACATATCTATGTTCTGGACAAAGACACAGCAAAGAAAATAGACAAGGCCAAGAAAGATGATGGAAAAGTTTGTGTAAATGGCATCAGAAGAAGCCATCCAGCCAAAATGATTTATTGTAGCCAAAGAGTTGATGAGTCACCGAAATGTTGGGAGGAGTCGACGAGAAACAAATTATCTTTTGCGGAATATATGCCAGCCGTTATTTTCTTATTCCTACCGCCATATAGTTTCGGTCCGCCCTCTCTTTAAAAGACAAGAAAAAGCGGTTTGTTTGCGACAAAAAAGAAGAGGTCAATCCCTTTTTTGGGGTTCATGTTGGGGAAAATACGGACGGACTACTACTATAGTACTATACCTCTCTATATGTATGTGTACATGTACCAGTCAATAGAGACATATCAATACAAAACTATACAGCTGCTTCTTTTCTTGTGTATTTGTGGCTCAGGGGGAGGATCAAGAAAAAAAATGAGGGTTGAAAAATAAGAAAAAAAAAAAGATTTTTTCTTCTTTAAAAAGAAAAAATGACCTCAATCAACTCCTCCCTCACCTGAATATTTTTTGTTAAATATTTCTTCCGCCTTTGTTGATGACTTGATTCTCTTCACGAGAGAGAATATCTCGTAGTCTCTGATTATTATTTAATTAAGAAAAAAAAAAATCCTTTTCCGTCGCTTATTTGAAATGTGATTGGATTTTGAGATGCGGGCGGCAGATGTTGCATCACCATGTCTACTGTACGCAAAAGGATGCTGGCATAGCTCTGAAATAATCCTCAGACTCTAATAAACACAAGACGAAATCCTCGTCCCCAAGTTTTCTTCCTTCCTTCTTCTTCTTTATAATCATTTTATTATCATATAGAGGCGGAGAGGGGCAGATGGACGTTCCATCAGGTGGTGGTGGTGGTGGTGGTGCACAGCTGCAACTGAATTCGACATAATTCATTAGAAATTTCATTTAAATTAACGTCATCGACTTTGGGGCGATCTCGTTACATTCTACAGACCAGTGTCCAGCAACATCACACAAAGAAGCCTCAAAACGGCGTGCCCCGTTAATACTTTTTTCGGTCATTCGTTGTTTTTTTGTACAACATCGAAGAGGACAGTTGGACAAGGAGATTAAATTATCTCGTGTACATGTATTACGTAGAGAGAGAAATATTAAAAAAAAACAAAACGATAATATCATGTCGACAATTTGTCAGCACGAAATCTCGTCCTCCCCGCATATACAACAAGAAAAAAAGTTTTTTGTTCAAAAAAAAAGGGTTATAGACTATTTGTTTTCTCTTTTTTTTGACAATCGGATCCATAGAGAGAATCCCCTGGAGAGGGTTTCCCTATGTAGTAGTAGTAGACATTTCTATTCTTAATAGTACCCCATAATAATATGAGAGAGACAGACTGGCTGTTACTACATGTGATGTGGGTGTTGATCTGGATCAACTCGGCACTTACGACTCCCGCAAAAAAATACGACCAAACTTATCGCGTCAATGGCCAAGTTTTCTCTCAGCTCTCTTGATTGAAAAGTTTCTATGCCATAATCAAATGACAAAACGGCGTATTGTTATCACAATAATAATAATATTTCTAATCCATCCAAGAAAGGAAGAAAGAAGAAGAAGAATATATATCTCTTTTCAAGCAAAAGGCGCTAATGGTTTCCGGATGTTTTTCCAACTATTTCTTAGAAAGACCCTTGAAAAAGTGTGGGAAATGTGTGTGCATATAGAAATGCGTCGTCGAGTGAACACGAAACAAGAAGAATAGAATAGAAGAAGAAGAAGGGTGAGTTAATGACTTTTTAAAAGTGCGCCGGTACATAAAGACGACGACGAAGAGGAGCTACTGGCACTCAACGCGCAAAAAGGGTCGGATGTGTTTCTCTCCATCAGGAAAAAAGAAAGAAAGAACGTAGACTACACGTACACTTTCGTCGCTCTCTTCATGTTAATGAGATTGAAAACAAGCCCATCATCATCTGTAAACGAACGCAAAAAATGCTGCACAGCAGAGACAAAAACATCAGCATTTTACCTGAAAGACACAAGAGCTAAGGCTCCACCACCCTTCTGTTTCTATCCTATATCCTATATTCTTTTATAATAATGACATTCAACTCGACAAGGGACACATATCAATCCTGTGTGTACTTTCTTTCCTTTTGAAAGTAGAGAAATGGCCAATAATGAGAGACACACGAGCGACGATATCGAATAACTCAATCGATATCGCCCAGGAACAAGAACTACACAGACGAGGGGGGACGGATATAGAGTAGAGCGCTTTGATAGCTTCGATCCAGTTCTCTATTATTATTATTATTATATGACGATGGCTTTTAACTTGACGCGTATATAATTGGTAATTGGAGAGAGCTACTATTACGAGCATCATGCAAGTATTAGTATTGAAAGACGGGGGGTTATATATATAGACTCTCTATTTGAGTATGATTAACTCTGGAGTTAGTCTTATAGTTTCAGGTTCAGTTTGAAACACATTTTCCTAACTCGGTCGACAGACAAAGAAAAGAGCGAACGGGTGGATGGCACGGCGAAAAAAAAAAAAAAGAAGAACCTCAGCGTTCATCACCAGCCGGTGCTGCGGGGGCAGATAATATTTCTCTCGTATATTATTATTAAAAGATATCATATCGCGTCGACTAACTCGTACGAGAACCCGTTGACACACAACAGCAGCTCCTCGCCTTTATTATTATTATTATTTTGGGTACTTTTAATAAAGTATATTATATCGAACGCGGCCAAAAGGTCTACAGTCTGTGAGTAACACAACAGTGAGTAAAAGGAGGATATTCCAGTTATGAAGAGGACTGACCGGGATTTCTGTGTAGGGCGGATTATTATTATGATAATAACGACATGGACCTTCTCCATCATTTTCTATCGGAATTTGCAGCGATTGAATCATCCAAGGTGAAATGTGGCCCAGCACAAAATCAAAGAAACGATTAAACGTGATTTTCATGGGAAAAATCGCACTATGCGTTTAATCTCATTACGAAATTGTGTTTGTTTTTTGTTTATAGCATTCTTTCGATTATTCTCGAGTTGCCACGGGGATTACATCTGTTTGGCCTTGTTTTTGGGGGGATATTTTGAAAAAAGAAATGATCGCAATGCGCTCAGTGTGTCCACAGAGCAACATCACACGTCCCCCCCCAAGGGATGAAATGAGCGACGTGTCGGCGTCATTGTGTTACATACGACGACAAAACACAGAAAGAAAAGAACTTTTTTTGAAAAAGAAAAGAGGAATGTTTTTGGTATTTTCATGTCGCAAAAAGGAAAGAAACGGAATGTTATTTCACAGAGACTTTTGGACCATCAACAGTTTCTTTTTCTTATACAGTAGAAAAATATCAAAACCATCAAGGATTTCCTCTTTCCTTGTTTGTGTCATCGTCCAAATCTTATAGACGTTGGAACTTTGATCGTAAAAAAATAAAGAGCTGATTCGAAAAAAACTGGTTCGTGAGTTCGGGGAATGAACTGCCAAAAACGTCATAAATTCTTTTTTGTAGAAAAAAAAAAATAGTCGGAAATGCTCTCCCGTCGTCTATAAATATGTAGACACATCATCTCTACAGAGCAGCGTCTTCTATTTAAACTAATAAAGCTGATGAATATTTGAACGACTCGTGTCACCACCACATTTTTAGCGCAGCTGCAGTTTTTGTTTTGTTCACAGACAGACAGACAGACAGAAAAAAAAGGGATACGCATTACGCTGTTATATATTATTAGCTGGTAGTAGTGGGTAGTAGTGGGTAGTAGTGGGTAGTAGTGGGTAGTAATTGGAACAGGAAACGAAAATCCGCCTCTTCTCATCAGAGTCTCAAAGGGCGCATTCATCTAGCGCGTACCCACACACAGGGGGGTGATTTCAAAGTTGGGATAGCATCTCGGAAGAT
Source organism: Daphnia galeata (assembly GCA_030770115.1). Taxonomy (NCBI): domain Eukaryota; kingdom Metazoa; phylum Arthropoda; class Branchiopoda; order Diplostraca; family Daphniidae; genus Daphnia; species Daphnia galeata. The sequence goes on along the minus strand of CM061117.1, from coordinate 284,495 downwards.
TTTCTCCCTTTCGGCTCAAATAGCCCGTGATTATAAAGACGAGAAATGTGTCTGTCTGTCCACAAATGAATAGGATCAAGTCAGGAGCCTTTCAATACGTCTCATTAGCTCCTTCAAATGTACACACACACACACACACAGTTTAAAAAGAAAAAAATGCTTTTAAAAGAGGTTTTTAGCGAGGGCTATAGGCCTTTTATTTATCTGTCTCTACATTTTAATACTTCTGTTTTTGTTTTTTAAAAAATATTTAATTCCAATTAGATTTCTCCCCGTCGTGTAGAATTCTCATTGTTTACTACCATGAAAAAAAAAAAGAGATTGAATTTCATTCTTGATAGGAGACAAAACGTTTGCAATTGATCATCGAATTTCACCCCAGTTTTTTTTTTGTTTGGGGGAAAGAGATGAGTGTCCTCTCATCAATTTCTAAAATGGGAATATTATTCAGACTGTTGGTGGTGAAAAAAAAAATATATAAAAAAGAAATTACAGAACATTTTTCAAAATAACGCAAAATTGATGATGTGGTGTCAATAATCGTAGGGAAATCAACGCCCTAGGCTGAATTCAGTTATTTCCATGTTTTATCTAAATACACGGAAAAATAAAGCGCCGTGAAACGGAACGAGAAACACATTTTTATAGACAGAAAACAACCCAACGTGATTGTCGTCACACAAACACGAAAAATATATATATATATATATTATCATTCTCTCTCTCTCTCTCGCTGACTGAACTCGCAGCAGCAGCTCCCTGCTATTTATAAAAAGAAGAGAGAGAGACACGAACAAAATAAAAATACGTCCAGTTTGGAACAGCAGCAGCAGCACATCCCCCAAAAAAAGAAGAAAACGAGAAAAGATTTGGATCTTTTTCGACTGTGATTCATCTCTGTCCTTTATTTTATTCATTTTCCTTTTTTTGGGGGGCATGAAAAATTCATTCCGTTTGTCTCCGTGTAAAGAATATTATAAATACAAAGTCCCTTTATATTTAAAAAAAAACAAATAAAAATGGCTCACAATTTTCTAAATTTTTGAAAATGAAAATTTAATTGACAAAAAAAAATGTGATTATTTATACAAATGGAATTTCTTTCATTTGATTCGAGCTCTACAATTGTTCAAATTACAGAAATAGAAAACCGCAGAGAGACACCTACAACACAGCACCTGTTTTTCTTTAAAAAAAAATTTCGTTTTTCCATTCTCCATTCCGCGATTTTACGACCACGACTAATTGTGACGATTTGTTCGCATTTTTACAAGTTGTGGGAGAAGAAGCCACTTCTTTTTTGTGTGTGTGTGTGGGTCGGGGCCATTTGACGGGAGAACTCTTAAAAAAAAAAATGAAATCCTTTTTCTTCTATTTCTTTGAAAAGATACAAAATTGTAGGGTCAAATATGTAGCTACGTTTTAATTGCAGCTTGAGTCTTGGACGACGAGGAGAGAGAGAAAAGACTTGAGCCCTTTGCTGCCGTTTAATGGCCGAAGATTACACACGCCCTACCGTGGTGAGCGCATCGGCTCTTATTTCTTTTTTTTTTTTTTTAAAAGATTACTGTTCTCCTTTTTTTTCAGAATAATTTTCACGGGTCACGAATAGAAAAAAAAAAAGAGAAAATTTCGTTTCATTTTTTTTTATTGGGCAACGTTGCCACCTTTTACTTTGAAAATGATGGTCTCCCATCATTGGACAGATATATATTTTCATAAAAATCAGCTACTGAATTTTATAAGAAAAATATCTTTTTAAAAAAGAAGACAAAAAAAAAATTTCACATTCATCCCGGAGTCTGTTTGTCAATGTCTCTCGTTCTTTTTTGTGTGTTTGACCCGATAAGGAGAGCCCACGGGTCACAAGAAAGAAAAAAGTCATTTGAATACGTCACCGTGATCAAGTATCTCCTTTCTCTGCCCATCTTGTTTCACCGTTTTGTCCGCCGTATAGTAACAAATTTAAGAAAAGAACCGACCCAACAAAAAAAGGACCAACGATTCCGTGATGAATGTAGTTACGAAAAATGTGTGTATGTTTTGAGTTTCCTATTATCTTTTTTAGAAAAAAAAGAAATTTATTTTTATTTTTATTTTTTGGCTTATAATTTTGTGTTGGGGTTGTGTTATAAGAAGAAAAAAGAGTCGGGTTCCTTTTTGATATTCGGCCGGTCGGTGCGGGAATTTTCTTCAGTTTTTTTTTTAAGAAAAAAAGAAAGGAGATGGGGGGGGGGGGGGAATGATGGGAAGAAACTGATTGTGTTTCAAAAAAAAGCCGAGAGCCGTTTGTCCGGTCGTTTTGTTTTTATACACGTCACGTCATAGTCTCTTCTTCTTCTTCTACTTTTTTCTATGTTAATCCAGTCAGGTCCGGTAACAACAGGAGCAGAGGTAGCCCAGCAGCTGCGGCCGTGGCGGCATCCGTCCTATTTTTCATTCCCTTTTTCTTTCTTTTTTTCACGCATTCCTTTGACTCTCTAATTCCAAACAGCAGTCGACGTAGAAAATAGAAGAAGAAGAAGATTCACGGACTATAGGAAAACGATATGTCGGCCAGCAGGAGAAGCGGCGGCAGACACAAATGGATACATAGTAACTGGATGCAACTCTTTTTTTTTTTTTTGATTTTTTTCAAATTCCCCCGCCAAACCAATTTCACCAGCTAGGGGTCCCTCAAATAAACGAACATTTTTCTTTTTTTTTGTCTCGGGTTCTTCAAATTTGTTTTACTAATAGTTTGATACATCTATCGATCCAATAACAACCGACGGGGTTTTTTTTTTCTACAACAACCTGATGATATTTAAAAATAATTTTATTTCATTTATTAAAAAGATGAAGTAGAAACTCCAATTCAAAAATCATTTCATGGAACAATTTATATAAAAGAAAAAAGTACCAAATCATCATCGGCACTCTAAAGTCGTTGGCCGTATGACATTGGCAACCGATCGATCCTTTTCCTTGTTGTATTCACAGACAGAGAGATGCTGCAGCCATGACGACCGCAGGAGCTAAAGGCCAGCAGCAGCAGCTACTCGCCCACTCTAGAAAAGGAAAAAAAAACTTTCACAACGTCTGTCGTATCGATTTTGTCCTTTTTTTTTATTTATTTTCTTCTCTCCTTCTTGTATATACCAACAACATGTATACATAGAGAGAGCTCCTTCACCAGCTATATATCCAGAGAGTGATGGAGAAGAGTGGAGAGAGGTTTTCATATTGACTTTAGGAGCCAATGCGGATCTCTCCCCTGCTTCTCCAAGTAGGAAGAAAAAGAAAAAAATTGTGTTTGGATAAAATTCACATCCGGGGTAGTAGTAGAGCAGTTCTTAGGGGCTACTGTATACGCTACTACGTACGTATATAAGAAAGAGCCTGTATAGGTCGAGATAACATGTCCGTTACACAATAGACACCTCCCCTCCCTTTACTCACACACACAACCGTCATCGCCCGCCGACTAGAAAAAAAAAAAAAAAAATGTACGTGGCACTAGATAGATAGCACAACGGATGGCGCATTTGTGATTAGATATCGATTAGTTATTTTTTTTTTAAATTTAGATTTATTGGAATTCTCTCTTCAGAAGAGAGTCCACTCGACTGGGAATTTCAAATCTTGTCAAGAATATCTCTCCCACTAGACAAGTGAAACGACTACGTATATAGAAGCTCAGCGTTTTTATTTTTTTAGTTTATTCATTTTGTCGTTAAGACATACGCGCATGTGACGCAAATTCTCTTTTTTTTTTTTTTTTCTTTTTTGAAATAAATAATAATTTGACGACAAAGAAGAAGAAGAAGCTCCCCCAGTCAACGTCTAAACTGGCTCTACAATAAAAATAAATAACACGCCAGTGTATAGACGAGACAGAGAGGCAGACGTGAAATAATCCATGAATCAATCGGGATAAATATATTCTCAGTTAGAAAATGGAAGAAGAAGAAGAAGAGAGTGGATTATTTTAGGTATAAGGAAAGAGCAGCAGGCAGTGAGGATCAATGTCCAATCTCTTCTTCTTCTTCTTCTTTTTTTGATTCCTATAAAGAGAGTCTCTTCTATTCCAGTCGGCAGAGCTTTGCATATCATCTCTTTTTTACCTTTTTGCTGCTGCTGCTCGATGGATGGATAAAATGGAAAGAAAGTGGATCTTCTTCTCCATCAAACCAGCGTGAAAGAAAATTCTTCTTTTTTATTTCTTGTTGAACCCGTTGGACCGGACTTTCTTTTTATTTAAAAAACGCGCTCATTTCGCTTGACAAAACGTTCGATTCGACAAGATTATCCAATAGATTTCGACAGAACCCAACAAGATTTCATCTTCGGACGAAGGCGTACGTACTATTCGATTTGTTTCCTTTTTTTTCCCCAACGACACGAGGGCTAATAATAAAGAAAACGACGGCTGAGCAAGAAGGAAAATTGAGTCGAACAGCAGCGGCCATTTTCCCTCCGTGTACACCTATTGAAGTTAGAAAGAAGAAGAAGACATCACGGTGTGAAAAAAAGGAAATAAAAAGCCGCACACAAAGAATAGAAAGAGAATTGAGAAAAAAGGAAAAGATATATAGTATACTGTACATTTTTCTAGACGTGTATAACATGGAATAAGGTTCACCGTCTGCTCTCACTAACAAAAAGGTTTCTCTCTCTCCCCCCCCCCCTTCCAACAGGGGGGGAAAGTAACACCTGGACAACCTTTTTTTTTTTCACACAAGTGGAGAGAGAGAGAGATGCAAAGCGACAGAGACGCGGAACATCATATACACAGCAGTCGATTCAATAGGCCCTGTTCGGAGAGGTGGTACACACATCAGTGAACAGCCTGCGCACATCTCTTTCTTTCTTTCTTTCTTTCTATACAGAAAAATGTAAAGAAACAGAATGTGCCTGTATACTATACGTATTTGAAGGAAAAATTCCATATAGATCCTCTTTTGTTGATTTTCTTTCCATTTCATACCTTGTCGAACCAAGAAGGAGCCAACACACACACACTCGTGCCCCGTGAAATTTTTCCCAAGTTGATGATACGGTCAATTTCGTCGTTCAATTACTATATCGATACAAATTGTACTGAGATGGGGGGGAGGAGGTTGTCACCATGTCTAATCTACTTGTATATCCGCTTGAAATCGACCATGTACAACAACAACAAGGACATGTTTGTACTTGAGGTTATAATCTATACCAAACCTGATGGATGTCTCTCGCTCGGTTATATAGACTGTGAAATTATTGTTAGCAAATAAAGGACCGAATTCTTAGTGAAAATTACATTTGATTTTTCGACTAAATTTCCATCGTGACGATGCACAGACACAACAGGGTAGACAGTACACAACGAAACGTTCGTTAATTACGACCGAGAAGAAAAAGAAGAAAACGGTCAGCAGTTGTGTGCGTGTTGGGTCGCCATCAAGACAACACAGCAGTTTATTCTTCTTCTTCTTCTTCTTTCTTCTTTTTGATTCTTTCATGCTGATAATGCTCTCTCCTTTATTGTCTTTCTTTTCTACAGATAATTTCGAATCCCCCATTTCTGTTTTGTTTGTTTTCTTTTATTTCTTCTTCTTCTGGTTGTTGTTGTTGTTGTTTTCGGGACTGACAGGTGGAGGAATCATCAAATTGCTGCGCACAGCTGACGGAATACGCGCGCACAATCATCGATCCTCAGACGCTCAGACGACAGAAAATGTCAACATTTTAGAGGAGCCACCACTACCTTTTTGTCAAAGATATATTTTTATAAAAGAAAGTCAAAAGATAAGAAATGAAAACTCCACCCAAAAATTGTTTTGATTTTTGTCTTGTTTATAAGAAAATACTTATTTTCGGTAGATTTTCAATTGGCAAATAGAAATTTCTTTTGAGCGGGGCTTATCTCTTTTTTGCCTTTTTTTTGGTGGGGGGGGGGGGTTGATGTCTGTGTGATAACGGACGCGATTTAACGGTCAAAACACAAAAGAAAATTTGACTTTTTTCTTTTTAAAGCAAAAAGAAGCCACTTTATAAGCCGCCGGTTGATGATCTCCGATTGTCTTTTTTTGGGGGAGACAGTTAACGCTAGACATGTCCTCCTCTCTTTTTTCTTTTGACTTTTGTGTTATGATTGGCCGAGCCAAAATGAAGAAGCTAATGAGCTATTTTTTCTCTTTTGTTGTTGGGCTCGACTAATAGCTGAATCTGTCAAACATCCCCAGGTGATGGACACATCATCATCATAGCGAAAAATCATGAGAAATGCACATATTTCCAGTCTAGGCGACTCTCCAAATCTCAGACTCGCCTTTTCCATCAAAAGAAGAAAACCAAAGTCAAAAAGGAAACAGTTTTCATGTGTGCAAAGGGGGTCCCAAAAAAAAAAAAGAAAATGTTGACTGTTGAAATGTCTGCGATGGCTTATCTATTTAAGACCCCCCTTCACTGCCAAAGTAGTAGGCCTTCCAAAAAGAATTTTCTTCTTCTTTTTTCTATTTTCATGTGTATCATCAACTGTCATCAAAAGAGACTTTCTGTTTGACTGGAATGAAGGGCAAAGATGGAACGGTTATGTATTTTATAAAAGAAGAAAGCCAATCTGTGTGTGTAGTAGATGTTGCCATGTTATAACAAACATTCCATTGGGGGTTTTTTTTTTCAGGGGGGGGGGGGGCCCTTTGATCTAATGGATATGTTACGCCATTCCTTAAAAAGCAGAGCTCTCATCATCTGCCGCTCCACTTCTCTCTCTCTCTCATCTTGACAGCCACACACACACACACAGCCTCTCGTCTATTTGAACTACCAACTCGGCAGACAAGTCGAAAAGTTCAGTCAAGTCGTTGAGGTTTTGACGAGACTAACCAAACTACTACTACTACTACTACCCCGTTAAACTAAGAGCTAAGAGAGTCATTAGAACCGTCGGTAGACAGATCAATAAGATGACTAGAGAAACACAGTCAGGTAAAATCAAATTGTTGCGCAGCGCCAAATGCTAAAGGAAACTACAGACGTTTCTAGGATCGTGTATAGTAGCTGGCAGGCTTTTCCATCATATTGCAAGTAAATCAAGTCATCACCAAGCCCACCCTGAAAATAAAACAACATTTTCGAATATGAAGGGGGATGTCATAATAATTTATGGATGCGATACATGATTGTTTTTTTTACTTCAGAAAGGGAGGAGTCGTTTTCTACTGTGCTGCCTATATAATCTATTATTGTATTACTCACATCTTTTTTTTTTCTTCCACATTTGTGTTGTATACTCTTGAGGAACTAAGAGGAGATTGCCGGATGCGCTCCAGTGCAAGTTCCTCTTTTTTTTCTATTTTCTAGTGGAAAATGGTCCGTAGCGACGGATAGGGGGAGATGAAGTACTATAGTCTACGCGTGCCTCAATATAAGTCAGCCATGGAAAAGAAAAAAAGAAAAGAATAGATTGCCATAAAAGTCATTGCCAGATATACTATATACGACAGTTTTCCTCTTCTAGGGGCCGCTATTGTTGGGTGTTCTCAGCTGGACTTTGGCTGTGTGTCCTGCACCCAGGAACAATATATTTATAAATACAATTTCTTTTTTTCAACGAAAAGAGGACGGATATAAAGAGACACTCTGGAAATTCTTTCGTCAGTTATTATCTAGCGAATCAGAGAAGAGGACCATTTTTTCCAATAGATACGACTCGTTTTTGTACGTGAGCTGTTGAATGATGTGTGTACATCTCCATCCCTTGTTATAAGTTGGGGGGTGAACTCTTTCATAAATTAAAGGCGAATAAATGGCATTGGATTTTTAAATAGAAATTTGAATCGACCAAAGTCAAATGGTGTTCAATCAACCGGGAAAAAAAAGGGGCAACCACAAAATGTTCTTTGTAATCAAATGTCTACCATCTACCCACCCAAAAAAGAAAATAATTTTTATGTCAATTTTGTTTTTTTTTAAAAGAAAAGACAAAAGAGATTGAAATCAATTTGACGTTTGTCATGTGTGTGTGTGCGTGTAGGTAGTGCAACGTTTTGTTGTCGGACTGACCCCAGTGCGCGTCATCTGTCAAAAATGAAAAAAAAACATCTAAAATAGTTTTCCTATATATGTACGTAATATATGACATGTGACCCTACTTCTCTTTTTAAGGGACCACTACCAGCTGTGTGTGTGTGTACCTCACTCACACAAAATTATTTATAAAAATCATTAAAAATAGAAAAGACAGTGGACGACAGTTTGAATTCCACGTCGCAGCCGCCCCCCGTTCAAAACGAAATTGCGCCACATCACCTGGTAATATTCCTCCCCCCCCCGTACCTGGTGCCTACGTATATGATAAAATGTACAGGTACAACTGCTAGTTGCTGGGCTGTGTGTGTGTGTGTAACTGTGATGACTGCGCAGATGGTAACAGTAGTCAGGATTTTTTTTATTTCTCTTTTTCTTTTCCAAGAAAACAAGGATGGCATCAGCAGCTACTATCTATGTAACAGCAGGATGAGCTTTAATAATCAAAAGAAGAGAGAGAAAAAACGTCCCATCCATTCCAATTATAATTTCCAAGGTAAGAAAGAAATTGTAGAAAAGAAAAGAAAGGGGCGGGTGGCCCGTCCATTATTGCAGGTGATGTCTCATAGGCAATCATCCCTCAATTCCCCAAATGGTTTTTTTTCTTCTTCTTCTTCTTCTTTCTTTTAAATAGAAAAGTAGAAGCAGTTTTGTATATATACATTGAGACGATGAAACGTGTGCTGCTGCTTAGCTCCTCTACTATCAAAAGGCGACAAGAGATTTTTTTATATTTCTTTTCTTTTCTATACGAATCCAGCCATCATCATCTCTTTGCCAGTCTGCTGCTTCCGGACCGCCACCTATTGATGATGACAACCCACCCAACCCACACGTCCAGCTGCTTTTCTGTACGAAATCATAAAAATGGAGAGAGAAATAAAATTCGGGAACTTTTTCTATTCAAAAATGTTCTACCTTTTTGTATCTACACAAAACAGAAAATAGAAAAGGTATGAAAGGCATCAGCTTATGTATCCATTTCTTTTTATTGAAAAACTCGAAGCGAAAATTTAAGGAAAATAAAGAACGACGAATCAGAATCGATTATTTCGCCTCAATTTTTTATATACCGACCGTCTGATCATCATCATACACAAAAAGACCTAGTCTATATATGTACACAACAATATGGAGAGAGTATTTACACATTTTTATTACAAGATCGGATTATTATGCAACACACAGTTCAAAGTAGTAGAGGAGGGAAAAGGAGATTAAATCCCCGTGAGTTGTAATCCTTGATACTTTTCCACCCCAGTCGCAGTGTATAACTAATAAACTGTAAAGACCCTCATGTGTGTGTGTGTGTGTATCAAACTAATAAATAATAATAATCTTTTTTTTTCCTTCTTTTCCCATCGATTCACCTGTGCCAAAGAAACACACGTGAAAGAAACGACGGACGGTCGATCGAAAACGACATGAAACGATTTTTTTTTTCTTTTATATTTCCATTACACAAGAAATCCTCTTAAACGATCAAAATTATTCATCCAATCGAAACCCATTTCTTTCCATTTTTCATCGTTTTATTTTTTGAAATTGCAATTTAATTCGTTCCACTTTCAATCAAAACACAACAACAAAAAAATATTTTTTTTTTTTTCAAAACGGGAAATTTACCCGTGACCCTCTCGTCCCGTCTTTCAAAATAAAACGTTGGCGTGACTGGTGGCCACCACCGAAATGAAATTCATACACCGTTCCCCTCGTGAATAAAAAAGAATTGCCGTTATATTTATATGTGTACGTTGGCATATGATTATTATTATATCATATTGCACACACACACACACACACACAGAAAACAAACATTTTCTGGGGAGGATGTAACAAAAAACCGTCAACGTTTCGGTTCGTTCGTTCGGGAGAACAATAACAGCAGAGAAAAAAAAGAAAAAAAAAATTTGTGGAACATTTTTGACGTGTCTGTAAGTGCGTCGCATCACGTGACAACACAATGCATTCAACTGGATATACAAGAGTGCGGATTCGTGTTATTTAGGTCGAGTCACGCTCCGTCAAACCGAAACCGACCCGACATTTTACGTGCGGAATTCAATCCCCTTCCCCTTCCTATACATATAAGAAAACCGACTTGACCAATACACAGCCGAAACAATCCGGATGGATTACACACACATCCGTTTTTTTTTTTCGTTGGAAAAAACGTGATGGTCTCCCGAATGAATCCAAATTTAAAATAAAATAAAAAAAGACCCTAAAGGTAATGCCTTAGGGGTTCTATCCGTGTGTCATCTCTCAACCGAAACGGTACACCAACCCCCGTTAAATAAACATTCCAACCCGGTCTGACTCGAAAAAAAGAAGTAACGAATATTTTAATTTTTGTTGAATTCAATTTTAAATTCTTTTTAAGCGGATGAAATGCAAAATCAAAATTGTTAAAGTCACCTGAATTTCAAACAGTCTAGACAATGGCCATCTTTCCATCTACAGAGAGGAACAGCTGGATGATAAACAGGTCAACGGAGGGGGGGTTCAACTAACTAAAAGGGGTGGCGTTTGTCGATTGACGTCGACATCTGTTTCATTGAATGTTTTAAAAGAAGAAAAAGAAGTTGGGTACTGGGTGCGGGCCATAAAAATCAGCCAATTGATGGATGTTTCCCGTTGTCAAAGTGAACACAATAAAAACAAACAAAACAAAACAAAAAGAAGACGAAGGTGAGAAAATGAAAAAAAAAGGGCGTCGCCCGGCGTCTACATAAATGATTAGCTAATATTTAGACAACACACTCAACGTGTCGAGCTACAACGTTTGACAAATCCGTCAGTGCATCGATTTTCTATTCGACGCCAACCAAACACGTCGGACAGTAGCCGGTAAAATAAAATGTACAAATATATAGTTAAGTAGTTGCTGGTTGTGTAAAACTTTCTTTTCTTTATTTTAAAAAAAATTGACTCAATGCCAAGAAAGAAAGAAAAAAAAAAGTTTTAATGGCGCAAGAAACTTGTGGCGCGGTGAGGTTTTTTTTTTGTTGTATTTAGAATTTGAAACTGCCTTTTAAAATATACAACCCACCGTTATATGCTCCTGTTTAAAAACTTTTTTTTTTTTTTTTTTAAAGAGTCTATTTGACGCCGTCTCTAGAGGATCGACAAAAAACCCGGGTCCGATTTTTTTTTCCCTTTTTTTAAAAAAAAAAGGTGTCGACTTGTACAACTTCCGTTTTGTGTGACTCGTGAAAAAAAAAATTTCAAAACAATTTACTTTTCTTCTCACGGATGTAACTCTCTTTGAAGTCATGCCGGAACAACTATCTCCACATACTAAGAAATTGTGTGTTGACCTTGCGAGAAATGGGTTGACTCGGGTCACACCATCCTCTTTTCCTTTTTAATGATATGCATCAAAATTGAAATAAAAGAAAAAAGAAAAAACCTTAAAAAATCTCGCCAGTTTTTATTTATTTATAGCGACGACGATGGAGATGGGTGGTCTCACACCAAAGGTTTCTTCTTCTACTTGAAAATCAAAAGTTGCATCATCTCCCCACTCCCTACAAAGGAGTCAAACCCACTAAGCTCTAAGGGGTGGGTGGGTGGTGGTGGTGGTTATACAAACTCTTGTCTGTAATGACAATCTGGTCGTGTAAACCGAGAAATATAGAAAGAGGAGGAGTAGGTGAGTCAATTTCTTTCTATACTACACACCACCCAAAAATTACAATTTTTCCCTTTTTATTATTATTATTATGATTTCATCTCCCCCCTCCTTCTCTCTTGCAGCAGGAATCGCACCGGCAGCAAATATATATAAATATAGACAAAAAAAATGGAGGTGGGTAATTTGATCAGTGTCATTGAAACCACCAGCAGCAGCAGCAGCAGCAGCAGCAGAAGAAACGATGAGAATAGAAATAATATTCATCGTGTTTCATGATGTAGTCCCCCCCCCCCACTACCCAACGAATCATCATAATGTCTAATAATAATAATATATGATAACATGGGTGTTGTATACTATACTATACACGCATTGGCAAACATCCGCCTTAGACATTGGAGAGAATAGGAATAGGATCTCCATCATCCGTTCCATTTTCTATTCTAACCCCCTAAGAAAAAAAAGGGGGGCATATTCACTGGAATAATTTTAAAAAAATGATGCAATTCCAACCAACAGGATCGGGGCTGTGTGTAAAGTCAATTATTCAAACCCCATAGACCAAAAATCCAAATGGTGCGGGGGACAAAACTTAAACTGACCCCATCATTTCTATTTCAATTATTTGGTTGGAAATTGACCAGCCAAACTAAATCATTCAAATCTAACTCGCTATAACATGGGCAATCGATCCTCCACATGGATACACACAAATATGGGAGAGATATACATTCCCTTTGTATATTTACATTATCGAACGAATACGCGGCCATGGAGTAGAAGAAGAAGCTCAAAAGTGTTTATATAATAAATGTATAAACATAACAGTCTCCCGAGTTTCTATTTTAGTCGATGGGATATGGAGATATTGAATGTCTAAATAATTAACAACAACGAAGAAGAAGAGGAAAGCTAAAGCTGAGCTTATATCAAAAAATAAAAGAAACTCGGATATTCAGACATTTGCCGGATGGTGGAATGGATGATTCTCTTGCACGCACAAGAGTAAGAAGAAACAAAAGAAGAGCACAAGACAAATGATGTGTGCACACATAGAGAGAGAGAGAGAGAGAGAGAAAAAGGGACCAAAATAAAAGAAGAAAACTAGTATGTCGTCTAGAGACAGGTGGATTCATTCGTCATCTTACAAAACGTCAGCCTATTGCTGCTGCTGTGGTAATTCCACTGAAAGTTCTTTACCCCCGGAGATCCTACAGGGAAATGCGTTCACGTGAAAACAAGTAGTGACTAGATGGTGGTGGTTATCAAAGACGATGAGAATCGATCATCATCATTCAATCGTTATCGAAATGGTGAATCATTCAGTTGACAGTCCTCTTCTTCTACCATCATCAAAATAAATAAATATATAGAAAAAAAGTTTTTCTACCCAGAGTAGGAGTAGCCCAGAAGTTAGAAGATCCTTCTTTCTATATAAATATTGGAGCGCATCACACAATCAGTGGTGCGCGAGAGAGAAAAGCCCAGAAAAAAAACAAGTTTGTCGTGTCCCAGTCTCACATATCAATCGAGAAAATCACGTCAAGAGAGCACGCAATATAGCTCACAGATTCATTTATAATAAAAAAAGTTCTTATATGTATAACAAAGGGTGTCATCATCATCATCAGACAGACCAAAGAAGAGTTCATTTTACACAAGAGTTGTGGGTGCGTTACTTAAAGATTCCACGGCGTATAAATCAATTTAAAATTAACCTACATACGGTGTAGAATTCAAAATGCTGCGCCTAATTTCGACATTTGAACGACTTTCACTTCAAAGCAAATGAACTATTCACATTTCAAATGAATAGACTACTCTTCTTTTTTAAGAAAATACTTTGATGTGTTTCAATAGATGATATAGAAAAAAATGTATCAGATAGGGGGAAAATTTGACTTGGGTGATTTATGAGTTGTGGAGACGTCGTCATCCGCCCCTTATTTTATGTCGCCACCGCACATCTGGCGGGGCTCACAAATTCTTGTTGCATCTTCTTCCTACTCTTATTCGGTTCGATGATTTTTGCCTTTGGTGAGCCGTGACGGACGACGAGTGACTGAAAGAAAAACAAACATTCAGAAAAACAATTTTTTTTTCTCCAAATAAACGAGGAACAAGGAAAAAAATAGAATCAGAAAACATTCCCAATTTCTACACATTTTGCGCAAATGGAAAAGATGCAAACCACCAGGAAACGTATCGAGTGGTCCAATTTAAAAAATTGGAAACATCATTGACGGAAATGGGGGAAAATGGCTGAATAATGACGCGGCGGAAAGAAAATAATAAAAAAAAAGGCGACAGGTTTGATTCGATTCAACTTGGAGATGATTCGTAAAAGAAAAACACACGCGCGCGGAGGGAATTTTTGAAAATGTCTACCTTTTCGATTGTTGCACGCGCTGATTGGACGATCGTGACGCGGCGTTCACAAACCCTTTTTTTATCCAACCCTCCGAAACAAAATTAAAAAAAAAAAATAAAATATATTTTCTTGCTTTTTCACGCTGTACTATCCCGCATGTGTCAGATCATCACAAGCCAATGGCTAAAAAATGGAAAAAAAAAAATAAAAATAAATGAAAAAAAGAGTGTTAACACATCCGCGTGACCGGCTGACCCCAATCTATAATAAACAGTCCTCATTATCGTCCTCTATTTAACTTCTTCTTCTTCTTCTTCTTCTTCAGTTCTTTTAAAAAAAAACGGGATCACATAACATTTGAAAATGGGCGCGCATTTAAAAAAAAAAAAAAAAAAGAAAACAAAATTTATTTGAAAGGAGGAGGAGGAGCCGAAAGAATAAATGTACAAATTAAAAAAAAAAAGAAAGAAAAAAGAATCAAATAAAATATTTTAAATAAAAAAGGCAAAAGAAAAGAGGTAGCTTTTGTAATAGCTGTCTAAGCTCATAATGGCCGGGCGTGAATATGTTCTTTTCCTTTTTTTTTTTTTTTTTTTTTTTCTTTTCCCTTTTTCAACGTCGGGATCAGACCGCAAGATGATGATGATGAGCTCGCCATCTATTTTTCTTTCTTTCTTTCTTTTTTTATTTTATTATTACATTTGAAAGAAGAAAAAAAGGGGCGTTTATAAGGAAATGAGTTTAATTTATTCCGGCACGTCCCCGCGTAGTCATTTTTTTTTTTCGTGTGTCGCTTCGGGAGGCGATAAATTTCACGATTTTTTCTCTTCATTTTCTTTAAATGAAATTACAATTTTGTTTTTTGTTTTTTGTTTCAATAGAATATATTAAGTACCTACTACTACTACAGACACACGTGTGTGTGTGTGAAAAAGGTCATAGGTGACTAGGGAATTTCCACGACCGAAATGTTCTACGTTACGTTGCGTACGTACGTACGACATAATAGAAATAATTGTGATGATTTTCAATTGAAAGAAAGAAAAAAAAAAGGAAATGTGTTTCTTTCTTTCTTGCGGTGGCGGACGTTTTACACCTACACACAAAAGTTGTAAAGGAAATAAGAAAGAAAAAAACCAAAAAACAACCGACGTGTGTTCTTGGGTAAATCATTTCAAGCCCAAAAAGGGGAGGGGAGAAAACAACAAAAGAAAAAGAATATATGAACAGCCAGTTAATGGGAATGGATGAGTTGGATTTTGTGTTTTTAAAATAAAATAAAATCGGACGCGCAGATTCGTCACGGATCAAAAAATCAAAAAAATTATTAAACGTTTTCTCTCTCTCACCCCTTTGGATAGAAAATAATTTTTCTACTTTCCACCTTATGATTACAGCCTGTGATTACACACACACACACACACAGGGAGAGAGAATATATAAAAAGGAAATAATCATAAAAAAGAAAACTTCAAAGTCATTTCACATTTAGCAGAGACACATTTTCTATAAAAGAAAAACAAAAAATGAAAAATATAAAAAATGGACTTGAAAAGATCCAAGTGTGTGTAATGAAGGTGCCGAATTGTTTCACCGCCTAAAGCGACGACCAAAAAAAAGAAGAAGAAAAAGTTACGTCTTCCTAATTTTCTCTCTATCGTCTCTCCCTGTCTCTTGGCTTTTATGTCAGAAATTCCAACGATTCGAAAAATGCGTCAGATTTCACACGCCTTGTCGGCGAGCTCATAACTTTTTTTTTTTTCTTAGCTACGTTTATTTTTTCACCCGTTTTTGTTCCATGTTGATTTTCTCTATTCAAAAGGGCGCCCGGCCCATGTTGATGATCTCACGCAGAGTCTTTTAAAAATAAAAAAAGTACAAGATCCAGCATCCGAATTCATTTCCCTTCGATTGTAAATGTGAAAGAAAAAATTTTTGGGTTGAAATTTAATTTCATCCTAAATTTGGTGGGGAATAAAACAAACGAGAATCTCAAAATTCTCATTGGCGAAATAGAAATAGAAATTAAGAAAAAAGGTCCATTTGTGTGTGTGCCCAATCCAATGTGGTTGATGAACCGAAAACAACAAGAAATGGACCTCACACGAAAAGGCACTCTATTCGATTAGAAATAGAGAAAAAAGAAAAACATTTTCTTCTTCTTCTTGTGCGATTAACATTCTTCCACCATTTTGTTTCTTCTTTAATTTGGTGGGAAATTGTTTTTTTTATATTTTGCTGTTTGGTAGAGCGAAAAATCAAAAAGGAAAATGTCATCCGCACAGGTGGTCGATCCCATCCGATAAAAAAGTAAATCAGACACAATCATCGCCATGAAATACATACAATTAATAAACATTTTTATTTACTTCATTAAAAAAAGAAATTTCGCTCATTCAAATCAGAGATTCTCTCTCGTATCGATGGCTCTATAGACGACGAAATGTCGGTGAACTAAGGTGAAAGGATGTGCCTCCTGTTCATTTGAAAGAATGAAAATCAAAACTAATAGCTTTTGATGGTGTAGTAGAGAGCCCAGAAGGGCCAAAAGAATATCATAAAGAAAAGCAAAAAAAATATATTTTTCTTATTTCTTTTCTTCTTATTCAGGTAAATAGACAACGGGAACCCCAACGGCTAATAAGGAATAGCCGCTCTTTTAGAAAAAGACTTATGGATGTAGAAGAAGAAGAAGAAAAAAAAAGGTTCAAGACAGGAGACTGTAAAAAGAAGAATATCTATCGGCCATCTGTTGCCTTGTGAGCAGCAACAGCAGCGGCCGTTAGAGACTCTGACTAGAAAGAAGATGCGCAGCAGGTCCAGTTTCTTTCTTGGAAATAGAAAATCTCTCTTGTTCGTTTCATTCGCCATTAATTAAAACAGAGAAAAAAAAATAACACTGAGAGAGGAAATAGGATTTGTGTGTGTGTGTGTGCGCGCTCGCTGGCCCATTTTCAATTCCTTTTTCCATTAATCATTTGTCCATTCGTTTGATTGAAGATCAAACCCAACAGCAGAGCCATGGGAGATCCATGAGCCCAAAAATCTCATCCTCTCATCAATAACTTAAATACATATGCATTTCAATCCCATCATCATCAGACTAATAGTACATAGACTGTAAAAGGGGTAAAAAGCTTCCGGGAAAATCGGATCATATCCGGATGAAATAACCTTCGTCCTTTTCTTTTTCCCCCCAAAACTAAATAAATAAATAAATAAATGCAGTTTCAAATAATATTCCCGAGAGAGAGAGAGAATCAGCAATCGATTGATGTCAAAATTGAACTTTGTTTTTTGATACAATTTGACGAGAATATAAAGAAAGAGACTCTGCACAACGTCCCATCTGTTCCATTTTCAATATTCTGCTGCCGGATACACAAAGTTTCTATCATGGCTCGCATTTCATCAGGGGACAACCGTTTTTCATACGCTGGGAGGAATTACATAAAGATGATTAGATAATAAATCCCAGTAGTATGAAAAAGTACTTTTTATAAGTAACATCGTTAAGCCATCCATTCAGACTCTCTGGTTCTACCAACATCTAGTCGACATTGGCAGAGTTCAAATGTGGTCCATCCATCCATCATTCAAAAAAGAAAAGAAAACCTATGGCGACGAATGGAAGCCATTTTTATTAGATGCCATCAAGTCAATGATTTCATTTTTTTATATCCATTCCCCTCCCTTATTATTAAAGACAAAATTTCTCTCACCAATGGAATTTGTCCGTCACGGAACAAGTTGCGCCATTTTCTTTACATATTTTGAGGCGGTAGGAGGAGGAGGAGGATAATCAATGACGTCACAATTTTGACACGAAAAGAGAGATATCATACATACACAGGCAGGCAGCCGACAGCTTGATTTCCCTTCCCCCCCCCTTGTGTTGTTGTTGTTAAAGTTGCGTGTGCAAAGTTGTGTGTGTGTGTGTGTGTGGTCTTCTTCTTCTTCTTCTTCTTCACCGACCTGATTTGAGTCAAATAAATTCTCAATCGAGTCCGACGGGGTCCCGGCCCCACACGGTGCGCACCGTATAATCATATCCTCCCTCCTTCTACCTTCTTCTTCTTCTTTTACTCAAAAGTGAATGCATAAAGAAAAGAAAAGAAAAGAAAGAAAAAGATTTCAAAGTTGTGCTGTGGAAGATGCTGCATCGCTTCTGGCTCGGCCACCACCACACGTGACCACTCACGTCGCGCCGCATTTTAATAGAAGACACGATTATTATTTATTTCATTTTAAAGAAAAAAAATAAAAAAGGAGAAGAAGGAGGAGGATCAGATCATCCTGCCAGTCGTCATAATAATAATAATCAAGAAGAAGAAGAGAGAGGATGGCTATAACATCTCATCAACGTGGACCGACGATATGTTAAAAAAAAAGGCCATTGGGCAACAACAACAACAATATGAGCATCTCTCATCATTCATGGCTTCTGGCCAGGGAGGATGATAATCAATGTGCAATCAATGCTCTCGGTTCTACATAATATCGTCGACGATTCAATAGATGCACTACCCCCGTCCGTTTAGTTATAAACTATCCCTGTCCTAGACGGAGAATAGTTTGTTGACCTATTCTTTTGTTGTTTTGTTTTCTCAATTTGACTCGAGGGCAGTACATCCACCTGACTAAGGGCAACAAGGTTACAGAGTCCGTCCAACGACAGTCCAAGGAGGAAATGAAGAGGGGAGAAAAACTTGCGGTCGGGATCCGTTTCCTCTTATTGATTTCCACCCCCCCCCTCACCTGAAATTGACTCTGAAAAATATATGAACGACAATCGGAACTGGTGGACAGCAAAGGGAGGAAGTCAAACAACATACACAAGACTGTTGAGGTGTAATTAAGAGCAATATGAGGAGCAACAATGATATAGGAAGTGGTGCCATCAGCCTCAAGGATTATTTTATATAATACACAAGTCAGAAAAACGTGTACAACTTTTTAAAAACTACACAAAGCCGGAAGTTGGACGTATATATTATGACGTCATTTCTCTTTATTGATGTTCAATTGACATCACGTAATGACCGTTGGCTAGGCGCAATTCTCTTCCTATTCATTTTTTTAAAAATAAATCAAAATAAGAATTTAGAGGAATGTTGACGTGGTGGGAGGCGGAATCCTTCGCATCTTCTCCTCACAAGATCAACAACACCAGAAAACCCAAATAGGACAACAACCGTCGGAAATAGAAAACGACACCGTCAAGCGTGAAATCGCCCAAGACTATATATCCCCTTTATCCTAGAAGATTTAAATCTAGAATCTAATCTGATTCTTTTGTTCACTTGAATTACTTTTTTTTAAAAAAACGACCTCCCAACGATTGTCCATCCGCAGCCCAAGAAACGCACACGCCACTTGTTGGCCATTTTTTAAGCGCCAAATTCAAAAAAGCGTTTCTCTTTTCTCTTTTTATAATAATAATTAGAAAGAAAGAAAGAAAAGAATCAGTGATAATGATGGGGGTTGGTTGGAGAGAGTCATCATCATTTGCTGTTGGTTGTAATGAAAAAAAAAAAGGGGGCCGGACGAATCAACTCACGACGAGAAACCACCACCACCACCACCACTTGAATATCTCAATTGAAAAAAACTTACTACTTTGTAGGTTGACGACTAGTAGAGACGGTGGTTCCTCCACAATCTGCAAAGCCTGAAATCAAATCCAATTTTTATCAAAAATGATTTAAAATGTCGAACAAAAAAAATGTTTAAATTATGACACTGAAACAATTATATTCGTGTGAAATAGAGAATAAACATAATTATGAATAAAATAACACAATTTGAATTACGATGATCTGATTCTATTGGGAAAATTTACATCGATGGTTGGTGTGATTTCATTCGACTTGTTCCAAATAAGAAAAATCGAACCAGACCAAAAGGGGAAAAAGAATCAGGTTCTTCCAGTTGAACATAACCTGGTGATGATTATTATTCAAACTAAAACAACAGTCGCCAAAAAGGTCATTAAAGTCGGTTTTTCTCTTGCACTTTTTTCATTTAGTTCATCCATCAATTTGAAAGGAGAACGAACACGAACACCCGTGAAAAACCGGATTTCACTCATTCGATGCCGACACACATTTATTTTTTCAAAAACAAAAAACACAAAACGATTCCATGTCAAATTGTCAATCCAAACAAATTTCTACACTAGACACATTTTTTTTCTTTCTTCTATCATCATAAAAAAAAAAGGGATTTTGGCTGTTTAGGAATGTACGGCATAGAATTTTGTGTAACAAACGACTTGCGTCATTTCCCTATTGGTGGTCTATACAAAACGCCGAATCTATTCGAGTGAGTGGACCCCGCAAAAGATCCTGTTGCTTCTATAGAAGAAAAGCAGCGTTCAGATATAAATCAACCGAGTTCAAATATTCCTCCGTGAAAGAAAAAAAAGTTAAAGATTTACGAGAGATAAGAGACTTCATTATGAAAAGAAAAAAAAAGAGATTTTTTCTTATTTATTTGATGTTTTTTTTAAAAAAAAGAAAAGAAGGAGTAGATGATATAGAGACAGGCACAGTTTTTATGGACTTGTACGTCCTGCTTTGCATGGCAGTGGCGCTGGTCGTCGTGACAAACGACTTTTTTCTTATTTTCTTAGTTTTCTTTTTATCCGGGAACGTTTGTCCCCTTTCAACTTAAAGAAATTCCTATTAATCAATATCGTCATTTAACAGAGTCTCTCTTTTTTTTCAAAATCTTGTCTCTACCCAAAAAAAACAGCAGGTGTTGTGTGTTCCACCTGATTTCAACATTTGGCCGATGCGCATTTAAAGAAAAACAAAAATTTGTGAGAAAATGATGATGATGATGATGAAGCCAACCGGACACGCAACGTTCCAAAACTCATTAGGCCCTTTTTATTATTTAGAAAAGAGACACACACACAGACACGCAAAACGGACACAAAATCACGAAAAGAAAATTTTTTTGTTTTTTGGTCATTTTTTGTTTTGTTTTTAAATTGTTTTACCACAGAAATTTTTTTTCGGTTGTTCATTTACGCCGTGTCGTTTTCCGACTGTGGCGCCGACCTTGTGCGTGTTCTACCTCAAACGGAATTGTGTCGACGACATTCCAGGCAGCCAGAAAAAAAAAAAAAGAAAAAAACCAAAATTCCTACGAAATTAGAATATTACCAAGAGAAAATTGCGGCTAGGCAGAGTCGATCACGGCTGCCCCGTAACCGCACACGAAGACAAAAGTTCTACACACAACACACGCAAACGAAATTCTTTTTTTTTTTCTCCCGCGCGTTTGCGTGCCGCAATTTAACAAAAAAACAAAAAAACAATTGAGAATAGAAATTAACTCTTCGTATTGTGTTCTATACTCCTCTCCAGTGAATCGCGTCACCAAAATGTTTTTGGAAAAAAATTTCTTATTTCATTTTCGGGATTGAAGCTATTCATCCCGATCAAATGAAATGAAAATTGTGCGCATTTTGTTCCCTTTTTTTTCTTTTGCGTGAGTCAAGCGATAAGTCTCTTGCGTATAGTGTCGTATAGTCCCTTATTCTTTCTTCTATTTGCCGTTATGTTTTCGTTCCTTTTCTAGAAAGAAAGAAACGAGGTCAAAAGTGTCTGTCTTCTTCTTTCTTTAAAAAAGAATGACGATTGTGATCGATTCACACCTTCTTCTTCTTCTTCTTCGTTTTTTTGTGTACCCCGTCGATTTGACTAACGTCTCGTTCATCTCTGACCGTCCAGGACACAACTAAGAAAATCTTCTCATCCGCACGGCAATCATCGGAATAATAACAAGTGAAAGGGACATTTGTTATCGTCTGAAAAAAACAACAAATTCAAACTCAAAATACAAAAAAAAAAAGAAGACAATTTTAAAAGTTGATTGATCCCGTTGACTCATCAACACAGCAGCAGGTGAGCGCGGAATCGAATTTTTGAGCGGATGTTACATCATCACATCAACCGTATTATGAAATTTTCATTAAATGATGGAAAGAGAAAATAATTTTCATCTCTCAGACTTTTCTTTCGCTCATCATTGAGTTATGCCCAATCGTTAAGAATCGTCAGAGTAGCTTATATATATTATCTTGTTGTTGTATAAGAAGACTTGGATTTTATTAAGGAGCCTCCAAGTCTTGAGGGGGGGGCAGCTGGTGGTGGAGAGAGAGGCTGTCAGATGGCCAACGGCCTCTCGCTGAAGGCAACAAGAGCGTTCGATAGACACACACGGACCTCTCAAACATCTACATCTACAGTTATTAGCTATTTTTTTTTATTATCATTATACTACGTATATATCCCTTCTTCTTATATTAAGTATATAAAAACAGATACAACCAAACAAAAAAAAAATCTATAGGAAAAGAAGAATTTCATCTGTCATCGTAAATCAATGTCCATCTTTCCCTCAGCTCTCTCTCATTGGATCGACTCTGTGCATCGCTACGATAGTCATATCTTTCTTTCTCTCATAGATTCCACACTATTTTGTTTTTCCATCTGTGTGCGCCCCCCTCTTTTTCTTTTTAATATGAAAATGACTAGACCTTTAGAAAAAACCGGCAGTGCGCCACTAATAAATCGCAAAAAAACTTAAAAAATTGTTTCTCTCCTTTATTATTTTTTTCCCTATATGTCGGCGGCGCGCACGTCTAATAAACCAGTACACCACCGTTTTTCCGGAATAGTTGTTTACCCCATCGGTTAACAAGAAGAAAATTCTCCTTTTTTGATTTTGGGTTTCACGCTCCGTCGAATCCCATCAGCAGAGCCGAACAACAACAACAACAAGAAGAAGAAGAAGAAGAAGAACCTTATTGTTCCATAGCATTTCCTATATTATAAATCATGGAGAGACCCGATTGTCGTTGTAAACACACAGAGCGCAAGGAGCGGCAAAACAAGTTGAAAGAAAAACTTTCATATTTTTCTACTTCTATTGATGATATACTTTTATTTTTAAATAGAAAAAAGAAGAACTTTTTTTCCTTTTTATAGTCGGACAGACAATTTAAAGCGAATGAACAATTTCTTTCCTATTCGTTGGACGATGGAATGATGAAATTTCTTTGGCTCTCCGAAAGAGATGGGAAAAAAAAAAATGTTGAAACAAGATGACATGTCCCATCAACATCCTCTTCTTCTCAAAAGAAAGAAAATGATTGGAATTGCATTGGATATGGCGCGTCTCGGAGAAAAGAAAATCAAAGTGAATCCCCCCCCCCATCACCACCCAGAAGTGAACAAAAAGGAAGAGACTCCTGATGCTCCTGCTGGATGTTCTGATTCAATTGCCGACGTTAGTGAGAACGCACACAGAGACAGATCAAAAAATGGCATTTCCCATTTTTGTTGTTGCTCCATGGCAAGTGCGACAGATCGAATCACGACACATTGACTTATGTAATAAAGTACAGCCAAATGTCCTAAGGCCAGAGAGATACACGGGTCGATATTATTACAGAGCAAGGTCAACACGCTAATACGGAAATGAATTCCAACGAAATGATTCACAATGTTTTTAAGTTAGTTTGCGCGCATACGTCATAAAAAAAGAAACAAAAAATCTAATTATCTCCTGTTCATTTGACGTTTTCTCAATCAAATGAACGAGAAAAGAAAAGAGACTAGCAAACTAAAAAAGAAAAAAAATCGATTAACATTTTGGCCCCTTAATATCGTTTAACGTCCGCCCTTGGAATCGGAATATCGACGCCGACGCTTTTTAAATAAAAAAAACCGACTCCTCCTTTTTTTCCTTGACAGGAAACGTTGGTGTTGCACAGTCGGGCTAAATGAGCTAATCAACGTCCGTGTTTATTCTCACCAACGCCATTCACATTTTGAAAAAAAAGAAGAAATTCATTCGATCGTCCGCGTTCGACCTTTTTTCCCAAATGGGGCGGTTTAGTCCTTTTCTCTTTCTTCGTATGTGGGAGGGGATGTAATGAAAACAACTAGAACCCATGAGAAAAACAACACCGACAAGAAAAAACCGATCGTTTCTCACCTTTGGAAATCAAAATAACACGAAAAAAATTTGTTTAAAATGATGATAAGAAGAAGAAGTGGTTGGCGGTCAGAGTTGATTACTAATTAGTCATGTGCATAAAAGCGCGGCTTTTCCGAGGTATAATATAACCAAATGGGATGGACTGGGGGGGATACTGAAATGGATGGATGAATCTTCTTCTTTCCAACTGCTGTGTGTGTGTGGGTTACACAGGAAACCGAAACCGCCACACAATGGGCCCACTCTTATAAAGGCACAAGGGTGGAAAGGGCGAAAATAATACCGTCAAGGTAAAACGAGAGGAGGATCCCCATCCACACACACAGACAATAGGAGAGAAAAAATGGGCGGATACACACAGACCAGCATCAACACCCGACCGAAAAGAAGAAGAATAAAGAAAGAAAGGCACCGTCGGATATATAGAAAGAGTGGCGGCGGCACTCGCGGCTTCAATTCCTTTTCTATTTTAAAAATAATATGAACACACGCCTCTCTCTCTCTCTCTCTTCCATTTGGAACTATCCGGCACCATCTGATCCCGATGCATATCATAACGCCTTTTCCTTTTTTATAACACAGACACGTACGTACTGTATGTTACACAAGTAGTACTTACTAGTTATAGAGATTGTGTGATGTACTGGCGTACAGGGGGGAAGGTCCTTTTTATTTTTGTTCACGGGTCCTCGCATCTTTTCCAGCTTTATCAAATTGTGAAGACAATTTCTACATTGAGTTAGCTGAGATATTTAGGGCCGGATATAATTCAACCAAGAATTGCTATACGGGTCGGCATTTCGATTGAAAGTAAAAACTTATTTTGTTTCCTACTATGGGACACGCCAATTCGGGGCTGTGTGTGAATAACTCAACAAAATGAATTGTGTAGTTGAACAACGGCACCTGGTTAGCGTCGTCTTGTTGTATTAGCCACTTTAATTATCTCTTGAAATCGATTGGTTATTTGCCCTGAAATTTAAATATTTTAAAAAAGAAAACCTACGATGATGGTGTTTGTTTTTCTATTGTTAATAAGATCCTACTCTCCAAAATGGAAAGGGCGGGGATCGAATTCGAATGTTTCAAGGGTTCTTCGATCTATTTTCCTTCCTTCCCCCTCTTTTTTTCTCATTTCCGGATTAAAGTCTCGCCTATTTATTACGTTTCTCTCTCTCTCTCTGTGTATAATATAGTTGCAGTGCAGTGTTGTATTAGAGAGAGAGAGGGGAAAAGTCTAAAGGGGAGAGAGAGAGAGAGTACATCCTGGTATTATTATTATTGAGAATATATCGAAGGGCGTCGCTTCTGCAAGTGACGTCGCGACGCCGACACCGCCGCCAGGCGTACAAGATAAACACCCCTCTCTCTCTCTTCATAGAAGAAGAAGAAGAAAAAAAGGGGGAAAAAAAAAGAAGGAAAAAGCAATTTAGTTGCCCGTTTGGCTGGAATATCAAATAATAAACAACAATTCTCTCCCTCCAACAAAAAAAGAAATATATATAAAAACCCCTTAAACACACACACAGAGAGAATACACATTTTATAAACTAGGAAAGTTTGGGCCCCAAGCGTAAAAAGATTCATTCGATGACAAGATTAAAAAAAGAAAAAGAAACTCGTTTTCTATAGAAGCAATTAAATTGTGACAACAAGGTAAACTGGTTCGAATCAATTGAAACCGGCAACGAAGAAAAAAAAAATGTTGGAGAGTCACAACTTTCCGACAAACTTGTCAATCACCTTCACACTCGTCTTCTTGTGCGTGTCAATATGCAGAGAGAAAAGACAAACGGAAGAATTTGGGGCCACTAATTTAGTTATGATCGTGGCACAGCCACACAAACGAGAAATTAAACTTATTTATTTAAAAAAAGGAAAAAAGAAAAAGGTGTGTAAATTATAGTCTCAATTGGTGGTGGTGGTGGTACGAGCGTAACATTATCAAGAAGACAAAAAAAAAAGGAGGTCAAATGGGCCATGATTTGATGATACTCTATAACCGTTGATAGATCCATCATTGTCTTTTTCCTTCTTTCTTCTGCTCAACGCCGCCGCCGCCGCTACAACATGAATATCATCAGGAGGGACGGGTAAGAGAATCAAACAGTAAATTATCTAACGATCAAAGTATTCCCCCCACATTCAAATTTGAAAAAGACGCCAGAGATTTTTACATCTCTTTCTTTTTTTTTTGTTTAATAATCATATTTAAAATCTGAAAATATGAAAATATCATATTTAGATCGTTGTGTGTGGGTTCGGGGTGGTCATTTGCGGTTCGAGGCCATGCCGAAAGCGGCGCCCCAAAATGAATCGAAAAAAAAACACAAATAACAACCCAACTAGTTGAATGTCGTAATTTGAATATCGCGTCAAGACGGTGCGAGAAAAAATAAATAAATAAATGTGAAATTGTTTTATTATTTTTCTTGTAAAAATATATTTTTACAACAAAAAAAAATTAGATAACCACATTTCTTCTCTTTCGGCTCGAGAAGAAAAAAAAAAGGGGGAGGAATGGCGTTGGTTGATGGTATAATTAACTTGGAAGATGCGCATCAACCCTCCCACATCTCACACACTTTTTCGGGTTATTTTTTAAAATAGAAGAAAAAAATATATATTTTTTCTTCTATTTCACGCGGGGGGGTTATACACAACGGGTAAAATTTTTTAAAAAATATGATGGAAACACCGAGAGAGGCAAAAGTTATTTTTTTTTTTCTCCCCAAAAAAAACTTAGCAGCGCGCGCGCGCGCCCGCCGCCAGCGCCCACCCGCAAACCCCCAAATCTTATTTTTTTTTTTTTGTTTGGTACTCGTGAGAAGATGAGGAGGAAAAAAACAACTGACGTTTTCTGCTGTTCGCCGCCGCTCATCAGTCACGCCGATCGCATCAAATTCCCTTCAACTTTTTTCTGTTGTTGTTGTTCTGTGCTGTTGTAAATGGAGAAGAACCTTTACCTTCATCATCATTTTGTCCCGCGTGTTGTTTTTTTTCTACTTCTTCTTCCAGGGTCGAGGGAATTATTTGACACCATGGGGACAAGAAAAAGAAGAAGGAAAAATCCAAAATTTCAATGGCCAATTGCAAACAAGACGCGGAAGTCTAGAAGAAATATCGATAAAAAAAGAAGATGGAAAAATTGTCGTTCACGACGACCAAATTTGAGACAACAAGAGAGCCAATCAACTTGCCATTCAACAAGTTTTACCCGAAAAAGGAATGCGCATTTAAAAAAAAAATTTAAAAAAAATAAAAAGAATCTTCACCCGCGCCATCTGTCGGCATTCATTTTTTGTTTTCAAACTAAAAAAAAAAATTCCATCACATCCACAACAACAACAACAAAACAACATTTGGTTAACTGTCAATTTTTGTTTGTTTCTTTTAACTTGTCTTAGGAAAAAATTTAACGTTTAGAAGAAGAAAAAGATTCTCGTGTTTCGCATTCCAAAAATGTCGAGTGGTGGAAACAACCCCACAACACAACCGACCGACAATTTCTCTCAATCCTCCCTTCCATTTGAAATGTCGGGTCGCATCAGTGCCGGACTGGTTCCATCGCCCTTTCATGTAACAACAAACCAAACCGCATTTCTTCCTTCCCTATCGTTCACATTCAATCTATTTTCTGCGCCGTTAAACTTCTTTATTCTTTTTTTTTTTTTAAAAAACAATAAATAATAAAATAATAAAGAAAATTCTTCGACAGGATTTTTTAAATTTATCAACATTTCTTCTTTTTTTAAATAATAATTTCGACTCATTAAGAAACACCCCACGTTATCGTGTTGTGTCGGTCATCGATATTCATCCACAGTGAAAAACTGATGATGCATAATGATTTGGGTAAAAAATTGAATATTTAATTTTAAAAGGAAACAAAACAATCCCGTTTCCTGGAAGTGAATAAATCATCATCATCATCATCATCATCATAGGAATTACACACACATATTTTTTTTTTTTGTTAATTCCCCCCCATTTTTTTTACTATTTTTAAAAAAAAAGTTTGACATTGTTCTTGGAAAGAGTCAAAAGTTACAGAACGAAAAAACTTTGCGCAGTAGTTCAAGACCTTGGGAAACGTGACTGACGAGAATTGGGGGGAAAAAAAAAATATGAAAACGATACGCGGAAACATTCCCGCAGTTTGTTTTATTTTCATCTTCCAACGAGGTTCGTTATTTTATTGATTTTTCTATTTTAAAAAAAAAGAAATATCAAATTAAAAATCTCATTAGTGAAGTGTTGAAATAAATTGAAAAAGAAAGAAAGTCGTGACGTCAAACATCATCACGACAAGACACAAACGTAACATTTCGGCGTGAAATTTCGAAAAAAAAATAACGTCGAGGAAATTTAGCCGCAAATGTAATTGCAATCGAAACTTCTTCTTCTACGCTCGGGGCGACTATATCATTTTTGGTTGCGCTCGATTTTTTTACGATCGATTTATTGAAATGGAAATTTTCTTTTCATTTCGTGGGCGTCGTCACGAATGTCTTGTCTTTTTCGCAGGCCGTGGCTGTAAGAAGAACGCGCCCATTTGAACTCTCTCTCAGTGTGTGTGTGTGTCTGATAAAGTAGCCGTGTATAGATCTCGATTCGTTATTTTCCAATCGAAAACTCAATCAAAGAACGAAACACAACGAAACAAAAAAAAAATGAAAAAGAAAGAAGACGAACGAGTTTTTTTCGTTCGCTCGTTCGTTCGTTTGGCTGAGCATCTCATTAAATATGCGCATGCGTACATATAACATGTGTCTATCGTGATTACAACAACTATAAAAAAGAAAAAAGAAAAGAAACGGAATTCTTTTCTTTTCATCATCAAGTTGAATCAAACAACCCAACAAATTCTAATATCCGTCCGATTCGGAATTGGAAATGATTCAACTCGTTTTTTTTTCTCTCTTTCTTTCTATTATAATAACGACGTTCTTCATCATCACAATGTTGTGTATCTTCAAAATTCATTTGATTCTTTTTTACCTGTGCGCAAAAATATCCAATTCAATCAAATGTGAAGAAATGTAGGTGTGGCCATAGAACCTGTCTCGTCTATCTACCCAATTCAAAAACCCGTGTGGACCTATCAGAAGAAGAAATCCCATTGCCCAAAAAAGGAGGGATTTAGACTATAAATCCCAAACGTCAAAGAAAATCCTCCTCCTCACCAGAAAGAACTTGAATCTTCTTTTGCTCGTAAGATTTTCTTATGATACCGACGACGACGTTACTGGTTGATCCTATTTTCTATCGCCCACGCTCCTACTTTAACACTCGATCTCCTTTTCC
This sequence comes from Daphnia galeata, assembly GCA_030770115.1. NCBI lineage: Eukaryota > Metazoa > Arthropoda > Branchiopoda > Diplostraca > Daphniidae > Daphnia > Daphnia galeata. The sequence goes on along the minus strand of CM061117.1, from coordinate 255,108 downwards.
CTTGCATCCATATCAATGAAATATTCAAAAGGCTCTCAGACAGTTCCACCAAAGGATCTTCTCTTCTCTACGTACTTTTAGTCTTGTTGTTGTTGTTGTTTTTTCTTTACTGGGATAAAACGATATCGAACAGCATCCAGTTAACCTTTGTCTCTCTCTCTGAGTTCCACGTATAGATTTTTTAGACTCTGTTCACCTCTCGTCAGGAACCCTCGTTATTTATCTATTTTGTATATTTTAAAAATAAATAAAACTTAGTGCTGGGGAACGGGGGGTACTTGTTGGTACGTGTCGCAGATGGATGCCGAGAGCTATATATATAAAACACAACAGACAGAGTCTCTGTATATAGTTCTCTATTGCATAAAGAATAATATCCCCAGACACCTCGTGATATTTATATGCATAAAAAAAGAGAAAGAGAAGGGGGTTATAAAGAAGGGATTTGCTGCTGCTGCTCCCGTGTATATATAACTAGAGAGAGCATTAAAGAGAGCACAGTGCGAGTGAGTGCTGGGCTCCATAATACATATGTATGTGCAACCAGACAAGCGAAAAACGTTGAAAATATACCGGCAATGACCGAATGATCTTTTTCTCCACAATCAACGTCATCATCGAACAACAACAACAAGACCCTTCTCTTCTTTTATAGTCTACAAAAAGAAGACGAGGGTGGTGCATGGAGATATATCAGTTGTATACAGCTCGATCGACCGGAAATGATGCCCAACCAAACTCTTCGTGGTGGATGTTGTACAACTCTCCCTAGAGATGACGACCAGAGAGAGAGAGAGAGAGAGAAAACAAAGACGCCATGCAAGGAGGAAACCCTAGCGACGTCGCATCTATTTTGTGATTTGATTCTTTTAAATCTCTTTCAAGTGGACCAATCTGCCGTGAACGTTAGACTCTCTCATCTAACAGAGTAAACAAGATGCTTCTTTATAAAGTTTCTTCTACTTTTGTTAAGTAACAGCACAGGCCTACACACACACACACCTGTAGCTATGGAGGGTGAGGACCCCTTGAGACTCAATGTATTGGCCTGGAAAATTCGACGATCCTTGAAAATAAAAAAAAACATAAACAAATAACAAAGGAAAAGCCCCAAAAAAGAAGGAAACTCTTTTAGTTTTTTTTTGACCTTTTGTTTTCTCCTTTGCCAGGCAGAAAAGATCAAAAGACATTGCGCCATTCCCTCCGTATCACGAGATCCTATTTACTATATATATACACTCACCCAACACAAATATCGATCCAAGTCTACGCCATGGAAAATGAAACTGTTAATGAAAACATGTCCCGCATTAAATCCCCATTATATCTCACTGTGTGTGTGAACACTGAACAACGTCGAATGATGGCAGGATTTTCTCGACAAAAAAAAAATGCCGAGGCGTGCCGTTCTCATTTTTGCCAATTCGACGAGAAATCAGAAGAAAAAGAAGAAGAATGAGAAAAAGTTATAATATCCAAAGTCTAAACTCCTTGTGGTTATATTATAGATGTAATGGATGTTTCGAGTAGCTTCTATACGTTGATATGTACACATACAAGAGTCTGAGCGATCACTTCGATCCATCCATCCAACGGAGTGAGAGCCGAGAGCATATGGCTCGTCCAAGCCCAAAAACGTGCCGAAATGGAAAGCAGAAGACGAGTGTGTGTGTATAAATGCTGGTGTCTCACTCTCTCTCTCTCGAGAGAGTTTTGCTCCACATCTCTCAAGATTTTTCTTGCTCGACGCTTTTATTCACAAACGTCATCTCCACAACGGGGTGCAATGCAAAGAAATGAGAAGAAGAAAATCTTTCAACAAATACACAAGTAGCTGCTGCTGGTATTATATGCAGGAGTGAGAGTGCACTCGACGAATACAACCAAATGGAATCTCTCTCTCTGTCTCTCTCTCTCTCAATCCCGCACGCACTTGATAATTTCAATCAACACACGCACGCTGACGAAATAAAAGAATCTGATCAATGCATTTTCTTCATGATCCATTTTTTGTTTCTGTGGGATTGTATGTTTACTCAATTTCCTTTTTAAAATGATAAACATATGATACAAAGAGATCCTGATGCTGTTCCTAATGGATCGATTGAGCAAAAACTCGAGCTGTTAAATAATATGGTTGGAAAGACGACGAGCGGAATTAAAAGTAAATGATACGGCATTTAAATATATATATTATTCATCGTCGTTTTCATTCGTAGACGGCGGACATAACGGCGCAATGATGCGGTTGCGGGTGACGGATGGTGGGAACCCGACCACGTGTTTTCTCACAAAAAGCGACAGACGAGAGAAACTAAATGTAGATGTAATACATGAAAGAAAGAAAGAAAGAAAGAAAGAAAACGAGGGGTTGGATGTTTTATAATCTGACAGCAGGAGAGACAGAGCCGTGATCCCCCCACCCCGTGTGGATGTCGTCGTCGTTCGATTATGTCCCCCCCCCCCGCCTCTCTACATAAAAGAAAATAAAAAAAAAGATATACAAAATTCTACTATGAGGCATAGGCATAGGAAGGCGACTCCACCCTGTTATGACGAGAGGATAATCTGTCGCTGTATATGAGCGATCACGCCGACAGCCACCGTACGCCATTCCCTCTGCCTACTATATAAAAAAGAGGATCAAATAAAGCGTGACGTTAAGTTTTCTTTCTTTATGTATAAAAGAAGACAAGGAGAACAAAATCCTGCGCAATAATAATAAAAGGATTACATCATTCTTCCTTTATTCGTTTGGGCTGCTGGACTTGCCTTGGATACGACAAGTTGATCGTCGAAAAGTTGAGACGCGACGATTAACCAACTAGTTAGAAAACAACCACTAACAAAAACAAGTTTTGACGATTGTTTCATTGCATTGCTCGAGTCCACTCGACTGCTTAAAAAGGAATGAGGAAGCCAATAAAAAAAAGCAGTTTCAATCTATTCCTTTTTTTCTTGTTATTATATCAAATTTTATTACACTTGCCACCATGAACTTTTTAGTTGGTCGATCGATTGGAATTCGTAGCAAAGCAAAGGTCACTGTGAACAAATCAATTCAATTGGAAAAAACAAGTTTCTTGTAGTTGATTCCAGTAATTACCACAAAAGGCCAGTCCCTTTTATAAAGCTGGGTGATGTGAACATACTATCAGAGATTATTAGCCGAGATTTGTTTTGTTCCCCCTCTTTTCATTTAATATATAAGAAAGAGATTATTCGAGATTAGATAATAAACGCCGGCGCACGGTCGTCGTGCGCTCGTTAAAGGCCATCAACAATCAAATGACTAAATAATTAGAATAGCAGACAAATCTATTGCATGTCAAACTTGATTTCAGTGTCACTTGAGTTTGATATTGAAAGAGAATAAACACGCCCACATATTCAATGGCTTATCAAAGTTCTCCGTGAACAAAAATGAAAATGTCTGAACTTTGGTCTACCACACCCATGCGGATAGGGTTGAGTTCAACCGATAAGTAAAAACCCAACAGTCGGGAAATGTTACGCTACGCCTCAGTCTGTCGCTGCCATTCAGTTGGATTTCTAGACAACAAAACATCTTATTCAATACAGCCTCTCTCTAGATGGTGACTTTTGGCGACAGGGCAACAACGCATTGACCCGTCGGCTACTTGACAACCTACCTACCTGTCGCTCTTCCTATCCATCACATATTTTTGAGCGTTTAAATTACAATAGCATTTCATCATATCATCTGACGACATCATCTAATTCGCACTCGAGTGACGTCATCACGCAGTCTAGTGGCGCGGGGAAAGTATCTCTCTTTTGAAACGAAACTTTATTCGGATGCAAAATGAAATTGCGTTTGGCTGGCACCAGAACTATTGAAAATATTAATGAACGTAGACGACTCGATTAAAGTTTCGACAAATCATCGTTGTGTCACAGGGGAACGGTCAAAAGGACTCGTCTTTGGCTATTTCTACCTGGAAGGTGAACACATTTTTGGACCAGCAATTGCTAATAACATAATGAAGAATAATCCGGTCAATATCACCAGTAAGTCTAAGAGCTCCATTTGAATTATCACTGGGTCTAAAGTTAAAGGCGATTGATTGTTAGATAAAGTTAAATGATTGTGCTAATTTCCTTTTGTAATAAAATAGACTAAATAAAATGGAAATCAGCCTCGGTGTGTAGTTTCACCACACACGAACTTTAGAAGTAGCAGAATTCTCGGTAAAACGAATCACTATCACAAAACCTATACAAAAAAACTGACAATATATTTGTGATTGTGCAACCAATAACGAAACGAAGGTACAAAGGTACTTCAAATACACAGACGAATTTGTGTTTGTTTTTTTAAAGTAGAGTTAGTATTAGTCATGGCGTCACTGTGTTTGTTTTCCATCAGAAAAAGATACAGCGGGATCCCCTAAAAGGTGGATAATACTTTTATGAATCATCCGTAGTCCTTTTATCACTTCAATTTGACTCGATTTGTTTTTCAACTTTTGTCAAGGATTGATTTCAAACCGATGAAGAAATCATAGCGCATTCCATTTTGATAACTACTTATCATTGAAAAACAGGCCAAACCACGCCTATTAGGTGAAATGAGGTATAAAACTAGTCCAGTGTTTGAATGAAAAGGGATAGATTCTTGCTTCAGCATGCTGGAAATAGATCGTGCAAATATTTTAGGAGTGGGAAGTATTGGTGTTGTTTTTAAAGGAAATTGGGACGCAATTGAGGTGGCCGTCAAACAAATTCCCATAGACAATGCCGTAAAATGTGAACGAGAAGTAAATGCATTAAAAATGTTGAATCACGAAAACATCGTCAAATTATTTCACATAGAGGAAGAACCAAAACTTCAGGTACTCAACAACTTTTTAAAATTTGTCTTTGCAAACTTATATATGTACATCGTATTAAAATTTGAATAGATGTTACGCTATTGAATTGTGCATTGCTTCATTGGATAAATTTTTTCTGAGAGGAGATGACCCTAAAAAATATCGGTTCTCAATGCCCCCAAAACAAGAAGTTCTTCTCCAGTTGGCTAAAGGACTCGAGTATATACATGAAATGAAATTAGTTCACGGCGATATCAAACCAGAGAACGCCCTTATTTGGATGAATCCAGAAAACAAAAAGGTTTCAATGAAATGGGCCGATTTCGGTTTGAGTCGACGATTGAATGAAAGAGCAACGATCTCCATGAGCGGAGTGAAGGAGACATTTTCTTTTTCCGATTGGTTGGCCCCGGAATTATTGAAATTACTAGACAACACAGCGGCTGATGAATATGAAAAAAACAATGTTCAAAGAGAAACGGACGTTTTTGCGCAAGGACTTTTGTTCGGATATTATTTAACGGGTGGACGACATCCTTTCGGGTCTCCTGTTCAAATTGCCGATAACATACCTACAAATAACCCCGTCAATCTATCGAGTAAGAATATTTACAAGAATGTTTTTAACCAAAATTAAAATAAAATGATTTTGAAATATTTGAAAAAGAAATACAGCCACAAAACGCACGTGATTTGATTCAGGAAATGTTGGCGGACCAACCGGAGAAGCGAATCACGTCGTCAGAAATCGTAAATCAACTTGAACGAATGCTATCAACAACTCGAATCAACAAGAGAATATTATTTGTCTTGTTTAAAGCACAAACATATCCAAGTGAGGAAGAAGTAAAGAATTTGTTACAAAGTGTGGACATCAATTGCAGAGATAATTTTGGATTCACGCCACTATTACATTCAGTAAAAATAAAGAATGGTGATGCAGAGGGAATAATTCGTTTCCTGATCCAAAATGGAGCCAACGTAAATTTAAGGGACCATAAGGGCAGAAATGCTCTCCATATTTTAAGCGACAATCACGCGACGCCAAATTTGCTTGCTATAATCAAACTTCTAGTTGATAACCAAATCAACGTCAATTGCAAAAGCAACACCATCATGGGATGGAACGCTCTTCATTTTTTTTGTGCAAAATACGAAAACGAAAATTTAATTGACATTATTCGACTTTTAATTGAAAGTGGAATTGACGTCAATTGCAAGGACAGAATCGGAAGGAATGCTCTTCATTTATTATGTGAATATTATGAAAACGGAAATTTAATTGACATCATTCGAATTTTACTTGAAAATGGGATCGATGTCAATAGCATCAACAGCAGAAATGGATATAACGCTCTTCATTATTTGTGTCAAAATTATCAAAAAGAAAATTTAATTAACATCATTCAACTTTTAATTAAAAATGGAATCGAGGTAACGTCTGAAACGTTTGCCTATATTGCCTATAGGATATTTTCAAAATTTGAAAGAGAGTTAACCCACAACCGAACGAATGAAATTTGATTAAAACTGTAAAAATTGATCATAATTCTTTTGTTGTTTGGCTTTTCTTTTTCAAATAAAACGAATTAATAAAAGAATAATATACTTTTTTCTTTCTCTACGGGTCCCACCAGAAAAAAAAAAAAAATTTCAGAACAAGACATTCAATTGTGAAATCAAATGCCATAATAGACTGGATGCGAGACAATTAGTAAGAGCATTGTAATTGTATCTTCTCCGATTCTATAATTGAAACTTGTCATTTTCGTTATCAACCTGTATGTATAAAACAAGTAAAGAAGGAATTTATTAAAATTCCTATTTCAAAATTAAGCTAATGTCAATTCAATCCTTTCAAGGGAGCCCTGCATTGGATGCAAAATTTGCAAAGAATTGAAGTCAGCAATCAAAACAAGATGCAAGCAACGACTCGAAAATAAAAAGGGCGAAAATCGACGATAAACAAAAGCCCAACCATTTTTTTTTCCCCTACTGGCGCATATACAAAGAACTTTGTGTGAAGTGAAAACCTTATCGATGGGAGAGGAAAGTCCACTTATCAGTTGTCTCTGAACGAATAACCCGGCAATTTTGAAACACACAACATAATAATACACAAATAGCCTTTTGCCTTTACAGCTATTATTAACTAAAGCAGATGAATCCGTCTAGTCATCATTTGCTGAAGTTGGCAAAACAAAACTTGATCAAGTTTCTCCTACCTTAATTTTGAAAGGGTGAAGCCTATCACACATCAGCAAGAGGGAAACTAGATGATTCCATTGGGAACTGCTGCGAGGTGTGTCACCTGATAAAGTCAATAACAAAATTACGTAGATGAGAAAAGTTCAGTTATTTGTTTGGTATTCTGTTAAAATCAAAGTGCTACAAAGAACTTAAAGTAATGCTCTTTTTTCTTGCCTTTCATAATGTCTGTTTATTTCATTTCAATGAAGATTTGGTTTTCAAGTTTCAAGATACTAAATGGGAAATGTTGACTATTATTAACTATGAAAGGACAACTGCTTATATGGCAAGACTATAGGTTATACAACTGATTTAAAAAGGAAGAACTAATAATACAAACCCAACCTTATCTATAGTCTCACTACCTCATTACAAAACTCACAAGTCTACAGTTTCAAAAGTACATATCCAAAAGGTGTCATCGTCATAGCTGAAGAGCAACAAATTTTGAAAATTTATTTACCATGCTTGGTTGGGTCGAAGCTACTGCTTGTACATTTCACCTTCCTTTGCAATCCTTTCTGCTAGACACACTTGTCATCATGCACCTGAAATAATATAATAAAATAGGGAATAAGAAGCATAAGTTGAAGAATAAGACGCACAAAACCAGTATCAACATCAATTTTAGCTATTGCAACCATAATTAAAGTTAAAAACAAATTGTGTTGCATCCTTTTCTAATAATTCAAAAAAGTAAAAAAGCCAAATTGGTAGCACACGCTCAGGTAGTGCGTTGTTCAACACGTGTTTCAATCGTGGTATCAAATTTTGCAATTACACCTTGGAACGTATTGCTACTAATTCATCTGCAAACACTTTGCTTACAAAAATTCAAATTCCGTCGTGATATTATTAAGACATTTTAGATTTTTCAAACTTATTTTCTACATGCTTAGTGCTTAACTCAATACTTATTCCAGCAGCTCACACTTCACGAGTCACGATGGTGCGATACTGGGCTGCAGACGAGATTTGCATAAAACTTGTGCAAGATTTGAGACTTTGACAGCAATATATAGAACAACGCTGTCATGTGACCAAATGTAAGTTAGAAATAGCAAATCAAGGTTTATTTTTAAAATCGAAATTTAAAAAAGAGTTTTTTAATTGCCTATGATTAATCAATATCGTAGTATCATGGTAATTTAATAACTTTTTTTTTTAATGTAATAATGTATGATTTCCAAGTGCATCTAAACAGATTCAAGATACAGCGCGAATTTCTTTGTATTCAAATGTCACTTTTGTTCGGTAGCATTTAACTTAAAAATTGTATTTAAAATTCTATCGATTGACTGGGCAGCTAAAGCCATGACCAAAACCAAATTAAAATCTTATTTAATTGTAAAATTGATCGTAATCCTTTTATCAATTAAGAGCAGCAAAACCATAGGTGGTTATAATACAGCTCAAACTAGTTTTCAACGTGTTTGGATATCTAGTTGACCGTTTGAATAATAATTACAAATCTTTCGTCGTCCATGGCAACGCATGATCGTCATCGCACTTGCCTTAACCTTTATAGCCTCGTTTATTTATTTATATATTTCCAAAGTCCTAATAATAAAAGAATCAAAATGCCTTGCCGTGTGTGTGTGTGTGTGCCCGACGGTTGGCGCTCTTACTTGATTGACAGACACGGAAAGGCTTTCTACCTCTGCACTCTCAGATTCTGCTGGCAACAACTTTCAACAGCACAGAGAAAAGAGAAAAGAGAAAAAGTACGCGCACACGCTCCCGTCCCGCGTTCTTATATAACGGCGTCTAAATAGGAGCGTACGCGGATCATTGGATCACTCTCATCGGTACCTCTACCTCTCATTCTTCTTTATCTCATATTCTCCTTCATGTTTCCTCTGATATATCCCTGATAACCCCCCCTCATAGTCTCTCCCCACAACCCCGAAGCTTTAGAACGCGTAAATAGCGAAGAGCATTAAAGAGAGAGAGAGAGAGACCGCACGGCTTTGTCAGGATGGGTGTTATGGACGAGTCTCGCATACGTAAAACCACCCCTGGAAAACTTGATGAGCCAACTTAGACCGGAGGCCGTAGAAATTGCATCCACCACACACACACACACACGCATCTCACGCTCGCTGTAGCTGTGTAGTTAATTAAACGCAGTCAACACAACAAGAGCAAGAGCACGAAGAATCGAACCAAAAAAAAGGCCCAGGTCCTATTTTTTTTTTCTACTATGCGTTGCCCAGGCCACAACTGGATTTATTATATATAAGGCGTCAGACGTTCATTTGTGTGTTCAGCCGAGTGCAGCAACACGTCAGGTTTCCTTCTTTAACTTTCATCATCATCTTGATTATATACGTAGAAATATATATTGAAGACTGGTGTCGTAGTACATTTTGCCATCATCGACTGAGCGAATCCCTCCAATCAGTTGGGATCCGTTAAACAGAAAAAAACAGAAGCCACACAACAACAACAACAATAAAATCAAGACTTGTACTCCGCCTAGGCTGTTTCTAATTAGCTTTGATGGCGTATGCCTCCGCGTCTCGGATCTTATTGATTTCTTTTCATATGTAGAGAGAGACTAGACTGGGCCTAGTCTGCTTTTCTTTTCATTGGCAGATAGAGAAAAGAAAAGAAAAGAAAGACACACTCTATTTTAGTCTTTGATGTATCGGGTAAAATAGATGGCGCCTTTCATTCTTTTTCCCTTCCCGTGTGTATATATACGCAGAGTTGATGCTATTCCTCAAGACGAGAGAGAAATAACCGTCTTCTCCGCTTCAATACAGCAAACAATATCTCTCGTCCAAAAAAAAAAGGGCTCAGACATTCGACGTATATACATAGAGAGAGAGAGAGAGAGACACCTACTTCTATCTAATACCTTTGAAGGAGGTCGTCAAAGTAAAGAGAGAGGCTGGAAATTGTTTCCGGCCCCTTTTTCATTCTCCCACCAATACAAACGGCATCCAACGGATCCTTTTATTTTTTTTCTTCCTCCCCATCAGAAAGAAAAAAGCTCATATATAGAATAGAAAATAAATAAATACAACCCAAACTATAGACCCTGCGTTCTCTGCTATATAGCTGCTGTATTATAGTAGAGTATATACTACCGGTATATACTTAGACTCTCTCTCTCACTCTCTGCCTGATGTAAAATATATAATATTCCTGACTATTGCCGACGAGCGAGAGAGAGAGGGTGTTGCCATGGTTACCTTTGTATTGGAGCGACTGTCCCCTATTCGACGGTACTTGCAATTCACTATTTACGAAGCCTTCATTGATTACCTATATATAAATGTTGTACGTATATATATACTACTGTAATACATATAATAAAATATATAAAGCACCTTTGCAGCCCTTTTTTTTGCTTTCATTGATTTATCTTCTTTTATAGGACTCTGTGTATATATATACAATTTTGTACACTTACTTTTTATAGAATGGACACAAGATATGAAATAAGAAGGAAATGCAACGTTCTCAATCTCATTTTTATATGGCGATACTATCCAACTATTATAGCCTGCCTAGTGCCTACCTACCTATAGATACAACTTGTGTGTAAAGAAAATCGGGACCCGTTTTCTTCTTGGATTTCTCGCGTTATTTTATATTTTCGTTTTCTTTTGGGATATAAGGGTCTCTGGCCCCATCAATTAGGTGGCAGACAGGTGAACGGCTTCGATAAGATTGGTTGTTAAGAGACAACGGGAAATGGAAAGAAAAAAACAAATAAATAAAATATGATGAAAGGGGAAATCAATAACATTTGGGATCCATTTCATCCATTTGGCCGGAGCATTCCAGTTCTGTCTAAAAGGCATCAGACGAGTCTGATGAATTTCAAATCAAAAGCCCAAAAAAAATCAATTTGACGACGACCAAATTGGAGAAAAAGAAAAAGACGAAATGTTAGAGACGATAAGAACCGCTCATAACAAAAGGAAAGTGCTCCTCGTCTATATCTGTTGCGGCTTTGACAACGTTCAAAAGAACAAACGTCACCGTTTTTAGTTGTTTTGTCAAGAAAATGTTCCCATTTTGATATAAGTAATCAGTCAACGTCGCAACTGGTTTTCGTTTCAAAAAATATATATGCATCCGCTCCGATGGATGGATCATTACATCATAACTTATTTTGTATATTCGTCGTCGTCGTTCGTCCACGTAAGGGAACTGTAATTTATCGTCTAGACTCGGTTGATTAACTAACACCCGGCGACCGACGTTACAGCATACAAAAGCCCGGCTCTAACTCGGTCCAGCTGTTTTTTTTTTTCTTTTGCTGTGGGTTTTTTCAGAACATATCAAACGCGGAAGAGGAAATAAACCACAGTGAGGGGAGAAAGGCCACATGGACTGATCTTCCTCAATCGATAATGTTCAACCTCAAAAAAAGATATCACTACAAACTCATCTGAGAGATACTCTGAGTGAACATGTATCAGATTAAATTGGGAAAAGGGCGTACAGTCAAAACCTTCAATGGCGGGTATATAAAATGGCCAAATCGAGAACTAACGGGAACAACTAATCAAAATCTAACCAGTTGAATAAACTCGTCCGATTCGATCCATTTCATCCAAAAATAAGGTAAGAAAGAAACGACATTTTTTTTTTAAAGGCTTATCATATATCGCATTATTACATCATTTATACGGTAATTATTACAACCGACAGATGACGAAACTGTTGTTGCTAATTGCATCATCATTGGTGATGGCCATCTGCTCTTCGGCATTTCCAGCATCGCATCATCAACAAATCAACGGCAGATATCTAGAAACGATCGTTCTCAACAACACGGTGGATCTGGACCCGGAAGGAACGTTCCGTCTCGATTGGGATCTCGTCTACGAAATCCCAACCTAATCCGTTGGTTGTTCTGGAAATTCAAGTTCAAACTTCCGGATGGTTCAGTCTGCGATTCACATCGACCGATCTCACATTGGGCGACTATTTCTACGGCGCATACGATCCAAACAAACCGTCAGACAATTTCTTTCTGGACAAACATTGTCAATTATTTGAAGGCATCGGTTGCGAAACTCCAGAAGGACCCAAGAGAAGATATCCGTAACGATTTTCAATTGGTTTCATTTGAATTCAAATCTGGCTATTCAATGATGCGCATCGCTCGTCTCGCAGACACTGGCAACAATTTACAAGACGTCGTCATTACTGTAAGTTAAAATTAAATTTATTGTTTAAAAAAAAAATCAATTTTAAATGATTTTTTAAAAAGCCTGGCCCAATGATGATCGGTTGGGCCTGGTCGGCTGGAATTTACAATGAATTCGGATTGTTGACTCTTATCGAGAAATTTGGATTCCAAACTGTCACCCTCATCGAATGAAAAATGGAGAGAAAGCGATTAAAGAGCATCCATCATCCTTGTATACCCTAAATCGATAATAAAAAGTCTTGACTATGTTTTTGTGATGAGTTGAAAATTGAAATGAAACAAAATAAATAAAAGAAAATGTTGTTATCGACGCGGCCTAAATTACAGAGTTGGGGGAGGGATCACGACATATCAATAAAAGAGACGACTCAATATCCAGAGACAACTTAGAAAGAACCCCCAGTAAAATCGGTTAAAGTCATTATAGTTGAATGATGATGGCCGACCAACTGTCTCGTGACGATCGTGACCGACGGCGACGAATAGAATTCCCAAATCCTTTATAGGAAATTCAGCGTAGATTATATATACTGTTTTAATCCTTCTACACAGTTCCATTGTCAAAAATGTTGTCTTCCTATTTTTTTCTCTCAAAAAAGAATAAAAGGATCGTTGTGTTCGTCAGGGACCGATAGAGAAATGACGTCCACAACGTGAATCCGACAAGTTGTCCCCCTCTCTTTTGACATGTTCAAATAAGCTCAGAAATATAAAATACAGTCTGGGTTTTTTTTTTTCATTTTGTTTTTTAAGCCGATTGTCAGGCTTTCTCTCTCTCTCTAAAAGTCTATAACAAAATGATATGCTAATTCGGTAATGCAGCGCGGCGCCCGTCAAAAACATTCCTCCCTGGCAACAACAATAAAAAATAAAAAATAAACAAGTGGCTGATGTGAATCAGCAGAAAAACGATGACGTTACACACACACACAAAGTATAGACTTATAAAATGGTGGCCATGATGGACGCGGTAGAGTAATACATTGAAATATATTCACAAATCACGTAAATAGAGCAGCTAGAGGAGAAGGGGAGATGCGTTGCTAGGGCGATGATTGCATCGGTTGTCAAGCATGAAAAACTCGAAGCTCTACATACACACACAGCAGCAGCAGAGATTGAAAATAGAGTAGTATCTAAGGATATTATTATGACTCTTGTTTATCGTGGCCCCTCGACTTCTTTTATGCTGCGTGTTGCCTAGACAACGTAATGAAGTCGCTAAGTTTCAGACATCAAAATCCATACGAGCACTCCAATAATAAATAATCAAAATGAATACAGTCAACAAAATGAATCGGTTTGTTTTCAAAAAATTTGTAGAGGGGACCATAATATAAAGTTGATTGCATGTGAACGACATCAAAAGACACGCACTCTAATAACACATCATCTCTTTCGCCTACGACCGCATTTACTGTGTAGCAACTGCTCTGCAAAAAAAAAGCAACAGCATATCCGTACATATTAATGTTTGATGTTATTCTCCCCCTCACTATATTACATCTATTTCCATCTCTGCCAGCGTCCATCGTCAATGGAGAGATGATGATCAAGTGCCGCACAAGTCGTGGAAATAAGACGCCCAGCCAAAAGAGAGCAGCACACGTGTGAGCATCAGCAATTCCAAAAAATCAATCAAATGACACACCCACATAAGAGAGAGCAAGGGGAATCCTTATAACATCATCAACTCCAATTCAAATCATTTCTTGAATGTTTACCGCAGCATGAAGCAAAATATCAAAAAGTTGTATTTTTTTTTTTTGCTTCAACCGGAAACATAACACACACACTCAACTGGTCTCGGTAATACAAGAATTTCTGTCTTATTTATTCAAGAAGACTTTTGGTTTGTACAACGAAGGAAAGATATGCGCCAAGGCATATAATAATATTGGACAATGTTTGAAAAATGTTGTCATAGCTGGGGGGGAAGATAAGAGACTTACACGTATAATATCTAACACTTCTCTCTCAATGTCCTATCTCGAGTAGTACAAGGGAAAGAAGGAAAAAAGTGTCTTGACTGTGACCTGTTGTTGACTCGGTCGTGATGATATTTCAACAGACACACACACACAAGCGGCTCTCTCCCCTCTCTCACTATACTTCACACATAGAAGAACATTCTTCTCTCTTTCCAGCATAGAGAAAATATCACGTTCCGTCAATATTCACAGAGAGTTCTCTCCCCTAACAGCAGCAGCAGCAAAAGAGCCACTTGACGGTGCGGCACAGCATATCGGTGCTGCTGCTGCTGCTGTTCAGCATCGTCATCGCCTCTCAGAATCGCGCGGATGCCGAACTCCTTTTTAAGAAGACACACACACAGCACAGCACAGCAGACGGCACGCACACATCTTACGCGTGTAATAATAACTGACTAGACGTGTATAATAAATCTAATCAAATATGACTCGGCTTTTTTTTTTCTTTCCTATTATTCTGGAAGGAAGGGAAGGATAAAAATTTGAATAGACGCATTTCTTTCTTTATCACGTTATATTAATGAAGTGAATGTTTTTTTAAAAAAAAAAGAGTAGAAAACTTGTGTGTGTGCGTGAAAGACCTCGTTAAACATCTTGAAAGATTATAATCGATGCGTAGTAGTGCGTAGTACCGTAGTAAGTTGTCCTATACAAGAAGAGGGGAACGGTCATTGAATCATCTCGTAATTACTACTTTATATTTCCCAACGTACTTACCAACTATTAAGGGAATAGCGCGCTGGAACGGGAGAGGAGGAAGGAGGAGGGCCAGCAAGAAATTTGACGCTGGACAACGTCAGAATATTATTCTCTTTTTTATTATGATGATGATTATTTCCCAGACTTTCTTTTTGAACGAGTCCTTTGACGCTCGTTCAATTCTCACACACACTATACACATTTAGTCTATAACGTTTTACACCAAACACGGAGAGATGGGATTGGATTGGAGATGATCTAATCCCCAGCAGACTTATTACATAGACATAAAAACCTGAGAGAGAATATAGTATATGAAAGGAGAGAAGATGATGACCAGCACAGTGTGAAAATGAGGATGGTCATCGGATCCCTTTTTCCCTTTTTTTTTTTTTATTAAGGTTTTCCCAGAACAAAAAAGAGAGAGATACGATATCTAGTTGGGTTAGTTAATAGGGTAAAAGTAAAAGAGGAAGAAGAAGAGAAATAATCTCATCCGAGTGAACCAGGCGTTTATGATGATAATAAGCTGATTTGTGTTGGTCGACTACATTTGATCGTTGCTGAGTGTGTGTGTGTGTGTGTGTGGATATAATAGCCGCCAGTCGGCCACTGCTGCTGCTGCTGTTGGAAATTCAGAAATCCCATTACATGGTAAACAGGGGACCGAATCATCTAAAAGAGAACGAGCCGAATCGTTTTTATATATATATTTTTCTATTCTATACACAAGGGCGCGGCGTGGGGGAAATTGGCTTGTCAGTGGCCGCAGCCGGGGCACACAATAGAGCGACTCAACACAACAGGCCCCCATAGATAGAAAATATACTATTAGAGAAACTGAAAATGCAGAAGAAAAAAGGAAAATGCATCAGAGAGCCTCTACTCTCGATCTGTGGAATGGAGATGCAAGGCTCTGTTGTATGTGACGTGGCACACAGCACACACAGTTCTCTCCCCTTTCTCGTATCTTATCAGATCGTCGCCTCATGTCCGCTTTCTTTTTCCATTTCCACAAGAGGGCTACGCGATAGATACACACAACAGTGTCTACCACCACAACACATCGATGTACAAGTGGAGCAAAATAAGAAGAAGATAGAAGCGTCTCTCGACTGTAATGTAATCTAAATCGAGCGTCAGCTCTTCTTCTTCTTTCTACCCTTTTTTTTTTTCTTCTTACTTTCACGAGTGGTTGTCCCAATCTTCTCGCCTTTTATATAGAGTTGATAGTACAGCGGCGGACCCCTCGACAAAAACCCACTAGAGAGACGAGAGTTGTTCCCTCTCACTCTCTGATTATCATCGTCCGTTGAGCGTCGCAAACGTCGATCCCGTCGTTTTTACACGACCGACGACGATTCCAGACTTGTTATTGACCGGAAACCGCAGATTGGAATCCGTCAACCGCACAACACGCACACGGCAAATCGACCAGAATCGAATCGTTTCCAAACAAAAATGAAAATATATATATATTAAAAAAAAAGAACCGCGATTTGATGTTATCGCGCGGTACAAAGAAGAGGATTAAAAAAAAAGATAATAAGGTCATAGATGATAATGATGATAAGAATTTTAAGTGAGTCTCAGCATTCCATCCGAAAGTGGATGATCTCTTCCACCTT
Source organism: Daphnia galeata (assembly GCA_030770115.1). Lineage (NCBI taxonomy): Eukaryota > Metazoa > Arthropoda > Branchiopoda > Diplostraca > Daphniidae > Daphnia > Daphnia galeata. The sequence continues at coordinate 238,529 of CM061117.1, read as the reverse complement.
CTTTATTACACCAATTACTTGATGAACATTTTGTTTTTCAAAAAATACAAAACAAAAGAAGAACAAAAAATAAGGTCCCTCTTTTATTTAGTGGATTGGAAAAGAAGAAGATAATCATCATCCAATTATGTCCTTAAAAAATTACGAAAGAAAAACAAAACAAGAGACTATAAAAGAGCACAGGCGACGAACTCGAAAGAAAAACAAAAACACATTAACGGGAATAAAAGAAGAAAAAAAAAGTCAACCCACAACAAAACCGGCAGGGGTCGGCGGCGGTACTTTTTTTCAAAGCGAAATAAAACACACAACAACAACAACAGGATCAATAAATTCTAGTGGCATTTCAGAAAAGAAAAGAAAAAGGTACCACCAAGAGACTTAACAACAATAAGCTCAGAGTTTTGCAGTTTGGCGTCAAGAGAAAGAAAGAAAAAAAAAACTGAAAGGTGTTACAGATGTTGTCCAAACACGCCAACATTTCTCTCCCACCTTTTTTCGCTTTAAGGCTCGGTCGGGAGAAAAGCGGACGGCCGTGTCTCGTAACTCTCTGATTCTCTTTCCCTTTGACATATTAAAACACACGCAAAGGAGCGCACATGAATTATTTTTTTGAAAAAAAAAACATTTCCGCGTAAAGCACCGTAACAACAATACGGACAAGAAAGAGCCAAAAGGACAGCACACACAGAGCAGTAGGGGCCACCCTTGCGTGATGGAGGTGTCGTGAACTCGTGATCGTATCGATCTAATAAAAAGCCCCGAGAGCAACTGATGGCGGGGGAAAGAAAAAATTACGGTCGTCAATTAGTTTGTCTCATTTCCTAGTCATTTCAAAAGCCGAACGCACGACGACGCAAACGGAAAAAGATAAAAATATATAGAAGAACACGAACGACCCATTTATATAGAAAAAAAAAAAAAAGGCTTTTCCCCCCCTCAGGCTTTTAAAAAGCCTTTAGGCACTTTCTCGTGATCGATTTTCAATTTCGTTGCTAAAAAAAGGAAACACTATTTTAAAGGGAAGTAAAAAAAAAGCAAGAAAATTCAATGGTTGGTAAGGTAAACTTTGGAAAAAGTTGTAAACTTTTTCAAAGAGTGTTACGTCTTGCAGAACTACCAACGCCATCTATAAACATCTTTTTAAATAACAGCTGAAAATCAAAGACTTTGATTCAAACCCTTGATTTCCCGTTTGGCAAGTTCAAACAGGTAAACATTTTTTATTTCAATATGAAATCAACTTTTTCACATTTGTCTTTAACGATCGATAACAAAGCATTAAAATAACCTGTTGTATTGGCAATAGAGATGCAATCTATTTATTTACTTTCAACTTTCTAGCACCCAACGCCATCTATCGACCAACTAAAAAGTGCCCGATTATTTGAATAGATGGCAGGGCGACAAATTCAACAGATGTCAAAAATCGGATCGATAAGGGGGGCTAACAACACCGTAAATAAACCCAATCTTTGAATGAGAAGATAAATAATGTACACAATCGTTCGACCAACGCCAAAGAAAAAGCAGAAAGAGACAATAGTTGAAAATGTGCGGTAAACTTTTCGTGATTTTCGTGCTAGCGGCCACAAGTCTCCTAGTCGTTTTATTAGGCCTCAATACGGTGACGAGCAGGCAGAGACAATATCAATGGGATAGGATCAGGAAAGTTGTGGCATCACTCCCTCAACTCGATCGTGAAAGAATTCATCAACGTGCAGAACGACTTGCCAAAGCTCTGACCATACAGACCATCTCGTGGGAACGTGATGTATTTGAAACTGAAGCTTTGCTCCAACTTCATCAACATCTCAAAAAAAGTATATAACGCCATCTCTTTTCAAGTTTTCGTACAACGAAATAAAAAATGTCGGCCAATTTAAAAAAAAAACAATATCTCAGGTTTCCCTTTAGTTCATTCTTCACCATCGATTGAAGTGACTGTCATCAACGGATACAGTTTACTCTACAAAGTTCGAGGAAGTAATAACGACGATAACGGTGATAATGTCCTACCTCCTTACATGCTGGCTGCCCATCTGGATGTAGTTCCGGTCGCAAATGGGACATGGAAAATAGCTCAACCCTTTGAAGGACGAATTATTGATGATGTTATCTATGGAAGAGGAGCATTAGATGACAAAAGTTCTGTAATGGTGAGTGATTTTGAATACCTTGTCTTGACGGTGGAGTTACTTTCCTCCTGGAGTTCATCTGAATTTCCTCGTGTGTCAGCCACTGCCTACTGACAACGACTCAATGAGAGCCCTTCCAAGTGTTTTCGGCGCGCTTTTCGTGAGCGCCACAGTGGCGAATTTTGGAAGATGGCACCAGTTGGCGCTGATTATAAACGATACTTAAGACCAATTACTAATTAGACCAAAAAAAAAACCCTAATTGATAAGCGAAATTCACGATTTTAACTACTTAACTAATGTTATTAAATATAAATCCTTGTGATTTTGAATTTTAATAAGTGTATTAATTACTTTACAGGGAATTTTGGAAGCACTAGAATTTCTTGTCGAAAATAAATACAGTTTTCAAAGAACTTTTTATATCGGCTTTGGACACGACGAAGAAGTAACTTTGTTTAATTTAATTACTAATTATTTATCAGTTTGTCAAGCTATAAAATTTAAAAATGTGGATTTAAAGGTTTCAGGATTTGAGGGAGCCGGACACATCGCTAAACATTTAAAAAGCAAAGGAGTCAATCACTTGGATTTCGTCTTGGATGAGGGCTATTTCGTTTTGGAAGATATGGTGGAAGGTGTGGACGATCTTGTCAGTGTGTATGAAAAAAAAAAAAAAACAGAGAAGAAACATTTATGACCAAATATTAAAATACACACATTGCCTTTCAGGATTGGTGTCACAGAAAAAGGATTCGCTACACTCGAATTGAATGTTGAAATGAGTCCTGGCCATTCAAGTATTCCTCCGAAAGAAACGGCAATTGGTGTTTTAGCCAAAGCTGTGTCAGCCCTGGAAACAAATCCACATCCATCAATGTTTGGCAACGGTCCTGAAATGGATTTCTTTTCCTATATATCAACCTCAGTATGATGAAACCACTTTCTACTTATCCAAAGCAAATAAACAGTTTGTAATCTTCAACCTATACGATTTTTCACCAGGCAAATATTGGACACAGTGTCATCTTCTCCAATTTGTGGCTTCTCTCGCCTCTACTGTCGCAAATCCTGGCACGTAATCCGGTCACCGACGCTATACAAAGAACAACCACAGCTGTTACTATCATCCAAGGGGGATACAAGGTTTGATTTTTTTGCTTATTCAAAATTTAAAAAGATTAAGCTATTTTTATGTTTTATACTTAGCACAACGTTATTCCGGGCAGTGCATCGGCTACGGTCAATCACCGGATTCATCCAGCAGACAGTCTTGATCAAGTGATTGAATACAACAATCAAGTCATCAACGATCCTCGCGTCCACATAAAAGTAGTCGACTATTATCCTCCGACACCCATTTCACCATACGGGCCGGACGTTTCGCCTTTTAATCTGATTGCCAGTTCCGTGAAACAAATTTACCCGACCAGCGTCATCGCTCCTGGTTAGATTCATAATTATTAATTAATTAAAAAGCTTACAATAAAAAAGAAATGGTCTTATCTTCTTGGCAGCTTGTTCACCAGCCAACACGGACCTTCGGCGCTACGTGGAATTGTCTGACCATCTTTACCGCATCACTCCAACGGTGTTGACGCCAGTGACGAGAGGCGGGATTCACGGCGACGACGAACAGATCACGGTCGAACATTATCACAATTTTATCCGTTTTTACGTTGCCCTGATGCTCAATGCTGACCAACCTGTAAGCGGCCATTCGGCTAGCCTTCACAAACGAGAACTGTAAAAACAAAATTTTAAAAATAAAAGAGAAGGTGCCTGTGTTACGGCCATACACTTAATCACAATCAAGGTAACAACTGGATCAGCGTACAGAGGTATATTTTAAAAAATGAGTCTAACCCAAAAGAATAAAAATTACCCAAATAAACATAAATTCGTGCGTTTTGACCGTCTTCAACCGGGCCATAGGAGCTAGCTAGTAGGAGAAAAGATCTAAAAAGAAAAAGGCCGACTAAAATGTTTTGTCCCTCCTAGGATTCGAACGACTGAAACTGAATATTATTAGGGTTAACAGCAATCCCAAAATGAAAAAAAAACGAAATTTAATTTTAATCGTTAAAGGGAATTTTTAGGCGATCCTCGGGTTTGAACAGCTGCACCTAATGTTGCTGGAATATTTTTCGAAATGTAAAAAAAAAATTAAATGATTGAATAAGATATTACAAATTATAAAATAAATTATTATTTTGCATTTTTCACACGTGTTCGCACATTGTACGACTAGAACTTGGCCGAGAATATAATTTTCGTCAAATCGTTGATCGTCTACTCTGACAATACGACTGCTAGCTAACTGTACACGCAGAAGACCGCCGAGGTGCATTTCCCGACAATGAATATCCGGACAGTCGGACACCATAGCCAATGAGCTAAGTGATGCATATCAAAACAAGTTTTTTTAAATATTAAACACTTTTCGTCTCGTTCATTTATTCAAAAACCCATATTATCCTTTCTAAAACCGTTTTTAAAATAATCTCTTTTTTATATTTTCAAATATTACGTTAATGTTTTCACGGATAATTTCATAGGGTTAAATATTCTATAGGGAATATACCAGCTTGTTTCGTAGCGAGATTCATTTATAGAATATTTGTTCCCATTTTTTAAATTTAATCGAAATCTTCAATTATCTCCTTTTATAACTTTCTTACATGTTTGATATTTCCTCTCCATCCTACACTCTTAATCATTTATTCATGTTATTTCTCCAAAAAAAAATACCATTACCTGAACAAATCTAATAAGAAAAAGGCAGAACATAATGTCACTCACTAAAATATTTGCCCGTCCTAGGATTCAAACCACTATGGAGTAGAGTGCGCCATCGCTGTACATTACGATCCCTCTTCCACTCGGACAATTTGATACGATTCCATCTTCCGCTGGAATTTGCGCCGTCGGTTGTGGTAGAGTTTTCTGCTGTTGCCCAGCGAATGTTGGTTATTGGATCCTAGCAGAGGTCCCTGTCCGCCTTCAGATTGCGTCGGGCTGCTCAAATCCAGCGGAAATCTGCTGGGTTGGTGTTTAGACGATTCCACCAATTCTGAGCCACTCTGAGGGGATCGGACCGTTTCACCGGCAGTTTCCGTCAGCTAGAGACTCGGCTAGAGAGTCATTTTGTTTTCTAGAGGATCGAAACGGAGTCCAAAAACGCTGCCAATCTCTGACGTGCTGCTAGGACTGCAGACGGCCGAACTTGACTTTGTTCCGTCGGAGCTAATCCCCAATAACTTGGGCGGAGAAGGAGGTTGTGAGCGATGATGATGTTGCTCCTGTTCTGTTGTTTCTCCTTCCTCTTCGTCATCATCATCATCGTCAACATTTTAACAAAAACGATTAAAAGTTAATAATTTTTGTATCAATGAAAGTGAATGTGTTATTTACCTTTTTAATTTGATCGTTTCCGTTGTCGATGCGGCGGAAACATTAGCTGTAGGCCTGGATGGCGTCGATTGGGCCACAACTTCGGGCCGGTGTCCGTTGGCTGTAAATTCCGCAGGTTGCGGCCCAAGAATCGGCTGCTGCCCGCAGACGACGTGCCGTGAGGCGGAGGTGGTGGAGGTGCCGGAAATTCGAAAGCAGGTCGATTCGGAAGTCCGGAATGTTGTTGACTGCTGTGGTGCTGCCTTTTGAGTGGAGGAGCGCTGGGTGATTTCTGCAATTGGATCGGACCAGCCGTCACTGTCCTGATCGAGAGACCCATGCCCAAAGGTGATCCACTTTCCGTTTCCGAACAACTTCGAATAGTACTGAGATTCTGCATTTGTTGTTGCGACAATGGCGGCGCTTGTTGTTGTTGTATTTGTTGTGAGTGATGGACGCGGCCGTTGCTGCGAGGCGGAGTGCTGCCGTGTAGAGGAACAGGTGGATTGGGTTGGATAGTGTTGGGAATGATGACTGGCTGTTGTTGTTGTTGCAACTGTTGCATGTAAGAATTTTTTGTGAAACGAGGAACTGGGTGGTAGGCGGAAGTGGGTGGAGGAGGAGGAGTTAATGGTGGGGCCATAATTTCTTCAGAAAGCGGATGAAATCTCGGATGCATAGGACTTTGCCTGTCCCGGCTGCCACTTCCGCCGCTGTTGTTCCAACCACCTGTGGCCGTCCACTGTTGGTGATGGTTTGGTTCTGTTGGTTTTACATCTGAAGCATAAAAAAGAGAAAGAATTGATTTTTAAATTTTATTTTAAAATGTTAGTATTTGTTAAAATTGAAATTCACCTCCTTTGATAATGTTGTTTCTTCCTTCTTTTGGTTCTGCAATGAAACAAGAAACAAAACGTTGAATTAAAACAAAAAAAACAATAAGAAACGTGCCAAAAATCAAAACGCTACGGAAAGTGATCGTGCTGTTTCTGATTGAATTTGGCCAACAATACAACTTACAATCTATAAGCTTTGTAGACGATACATAAACATGACTTGTACTCGACAATATGAATGAAACTAAGGTATATTTGATACCTTTCGCGGCGGGATTAAAAAATTACAAAACCCAAAAAAACAAAGAAAAAGGTAAAACTGGCAATAAGTAATAAAAGAGGAGGCAACCTCAAACAGTTAAAAAACGAACAAAAATTCAACGAATTTTAAGATCAAAGCATCCAGTGCCAATTCGAGCTAGTTGTCCTACTACAACCGACTCCGAAACTCCAAGTAGGGGGTCATCTTCGGCATGACACGCAGCTTCCAAAAGTTCTTCAACGCAGCACCCGTTAGAAAATTTAAACAGTACGCTGTTATTCTAGAAAGAGAGCATATGAAATATAAATATTAATCAATCAACTACTAATTATTTTACTTTAAATAAAATTACCTCTCTGTTAATGCGATCACGGGTAACGGCCATCAAATGTCCCCCGGCGGTCATAAGTTCACTAAGAAGGACCAAATGGCGATGGTTGACGTAAAGGCCGTAAAACTGGTGGACAGCGTTCATTTCTTTTTCGATCGATTTACGAGCCGCTTCGATGCCCAGCACAGCGAAAATTTCGCGAATGTCGTTTGAGTATGTACGAACAGGATCGACAGCACGTTCGCCCAATACTCGCATCAATTGCGTACCCTCGGTTTCAAGAAGCCATTCGGCAACTCCTTCTATTTCACCTGTGTCCGTGACGACAAATCTTTTTTTCTGGTTGGTTTGCGGCAGGCGCAGATACACTTTCTCAATCGATTTGATTCCTTGCAGCGTCATGTCAGACAAGAAGTGGTCTTCGATACTGCGCAAGAACGAGCCTTCCATGTTGTCAACTAGACTTTGTTCTTTTTGGTTAGTTTTCTTGAGACGAAACCGTAAAACCAGCTTTTCGTCGTTGTCGTCACCGAAGCTGCAATTAAGATCGTCACCAAATGTGGCCTTCACCCTTTCAGCGATTTGTTCCATAGTCAGTCGCTTATCGGTCATGCGTTTTCCATCAAGTTCGATACGCAACATCCAAGGGGAAAATTTGCTTGCGTCGTCTTCTGAGATGTTCGTGTCATGAGGATCGGGGTTGTAGTAGATGGACTTGCTCTCAATCAACATGCGCAGCGTCGTGTGTTCAAGGCGACACATAACATCTCTAGCTAATTCCTCATCACGCGCTGCCGCCCCCGTCAAAAATACCGTCATGGACGGAGCCTTGGGATTTTTACTGATGTTGATAATTTCTTTAAGTCTCTGTACACCGATTGCACCCTTCTTGGATGAGACGCCAGCAAAATGTAAAGTGTTAAGGTTCATGCGAGTGGCAGGTTCACCAAGAGATTGGGCTGCAAGCGCACCCACCATTTCACCAGGTTGAGCTTGTGCTTGCTGGAAACGAGTTTCGATTTCACCTATAAGCCATTCGAAGGCATCAGATGACAGATGATATTTTTCTGTTACTTGCTTTGAACACAACGTAGAGCGGACCAAACACTGAAACATTGACGTGGCTTCTTGAAACGGCTGGGAGTTCAATCTGATAAGCAGGTTTCTAACACCTTGGATAACTCGAAGTGGGCTCAAGTCCGTCGGTGCTCGTTTGTTGATGTGAAAAATCTTATGAGCGTTCCAAATGATGCGTTGTAAATTACAAGGCAGCACTACCTTATTCTCGCCAGTGGGGAAAATTTGGCGTAAAGCCTCGCGATCTTGCTCCAGCTGCTCCCATTCATGTTCGATTTCTGTGATTACCTCTGCGCTGCTGATCAATTCACGTGTGATTTCTTCATCAAAGATGCGTCGAAGATAGCGCTCGTCGCTCGGTTCAAATTTAAATTTCTTTTCAAATACCCTGTTAGAAAGCTTTACAGTAGGCAGGGTTTGAGATTCAAGTGCTTCAGCTGAGAGACCGTCTTCTCCGTAACGAAGCTGAATCAATTGACCTACTGAGTTACGGACCGTGCCGTCGTAGTGGACCATCACAGACTCCATAGCTTTGATAAGACGTCGCTGAATGTACCCCGTTTTGGCTGTTTTGACGGGGGTGTTGATAAGACCTTCACGACCAACCATAGCGTGAAAGTAGAATTCAGATGGTGTCAGGCCAGCCAGGTATGAGTTTTGAACGAATCCTCTTGACTCGGGACCGTAATCATCTTTTTTGAAATGGGGCAGTGTTCTTTTGCGGAATCCAAAGGGAATTCGTTGTTCTCCGACTGACTGTTGACCGACGTAGGCAATGACCTGCGAGATGTTAATATTCGAACCTTTCGAACCAGCTACCACCATGGCCTTGAGGTTGTTGTACTCTGTCAAAGACTTCTTGGCGGAACCACCAGTTTTGTCTCGAGCGTCGTTGAGGATACGATTCACTTGATTTTCGAACGTTTGGCGGAGAGTATTACCAGGTGTGGGTTCAAGCTCGTCATCGAGAGACTTTTGGATGACCTCTATCACGTCTTCTTTGGCCTTTTTGATGGTGGCTTGAATGTCCAGGTACGTCTGAGGATCGGCGATTGTATCTCCAATACCAATGCTGTGACCCTCGTACAGTAACCAATTGTTGATGACTGTTTGGATGTTACCGTAGAATCGACCGCAAACTTCGTGACCCAATTCCATGAAAATAATGTGCAGAAGAGAGGCAGCAGAGGCGCCAAGCGTCTTCTTACACAAAATACCCATGACCAACTCGCCGTTTTCTACCATTACTTTTGTGTCACCCGGAGAAATCCACTTGTAAGGACCTTCATCTTCATCATCAGGATGGGTAGAATGAGTTCGAATCATGTTCACGTTTCCAGGAATGATAAGGGTAAACAGCTGCTTGCCTACAACCATTATCCAAAAATAAAATCAAAGTTAAAAAATTGATCAATCAAAGTTATTTACGATTTCTCTCAAAATTTAGTGTCGACTATTGAAATCACCTGTCCATTGAGGCCTAGGTTTGAGAATAGCAGGCTGGGGCATCTTTCCATCCCATGTGGGAAGGAACATGAGCAAATTCATCATCTGTTCTTTCTCGAGGAATACGTCGCGTTTCGTCATTTTTCGAACAGCACAAAGTGTATCTTGCACGATACCCATGACAGGTTTGTTGGCCTGTGGTCCGATGATTTGACGAGTAGCAAGGTGTAGGTTTTCAACTTCGGCGCGTGTCTCCATACTTTGTGGAACGTGCAAGTTCATCTCGTCACCATCAAAATCGGCGTTGTAGGGAGACAAGCAACTGATGTTCAGACGAAGCGTCGACCAAGGATGCACTTTTACACGATGTCCCATCATAGACGTTTTATGTACGGTTGGTTGTTTATTCAAAACAACAACATCTCCATCGCCAATAGTTCTTTCAACAATGTCTCCCCTTTGCAGTTGAAGACTAGATGTTTTTGGATAATACCTCAAATCGATACGGCCGCGGTTTCGAATGATGAATTTTGCTCGAGGATATCCTTCACCACAAACTCGCTGTGCCCTTACTTCCAGCTTTACAGTCAAGGGATAGTTTTCGCAAAGCTTTCCATCCACCAATTTTTGAAGTTTTTCAATGTTAAATGGCGTCACGATTTCAGGAAAAGTCATGTTCTCAGCAATACTCCGTGGAACACCAACTTGATCTATGTCTAAATTCGGATCAGGCGTTATAACGCTACGTGCTGAAAATTCAACGCGTTTTGCCATCAAGTTACGAACCCAACGTACGCGTCCGTCCTTCCCTGTAAAAAAACAAAACAAAACAAAAATAAATAAAATAAAAATCATGCATTTTTAACAATACATTTTAACATACCCTTCTTGCGAGATTTAAAACAACTACGCAATACAGGAAGAAGATAGGAAGCAATTTTAAGCTGAAGCCTTTTTATATTCTCTGCGATTATTCCTTCAGACGCCCCAGAGACTAAGTTTTGGTGCAACATATTGTTTTCTTTAACAACATCTTCCAATTGTAGAGTGATGTAATCTTGACCAACGTCATAATCGGAAACGGGAGGACGAATGACCGGGGGAGGTACCGGCAAGCAAGTCACGATCATCCAATCCGGACGAGCGTATTTAGGGTCCATACCGAGAATCGCACATTCCTCGTCCGATATGTGTTTCAATATTTTTAAAACACGTTCGGCTGTCAAGACTATCTTCTTCTCCTGTGAGTCTTCATTGACATGCGTCCATTCGCCGATGACTTTCAATTCTCGTCGATGAAAAGTGGGTTGATAACGACCACATCCAGCATGACCATCGTTCTTCGATGCTTCATTTGGAATGGCTTCGTCTTTTTCAACATCACCACCTTCACAGATGTCAACACCTTTGCAGAGATCATGAACCATGGCAAACCTGTGTTCTGGGCTTTCCTTTGGATTTCACCAAAATGTTCTTGATTTTAGGATTGTTAGGGCTCACCTGAAAATAAAAAATAAACATGGTGTACAACATTTAAAACAAAAAAACAATAATAAATATTACTTTTAGTTTTGAACAGTAATAACAAACACAACTTAGAATTTGCAAAGTCTTATGCAAAAATCCAATGTGGAAGACTGGCTTCGCAAGATCAATGTGCCCAAAATGTCCTGGGCATTCATTCAGATTTCCACCACAAGTCTGGCACCTGCCTGAGCGGTCAACGACTCCTAGCCTAGGGTCCATTAGGCCACCCAGTTTTAGTTTATTACCGTCAAAAACTTCTGGGTATGTTATTTTGAGAAGTGAAACACTCCTTATTTCATCTGGACTAAAAATTCCAAACTGAACCTGTCCAATGGAAGCCATCTCGAACACCCTATTGAGATCAATAAAAAAGAAACATTAAATTCTGGGGGTAATATCTTTGCAAACAATACTAAATTTTAGCGAATAGGAATGAAATATGGCTGCAGATTTTTTAGTTCCCATTAGGTGCTCAACATGAAAATTATTTTAAACTTGAAAATAAAATGAATCTCACTGGTTTCACGTTCGCATAGAAGTATGACGATCGTCTGCTCGGCGTAACACTTGTGTGCGAAAGAAAATGTGGAGCAGGCCAAAAAAAGGAAGCGTAATTGTTCTTTGGAATCTACACTGTGTGCCTACATGAAAACTCACACCAAACTGTACAAATAGATTTAAAAAAACACCTTTAGTTTTTGAATCTCCAGGCGTAATAAATTTTACTTATTAAGACTGAAATGATTTCTACTCAAGGTTTTTTAAACTACAGTTAAGGAAAAATCTATCAACACAATCAATAAAAATTTCAATCCTGTCATAAAGATTTTCTTAAATAACATAAGGCAATGAGCCAAAATTAAAGTTTTTTTCTGACATGAATCCCAATAAAAAGACTTATTTGCAGGATATAATTTAAGATGCCTAGCACAAATGTTTCAAAAACCTTTAATTAACAAAGGCCTTTAATAAACAAGATATAGGCTATCTGTGCTTTTGTCTTGGCTGATGGCAAGTCATTCACTCCTGCTAGATGCTTACAATTGACCTGCTGTGTGCTGAAAAAATTATGGTATGTTGTTATTCACACAACTGCCTGAAAGAAATAAAACAACCTTATCCTATCAAGAAAACACAAAATAAGAACCTCACTAAAACAATTGCACATCTTTTAGACTTTCTTAATTAACATTAGGAAATCAGCCATTACAACATAGAACAGATTCGACAAAAAATTATTTAGTATTGCCACCATGCGTGGGTGCTATGATGACATTTTGAATTGTTGTTATATGAGCATTGAGCCTAGTAAATAGTAATCAGCCTGTGAGGAAAAACCACTTTAAGCGGCCATGATGGATTTTTTCATCGCCCTACCTCCGTTCTTTATTCTACCTTATTCTTATTGGCCTATTGCAGGCTTGCAACGCTGCCGCCTGCTAGTTGCCAACCGCACACGCGATGAGCCTAAGGTAACCGGTTAACCAAATAACTGGTCCCTCTAGCGGCCATAACTTTTTTTCACACAAAATTTGAATTTCGAGTATCTTTAATTCTTAATCAACACTTACGTTAATCCCAAATAATAACTCTTATTAAATTAACTTACCAAGAATCCAGAACGGCATTTTGATCCTTCAACTAGTCCTCGCTGAAATTCACGACAAATACACTTTACTTACGATACCAAAGGGACATCCACCAGCGTTTTTTTCTATATTTAAATGAAATTACATTTCAGTTAGTTGGCTTATTAAGCGCAGTTACATTTAACACTAGAAATTACCTTAAATCCAAATGGACAGCCGGAAGCAGTCGCTTCCTCTTTCTGTCAAATTTAAGATCAATAATATTAAGTTAAATAATCTTGCAAATTGATTATTTCTCAACATACCGTGTATCCATATGGGCATGGGTTCCTTCAACCGAACGTGACTGTTTCACATGATAGATAGACATCGATTTTCATTTCCATTTCACTTCTAAATACTGATGATATTTGATTTTATTAAAGATATACTTCTGGTTTACTTATTTTATTCAAAGATATCACTGAACATCGTGCCTAAGTAGCCTGACCCTTAAAAACCGAAACGTAAACGTGCGCTTTCAACTGAATTTAAAAAATAGGATGAACAATTTGCACGGACTAAATCATGGTCACACATTTGGAACTATGTTATGCAAAACAAAGGAGAGGATCCGAAAGGAACGAATTACACTTTAACTAAGATGTGAGAAAATTATTAAGATGATTTCAAAGTTCCATAGCGATAACCAGAAAAGATGATATTTCTAATTAAGATCGGGGTAATTTAGTCAAATCCAAATTGAAATTCTCAGGAAACAACTCAGCGGCACGCGGGTGCATCAATTTGTACACGGTGCGAATGGTCACGTCAGCCACTCCAGTACCCACGCCTAATTCCTTCTTGGTCAATTGCTTATCAGAAGCGTGAGAGGCCATGAAGATTGCTGTAGCAGCAACAGATATCGGGGAACGTCCAGGAACCATATCCAGTTCAACTGCCTTACGTCCAATATGCGTTGCGATGGTTTCTATGGGAAAGCCCAAATCTAAATAAAAATTACGTATTAAACTTCTTTTTTCTTTGTCTCATAGATATTTTGCTGTAATACTTACTGAGATTACCGCAGAAACGTGGGATGAAATTTGTGGTGGTGATGATGTCAACAGTGATCTTCAGGGCTTCAAGAATCAGTTTGAAACATCTTCCAATTTCTTTGATATGAATGTTGCTGACGGCACAAACATCATCGAAAGATTGCGGAACACCTTCTTGCCTGTACAAACAAACAAAGAAATCCCATTAAGAAAATTTGAATCAACAGTTAAATATTTTCTACCCACCGGCAGGCTATGTGTAGGCAAGTGGCTACACTAGCATCAGTCGAGTGTCCTTTGAGGTGTTTGCCATTGTGAACTTGTTGAAAAAGATGATTGGCCCTGTCAATTATAGCCTTGCCTAAGTTCATGCGATCAGCCATGGTGCGAATCTTTGCAAAAGCCTTAATTAGGGTTTTGTCTGAAGTGCTCATCTATACAAAATGCAAAAGTTGATTAAAATAAAATTTCCTTATTTAGAACTAAAAATGTTCAACACAATGACATTACCTTTTTCTGGTTTTTGTAAACTGCCGCATCACTATCAGGCAAGGCAACATTACCACCACTGGGGCTAGGCCCAATCATTGTTGTAAGATCCGTACCATTCAGGAGAATGCTTTCTGTGGCACCAACTCTTGAAGGGTCTCCATTATCCGCTTCATGACTGAAATTTTGCCATTCAGGCCCTACATTAACCACTCTGGAGAAGACATAACAACAATTACGCATGTAAACAACAAATGATGAATCTAATTCTAACCTGTCTCCAACAACTAGACCACATTCCGAGCAAATTTGGTCGCCAGCATGATCATCATCAATCAAAGGGGCATCAGGATGATTAGGGCATTGAATCATACCACCTCCAGTCGCCATTATTCCCAACAAAATACTTTAATTTACAATTGTTAGAGCGAAAACGAGAGATACGTAACCAACAACTCAACTGTGCGAGTGTTCTCAAACTGTTCGTTTAGCCTGGGGTTTATCTGTGCGAGTTTTACTCAACTGCTAAACTGTTTCGTTCGTAAATAGTTTCGTTTTGTTTCATCATCTGCTGGTCACGTTTTTTTTTAAAGCGTTGCTTCTTTTTTAAAAAAGAAAATGTTTTGATTCGTTGATCGCCATCTAGCGAATATATTTAACAACTCACTCAACCACTAGGAGATGGCGTTGAAGTCGCAAAACAAAATCGAAAATAAAGAAGGACTCTCGTGCTTTGTCTATTCGTAACAACCCGGATCAACAGCGTTCAGAGTTATAATTCGCTCGTTTTGACCGTCTCGATTTCCTTAAATTATACACAAAAATTCGCTCTCTCATAATTTTTTAAAAGAAAATGATTTACGATCGATTCCTCCCCCTTTTTTTCCCCGCAAAAGTTTCAACTTCAAACATTTGCTAAATCTCTTGCAAATTCGCAAACAAGCAATCATTTGAATAAATGGTTCCATTGTTTTTTTTCTCCTCCTCACCAAAATATGTAATGAATCAAATGCAATGAGTGGGCGGTGCCATTGGATTGGCCATTTCGTCCAGTCGAGAGAGAAAGGAGGGTCCTGATACCTGTGCGCGCGCGCACCTTCTCTTATAGTCTACATGAAAGTAGAGCAATCAGATCATGCGTTTCTACCTACCATCCTCTCTCTCTCTCTCTCTCTTTCTCTCTCTACACACACACTGATGATGGGAAACGTGAAAAAAAAAAAAGTGCTGCCCTTATGCCCTAAAGGCAAAGTATAACACGCAGAATAGCAGTGCAAGTATTAGACATGTAGAGTAGAGTATGTACTACTACCTACCTCCTCCTATAGCCTCAAGTTCAACACTCACCTGGTCCGAAACCGTCAGTTGCACACAAGCTATCGGCTACTGCGGTACTCTATCATTTCACGCCAAATTTTATTTTTTTTACTTTTTTCACCTGTGCAGTGCCAACAATTCCAGGAAAATCTAACCCGTTTATTTTTTTTTTTTTTTGTTCATGTGTGGTAATGTGAGCCGGTGATTATTGGACAAAAACGAATATTGAAATTTTTCGTTTTTAAAAATAATAATAATAATAATAATTCTGTGCTGCGCTGTGTGAAATTGTGTCGCGATTAAATTTTGGATTAATTTCAGCCAAGAAATGGCCGTCACCAACATGTATTACCAAGAGGTATATTAATTTTCCCTTTTTTCTTTCTTTACTATTCTAAATTGAGTTTGTTATTTTCTTGGTCGTTCGAGATAGTCTCTCTCTGTGTTTTCTACAATATCATTTTGATAAAAAAAAAATATAAAAGACATTATTATTATTATTATCATTTTGCGGACACTTTCACTCGAGCGCCGACGCTACAGGCCTGTTACACATTGCGCTTGCAGCAGTTATATACTCTCTACACAATCATTTTCGCTATCTATTGTATTGTATTTTATAATCTAAGAACAGAACGCAGGTAAAAATATGTACATAACTCGGCAATTGTTTTTTTTTCAGTTTAAAGGCATCGACACAACAATAGATTGTCTTATTATCTGCTGGCCAGCAGTTGATTTCAATCGGGTTCAGGGTTATTTACACACACACTGAGCAAATGCAATTCATCATTTTGTATATATTATTAGCGAAAGAGAGCGTGACATATATATAAACAAATTATTACATTTTAGAATTCGATAGATTTTGTATTAGAAAACTCATTAGCGAAAGTCAATTTCAACCAGGAAAGAAGAAAAAAAGAGAAAATTCCTCTCATCACTTTCGCTATATTTTTACTATTGTGGTTATAAACAAACTTTCCCTCTAATTGAATAAAGTATATAATATAACAAATTGAATGTTCATCATGTGCTGTGATGAACACAATTTTTTTAATTTTTTTTTTTTTGATTTCCTTGAAAATGAATTCAGCGATGAGTGAAAGTCGTTTGTTGGCATCACTCGTTAATTTATTCACGCGAGGTGAACTGGTTTTATTTCTTATATATATTATTTGGCTCATATGTATGATGATGATGACCTTATTTAGTAATATCGACCGTCTTTGTCACCTTGTGTAGATTTGGTCAGACTCTTTTTTCTATTATGGACTTCCTAGTCTGATCATTTTTGAGTTTTAATAAAAGTTTATAATAACGATTGGAAAAATATTATTAGAAAATTTGCGGTTTTGTCACATCACATCGACGATGAAAATAGAGAAAACTAAAATTTTCGGTTTTGTTTTGGTGCTGAGAAGAAGGAGAAAGTGTATATTAAGAAAAACAAAATGGCTTTCTCTCGTCGTCTTATTCGATTAAAATATAATATAACAGTAGAGCAGCAGCACATGTAGGACTCTCTCTTTATATTATTGTTTCTCGTTTTTCTTGTATGTATTGAAACAAAAAGTGAATTTTTTTCAGACTCGTTTTTCGGCCTCCTCCCAGTATTAGAAACATTTCAAGTGAAAAAAAAAAAAAAGAAATTTCAATTGTGATGGAAAAAAAAACTCCCACAGACGAAATGGCCGCAAAAAAAAGTCATAACTATAACAGAGTCTCTCTCACAGTTTGAGAGAGACTCTAAAAGAAAGAGTAGCTCCACTTTCCCTTTTCGTTCAAACTACTTGTTTTGTTTTTTTTTGCTTTTAATACTATGTATGTATGCTGAATCAATTTGATGTATAATACTTTAGTTGAACCGATTTTGTCTGCTGCGCTATAAAAATATTTTTTGGAATTTATATCAAATTTTAAAAATTTAACTTTTTCAATTTTGTGATTTTTTTTTATTTTTTGGTCATCATTTTCACCCTAATTTCTTTTAACAACAACAAAAAAAGGAAAGCGTCAAACGTTTTAAATTTAGTTTTCACGTTTTCCAATTTTCTTTGATGGTCGACCACAAAAAATGTCGACGAGAGATTCCACAAGCTGGAAATGTCAAGTGTGTAAAATTGTATGCTTCCGTTTTTATTTTATTATTATTCGCGGGTCTGCTGGTTTAAACGTAATACTCAAGGTCGACCCGTGTATAATGATGATGGATTGGTCCATTGTTGTTTTTCGCCCATTGGCAATATTATAAATCACGTCCTTGCGTCCCATTTCCTTATATTATATTCTCTTCTTTAAATTTTTTTATTTAATTTCACAGTTTCAACAATTGTGGATGCAAGACACTTTGATGACGGACAACCATTGCTCGTTGATTGGCGATCCTTTGGCACCTCAGGCTCAACCTGTCCAACAACAACAACAACCAGCGACAACAGAACAACAATCGATTGAAATTGAAATCAAACCGACGATTATTCCTTACCTATTCGTCCGATGTTCGAGTAGTACCAACTTTCATCTTACCACATCAATCCTACAATCATCCATCAGCAGCATCCGCCTCGGTGAATCATTTCCATCAACAACAACATCAAGACGAACCGGAGAATTTGGCTGCCTCTTTATTACGTGATCACGGCGTGATGGACGAACGAGGAAGAAGAAGAAACGTCAGCCCAACAAGAATTGGAAGAAATGTGCGCCATGTATCACCTGAATAACAGCAGCAACAACAACAACAACAACCTGGGCTTAAGATCGAATCCAATTCATTTAGGAAATCAAAACGAAACGGATTTCGTCGATTTGGATTCGTTACTCGATCAAACAGCCGAGAAATACGCAGTGGAAACGAATAAAATCCTTCCGGATGCAACAACAACAACAACATCCAACAACAATGCTGTTTTATTTTCCTATTTGACGACAGGTGTACGTTGTCCTAATCATCTCATTCCCATTTCACCGATCCTCAACACCAACAACACCAACAACCGGATGAATAAAATATCAACAAGTCAAATGACTCCGCCGGCCAGTCCCGAACAAGAATTAACTAAACAATTAGCTAATAATGGCAGTAGTACATTATGTCCAGTAGATCTCGGTTTGATATCCATCCAACAACAACAACAACAACAACAACAATCGAAAAGTAGAGTCATCACACCGCCATCCTCACCTGATTTGGCGGATTATTTACTGGATAAATCGACTTGCGGATCAGGTGACAGTAGCAGCAGTGAAAGTGGTTTCAGCAACCAGAGTGGACATCCAGCTCTTAGGGGACCACCCATCAAAAATGCCGGAGAAGAAGATGGTAAACGTGCGGGAGGAAGTCGAGGCGGAAGGAGAACATGGGGACGTAAAAGATTGTCGACTCACGCGTGTTCGCACATTGGATGTAATAAAACGTACACGAAATCGTCTCATTTGAAGGCCCACCTGAGAACGCACACAGGTGAGAAACCGTATCCAATGCGCCTGGAAGGATTGCGGATGGAAATTCGCCCGATCCGATGAATTGACGCGACATTATCGCAAACACACGGGAGACCGGCCGTTTCAATGTCAAATGTGTGAACGAGCCTTTTCACGTTCTGATCACCTGGCCCTGCATATGAAACGTCACATTAGCGTATGACACAATTTATTTTAGCTGAAACATAAAATAATGTAAATAGAGTCAATCAATAAAAAATTTTAAAAAACAAAAAAAACAATAAAAAAATTAACAGAAATATGAACTTGTGTGTAATATTATAATTAGTTACTCAATCTATAAATGTGGAGCCGATTATTATTATTATATAAAAGCTCTTCAAGTCAACAATTATTTTGTGTCTCGTTCATCTTATAATATTCAGTTACTGGCCGGGAATTTTTCTTAATATTTTAGCAATTTAATTCGTAGTAATTTTTTTGTTTTCTGTTTCGTAACTGTGATGGCAATTATATAATACAGCATCTCCTCGGTTATCCCCGTTCAATTTCAATTACGAGGTAAAATAATAATTTTTTTCAATACAATTTTAATCACATTTTTTGCAAAACATGAAAATTATTCAGTACAATATAAAAGGAAGATTATATAGCACGTACTATATATTACATAAATATATTATAGAAAATGAATTTAAAAAATAATACACAAAAACAAATTAAATATAATCCACCAGGGCAAAATTTTGTAGCACACGCCGGAAGTGTGATTAAATAATCATCAGCTTAATAATAATTAGATTTATTTTTTAGCGCTGCCTATTAATTATACATTTTCATTATTATTTGGGTCTTGTGTGCAGCTGTCCTCGCAAAATTTTGTCGTACCGCTTTCAATGTGTCTTTAAAATAAATATTTAGATGTACAATTTCGTAATTTCGGTAGTTTTTTAGCATTATGATTAGAATTTTTAAAAAATAATGTCGTGCTGCTGTGTCCCATTAATTAATTCATTCATTAATTAATAATCGACTATTATATTTGGTCTCCTTTTTCATTGCCCACCTTATAATTTGTGTCTCCCCCCCCCCCCAAAAAAAAAAAAACAATTTTGTAATTCCTATAAACTCTCTCAATGTGTGTGTGTCTCTCAAAATATACAGAAACTTTGAAAAGATTTTAATTGTCTCTGAAATTTTGCCACACAAAGAAACCGGTTGGCCAATCAGCCGGGTATAAAGGAATAGATCTGATTACGTATGCAAATCGACTTCTTCCCGGTAGGAACACTCACAATGTATTTAAAAAAAAAAGAGAATAAAACAACCCAACAAAAATATTTCTAAGAATTTCAAATCCATTTATGTATAGTATCAATTTAAAAATATAAAATGGTACTGAATTTAATGTGATACATCGGATGTCACCAGCAGAGTCTCATTTACATATTCTAGATTTTTTTTATTATATTCTATTATGATTTTGTGTAATATATGGCTCGGCGCGTTGTTGCCGAAATTCCCGACGAGAATTTTCAATGTCAACCAGTTGAGTTTTTTTTGTTTGGATTTCCTTCTTTTTAAAAATGTAAGAATGTAAAACGAGTTATTCTCTGTTTGTATATTGGCTGACTCGTTTATGTACATCACTATATCGCCTAAAGGCTAATAGCACAAAAGAGTACCAGTTAGTCACACGATTTATATATTGAAAAATTCATTTAAGATTATTATTTTACCTGCTGCTGTTGTTGAATAGATATAAAAATGCCAAGATTTTGATATATATATGATGAACGAGGTCACAGTGTCGAATACATCACAGAAACCTCATTTGAATATTATAAAAGAGATAACGTTCCATTTTTGTCTTATATATGATTGGTATATCAGATATGACGATATTTTATTTAAATTTAAATAGAATATCCGTCGATGTTTATTACTACTATACACTGAAGGCGGTGGAATTGGATCAGCATAGCAGAGACCTGAAAATGATGCAATCTCTCGATACACAATAATAAATAGGAAATTGAATATTCAATCCACGATCTATTCTCGTCGTCTATTATAATATATAATAGCGCAAATCCTTTGTGTAAAATTCTATAGTAGAACACTGATGCCGAATCAATCGAACAAATGGTGAAATTATACGCAAACCGAATCTATTTTCGTTACTGTACATTTCAAATTATAACGGGTCAAAGACGACGAATCATCTCCTGTATTACCTGATGAATGTCACTTTATAGCAGAGAAAGCGGCTAGTAGCTCTTAAAATAGCTCTCAGTTTCTTTTATCGTCGGATGTAGGGCGAATTAATCACATAACGCAATTACGCAATAATGTCCTTCTAAAACAATTTGTCAAACAAACTAAAATCAATAAAATGCAAAGCTTTGTGCTACTCAGACCGCATCAGTATTAGCTTTCTCTTAATTGACGTTTGAAATTTCAGCAATTAAAAGAATTACAAGTGTTTTTAAACTGCGGGAAATGATGCGCGGAAGCAATAAATATAATGGGTTGCGAGTGCAATGGGGAAGTAATAACATCATATCCGCTAATTGTTATTAAATCGTGACGACCTTGTTGATGGGATTCACAATTGATGTCTGCAAATGTAATCATCAAATAAAACACAATTTTATTTGTTGATTATATATATTCGCAGAATTCTTATATTTCGCCTTGGCATCATTTGATTATTTGCGGAAAACAATTATTTGTAACATTTGAAATTTGCTATACTTGGTGGAATACAAAAAAAAATGGCCATGATATTATTAGTTATCTATTCTACAGTATATAGAAAAGAGATTTCATGTCAAGATATAGAGCCGAGAGTTTTACATATTGTGCTGCATCATCCGAGTTCAATCAGCTCTCCTTTAGTGAGAGAGAGAAAACGGATCACCTGGGAACTTGTATACAGCAACTGATTTCTTATCTATCGATAGTTACAAATGTTTCGGCTGTATGATAAACGACTTTTACAATAACCACATCTGCCCCTTTTTTCCTATTTTCGTTAAATATAAATGAGCCGCCTCTGTTTAGATTTGAAATAGAAATAAATGAACAAATGGGGTTCGTTAGTCGACTCCACTTTTGAGTCAAAATTATAACATCAACTTTAAATACATAGACAACAATTTTTAAATACATATTATGGAGATGATCGCCATGAAATATTTAAGAGGAATGATTTTTTAAAAATGTTTACACTGATACTCTGATACAGATGCTGCGTTGCATGGGTGGATTATTAAGATGACGGATCGTATATACAATTTTAATTTAAATATTTTTCTAAACAGATGAAACGTTCAAGCCAAAATGATGTGGCAAAAAAGTTGGAAGAAGAAATTGGAAACCGGTTCAACCGGTCACAGCAGCAGCAGCCCCCCCCCCCCCCTGGTTGCCGTCCGATGATATTTTTATTTTTTTTATTTTGTAAATTTATACATTCAAGTTGTTGCTATGGTCGAAATTTGTCAAGGTTCTTCCAGTGCTCAACTGAATTTTCTGTTTGAAATAATAATATTAAATTTAAAATAAATTGGCACGTGCACTATATTGCCAAATAAACGTTTATTTTCTTTTAAATTCAACGCGATTAATACATAAATCAATAGACATTAAATCGTTGGCCAATACATTTCAATTCAATTAGGCGTTGATGATAAAGTATGATACAAAAAAATTCCATTTTAAATTACCCGCGCGCGGACATTTGCGAAAAGATCAAGGTGAAACGACTCTCAATTTAAATGCGTTTTAAATGTTGTGTACGTTGAATAGATTTCATAACATCAGCAACCCTTTCACATAATCAGGTCGGCCATCAGCAGCAGCTAGGGCACTTCCGTTTTCCGCGTCTAACAGCCGACCGACAATTTCCCCGTATATCGTTCGTCTTCGTTTGTGTGTTCGTTTTGCTGTGTGACAAGCGTCCGGCGTGTACAGGTATCATCAACTCTCATCAGCAGCAGCATTTGTTTATAATAAACATACTGTACGATTTTGATTTATGATTTATTTCACCTTGTCATTTATCATGCGGGAATTTATTTTTAAAAATTTCCCCGTCTTGCGTTTATGTGGGCCATCAAATCAAAATTTCCACGAATTTGTTAATAATTTCAGATTTTTTAAAATAAAGAGTTAATAGTATAGGGAAATTCCCGAATTTTGTCATCATCAAATAATAATCTCTATATGCAGGACTTTTTGCCGATGTTTCGTTCTATTCGACAAAACATCATCAGCTGTTCTGTGTGTGTGTGTGTGTGTGTATATAGTTATCAGGATCGACCAAGGTCAAAATACAACATACCGCAACTTTGTTATAATATGCGATAGTATACATTTCCATCATTCCCAGTCGTCGTCAATTCTTCAAGGTCTTGCATGGCGCGTTCAAATCCCGCCGGCAATATATTCATACACGCTAGTCAACAGCAACAGTCAGTCCAATATCACCGAATCCATTTTATTTCAACAAAAACACACACACACACACACACAATTGTAATATAAATAACACAGCAAAAGAAGAACATGTTTGTGTGTGTGTCTAGATTTTTGGTGCTGGGCATTTCAAACGACCTTGCGAAATCACGCGTGATAATGGCAGCAGCAGCTCAGCACCGAATGATATAATCCAGGACATCTCACTTTCGCGCTATTATTTTGCGAGGTCGATCCCTAATAAAAAATAAAATAAGGGAAATGGATCAACTTGTTTATATGGTCTGGTTTATTTCTTTCTTTTAAAATTATAAATTTCTTGATTTGGTTTAATTCACAAGTTAGTTGAGTGATTGTTTATCAAGTAAAGTTCAAACAGATAAATATATAAGTCGTTAATCAAATTTGATTACCTTTTAAGGTCATTTGTTTTCATCCCAGTTTCAATTTGGCGAACGAATTGGCACATCCAAAATACAAAATTGAAATAAATTTCATTCAAGGTCGTATTCTCACCTGCTCTCGTTTTTTTTTTTTGAAAGAAAATAATTTGCATACTATTATCTCCATATTATTTTATCGATAAGATCCAGCGCCGAATATTGTCATTCAGCCAAAAAGTATTTTTGTTTAAATTTGATATTTAAAAAAAAAATGAATATTTCACGATGAGGAGCAGCAGCTGTTGTTCTCATTACAACAAAACGAATAATCTGAATAATTATATTATTGCGATTACATTTTGGCGCATGAAATGTTCAGTCAACCAGCCAGTCACGCCAACATTTGACCTTGTTTTGTTTTTTTCAAAAATCAATCAAAATGGCCAGGTAGTTATTATTTTATTTTCTCTACGGTCGCAAAATATTATATTATATCCATTTAAACTGACAAAAAAAGATAAAAAGATAAACGATGGAATGAAACGCGGCCAACGCCCAAACTCATCGGAACAAACATATACTACAGCACGCGTCGTAGGGGAAAAAATGTGTTGCTGACACAATGTCATTTGCTTGATTGTATTTGCTGCCGTTGTAAATCAATATTTTAGTTTTGATGATGCTCAATTTTGTTATATATATTCCGCTTTCCGCCGAAAATTTGTTTTGAAAACGAATTCGACTCCGCCCACTCATTTCACTCTCATTGGATGACGTTGGAAATCGACCCGGATATCCTGAATTGTACATGCGCACTAGCGTTGACCAATCATCGTATTGCCCTATAAATGGAGACCACCAACTCCATTTAGAACTATTTTTAAATGTTAAAAAATTCCCCCCCCCCCCAAAAAAGAAATTCTGTTTTTTTGTGATGACGTACGAAATTTTCCCCCTCATCCGGATATTGTGAAATTCCGGCCCAATTTATCGATCCTTAATCATAAAATTCAAAATGGTAAAATAACGCCAATTTTTAAATTTATGAATTAACTGCTGTACAGCGCTCAAAGATGATGTCATCACTAGCTCCCCCCGCAGTAGTCCATCTGTTGAGGGACGCATGCCGTGTCTTTGTATCGTTGAGGGATTCAACATAAATTTTATATGATTCTCTCGTCCCCTTTTAATCACGTCCAGTCACGCATATCCTATCATTTGGCTTATCTATTGTATTATATTATACTGATGTGCGCCCATTTGAATGATGCCGACACATATAAATAATCTAAACAGCGTTGACAACAACGGAATGACTAAACGACGTTACATCTTTTTCTTATATTTTGAATTGATTGACGCGGGAGATTTGAAATTATACTATAATAAAACTTTCACTAGCTTTGTAATTACGGGCAATGAGCTAATAACTGAAATTTTGTATATCCTGGATATGTGATTAGATAGGATAGAATTAAAATGCAAAATACATTATAATTATTCATTTCACGAAAAAATGTCTAATCAAAGGCTATATCAGGTCAAACAGAAAAAACAAAAAATAAATTTTGTACCCATAATAAGAGAACGTGATGATGAACAAAACCTTTTATGGTAAGTCATGATGCTATTACGTGTACGTATACACATCGAATAACAAGATCCTTTAAGCAAAATGAATGGAATTTCTTTGTTGTATAGTACGATTTTATTTCTTAAATACGAATATTGAGCTGTCTCATCGTCCCGGCACAGCCAATCCAACCAAAAAAATTTTTAAAAAAAACTAATCAATCAAAATCTCTAAATTTTTTCCAAATTTATTATAGGACGTTCTCTAGTAATTCATTGGGGAGTTTTTATATACGACATGACGTCATATTATAATAAAAGAACGAGCCTATAATGTCATCCCCCCTTCCAAAAAAAAAAGTCTATTTTACTATAGTGATTATATAAGTTGAGAAAGAAAAAATTCAGAGCAGAGAGAGTCGGTCGTGAACTGGTCGTTACAGCACAGCACACAAAATACATTTGCTGCTATTTATTATATGAAAATCCCCGAAAGAAAAAAAAAAACAACCGTCGGACAGATCCAAAAATCCACGTAAATCTTCTCTCTCAGCTGCTGCTGTTGCAAAAAAAAAAAGAAAAAAAATTATTTCTTCGACTATATTTGGTCAGTCCGGAGGAAAAGAATTTCCCATTTTTCTTTGATTCATCGCAACAGGAGTTGCTCTACTTTCTACTTTACCATATAGAAAGGTCAACAATCATCATCTTTTATGTATGTCTATTAATAATATCAAGTTTAAAAAACATTTCGTTATCCCATCCGTATGCCGCTGTATATCCATTAGCTGATTGGAGAGATGGCCCCCCTAGTGGCCTATTCGGTTACTTTCAGACTGTTCAAACAAAATCATAGAGACACACGTAGTGAAAACGGACGTGGGACGACCGGTCATTTGATATGTTACCTGGGTGGGTGGGTGCTGGTACTGTACCATATCATCCTAACCCCATGAGAAAAGAAAATACAATTTTTTTTTTATGTCTCGTCATCATCGCGTGCCGTGTCCGCTCGTCGTTTTTTGTTTTTTGTTTTCCCCTTGAAATGAATTCAAGTTAAATTTGATTTCCATCTTTTTTTTCGTGACCGAATTTCATCACGATGTGTTTTTTTTTTGAATATTTAAAAAATAAAAGAATCGATGACAATTTTAAATTTGTCCTAAAAGGAATTTGACAACGGCCTTTCACGCCCCCCTTTCCATCATTCCTATTAGCGCTGTCCATTATCAAAAAAAAATAAAAGGAAATGACGCGCCAGCAATACTAAAGTTACATCATCATTTTCATTGAAATTCATTTTAAAATTTAATTTAATTCACACGGGTCGTAAAAAATATATTCTCTCCTTTTTTACTATTATTATCCACATTAAAATGAGAGATGGACAATCAACAATTCAACACAGTCGACCATCTTTATATACTTAAAAAAAAAAAATTAAATGACACTGACCATCATTTCATTGTTTATTCTTTTTGGCAAGGAATCCCCGCTCGACATGAGCAACTAAATAATCACGAACCGTGAATAATAATAAAACAATAAAAAATAATGAAAATTTGTCCTCAATTTTTTTTTTCTTTGTGGTTGCTGATTGCCATCATCTCTGGCGCGACAACACAAACAAAAAAGTGACGCCAAATTTCTATAAACCAAATTTAAAAAAAGTTGTATATCTATAAATATGATCCTTGATTTTTTTTTCAAAGTAAAGTAGACAATTGGCTCTTCATTGACTCTCATGATAAAAAAACCAAAAAAAAAACGAAAAATGAGCTGTATCCCGCTGTTTCGTGTGTGTGTGGTAGTACAAGAAGAACTTTTGAAGAAGTTGTTGTGGAATGTGTGCCCCAGTTCTTTTGTGTGTATCCATATATACTTTTCTCTTTCACGCTCAGACGAACCTTTCTCCTGCTGGGCGACGGTGATTCATACGCCTTTGGCCAGCAACTGCTTGCCATACACAAATATAAAAATAAAGATATTTTGTTAACTTTTCCTTTTTTCTTCCAACTTCCAAGTGAAACTCCTCCCTCTTTTCTTCGATGAGCCACACCTTAACACACGCATCCATCATCGCCAAAGAAAATGATGGACCACATCCACGTACACACACACACACACACAGTCAATCATATATTGATTCCATACAGAGTGAAAGTTTACTTTAATAATAATAATAATAACAACAACAAACGAGATCGGAATAAATTTGCAAAAAAAAGCTGCAAAACGATGTAATAACGTTCGATTCATCATCTTTTTTTGAAGTAATGAACGAAACAAATTTCTCTTCGTCCGCCTGCAGATTCGTTTTCACTTATGATCGGCGGCTATAAGTTTATAGCGTCGAAGAAAATACATTCACTTTTCACAAAATCAAATCGATATAGGAAACTGGTAGCCTGACTATCTTGTTTGTTTCATAATTATTGTATACAGGAATTTTGAGATATCGATATCGCAATTTCCGTTCGTTGAGAATAATAAAGAATGTTACGTCGTGGAAATATCAAAATGATATAATAAATGTTGCAAAAGAGAATAACAGTTGTTTTCTTAATTTGAATTTTTTAGAATTTCGCGGGGGTGGAATGTCGTCATAATCAGCACGTGCATCAACAAAAAACAACACCGACATTTATATGCCGGGACTAATAACCAATTTTATTATTTTTTCTTTATAAGAAAAATAAAAATCAAATTACCATAAGCTAAAATACTTTCGATAATATAACGGCGATAATTCTCTGTACATAATGACGTTGTTACCATGTTGCAGAATTCACGAGAATTCATTTGCATATGCTACTACCTGTTATTCTAATATCTCATTGAATTTAAACAACAAAACAAAAAACGATCCTTTCTAGCAGTCTCTCATGGCAACAGAGACGAGAACCAATCGAATAGCTGCAAAAATGAACAAAAACGGGAAGAATAATCGTCTTGAATATAATTGAATTGATTTATATTATTAGTCAATACCATTTCTACTCCAATAACGTAGTGTATCTTTAATTGGACGACAATCATACAGTGATACAGCAGGTAAATATAATATTTATAATTTTCAATTTAACTGTTTTTGCAGCCACTTCATTCGTTGTCGCATTACTCTTTACTGTCTGATTTCGTGAAAACTTCGTTCGTGGCCTATTGTGTAAACATGGCAGAAGGTTGGACAGGAAAGGAGTCTTATTCATGGTAAGATTTCTACATTCATTATTATTCACGTTGTCTTATTATTTCCCCTATCGATCGTGATGAATTTCATGCTTTCGGCAATCATTTGAAACGTTGGTCGTGTGTGTTTTTTGTCTCTCATAGGGGCACTTTGGATTCGACTGTTCCGCCCTGTCGGTTTTTCAAAGTCGGCAAATGTATCTATGGAGAAAATTGCAGGTATTTTTAAAAACTATTATCTGGATATGTTTGAAGATGGGTCAGCTGATTTGATCATTCAACGTTTTCTCTAGGTATCTGCACGAAGTGGATGCTGAACCCAATGAATTGTCCAACAGTGCAACTGATGTTGAGGCACTGAGTAAGTCACAAACAAGCTTCTCTAAATGGTTTTACACACATTAGTTTCACTGCAAGTTTTGATGCCATATTTCATTTGACCATGCTGTTTTCTTTAGATTGGGTCAATGCCCCGGAATTCATCCCTTCATCTGTTGTGTACTACCCAGCAGCAGCTGCCGACTCCCAATTTGACTTTCCAGCTATAAAATCATCTGAAAAGACAAGTAAGTGAAAATCAACTATTAGGGATTTTTCAAAAATGTACAAATTTTCTGCCCCCCTTAAAAAAAATTAGATGTTGATGAACAAGAAGAAGCTGGACCGAGCACCTCCCAACAGCCACCTGTAAAATCATATGCAAAAGCTGTGGATCCCAATGCTGGCCAGAGCTTCAAGATTGCTCATTCAACATCTCAAATCTGCCCTTATTATTACATGGGTTCGTGCCGATACGGTGAAGAGTGCACGTACATTCACGGTGATGTCTGCGAGCTCTGCGGCCTCAATTGCCTACATCCAACGGATGAAGCACAAAGAGACGAGCACAATCAAGTAAACTAAACCCAAAACTATATCATTCGACGAATGAAGCTCAATAACTTTTTGTTTTATATTTGCAGAGCTGTTTACGTCAGCACAAAATCGACATGGAAAAATCTTTTGCTGTTGCTCGTTCACGAGACAAAGCCTGCGGCATTTGCATGGAAATCATCTGGGAGAAATCGCCTTCCACTAAACAGCGTTTCGGATTGCTCCCAAACTGTTCACACTGTTTCTGGTATTATCTTAGGACAATGGTGTACTGTTGAGTAAGAACGTCAATTTATTTATTTCAATTTATTGTCTTTTCTTACATAAGTTTGGACTGCATACGCAAATGGCGACAGGAGAAACAGTTTGAAAATAAAATCATTCGATCGTGCCCGGAATGTCGAGTCCAGTCTGATTTCGTTTGCCCCAGTCGTTATTGGTGTGAAACGAAAGAAGAGAAGGAAAAGTTGATTACCGATTACAAGGGAGCCTTGAGGTTGTATATAACTAACTAATAGGTTTAAAGTAGTTAGAGAGAGAGAGAGTGACGCTTTTTTTTTTTGTTTCCTTTTGCGCGGATCTATAGCAACAAAGCTTGCAAGTACTTTAACCAAGGTGGCGGCGAATGTCCGTTCGGTAATCGTTGCTTCTATTTGCACGCGCTACCCGACGGCACTAAAACGGATGTGGGTCCACCTCAGGGCAAATTACGTCGACGTCGATTTCGGACAAGACGAGGAAGAGGTAGGCTACATATAGATTTTTATTAAAAATTTGATTTGATTTATTTGTTTTGTTTTGTTTTTTAAAATTGTCATTCATTGAAATAGGCGGAATTCTTCCGGGTTTTGTTGTGGGATTTCTTGGAAGAACGTGAAACTCGTTACGTCCTTCAATTGGGACTCGATCTGGACGAACTCGACTTGTTTACTTCCGATTCAGAGGATTACTTTTCGGATGATGCCGACAGTCTCTTTTTCCTCCATTGAAAAAAATTCAAATTTAAAATAGAAATCTCCTTCTTGTTGTGTGTGTCTTCCTGCACCTGCTCGTCATCCAATCCACGTAACTAATCAATTACTACCATATTAAAAAAAAAAAAAACTAAATTTAGGCTTTTTTTTTGTGTGTTTTTTTTCCTTTTTTGTTTGTTTATTTTTGTTTCCTTTCGTTTAATTTCTTTTTTTTTTTCTTCCAAAAAAAAGAAAAGAAGAAAAAACGATTCAAGAGAAGAGAAGAATTTCCCCTTCACACACACACACACGCACCACAATTGCTTAGATTTCACTTGTGGATGTTTGTTTAACCCGCCTTTCCAAATTGAATTTGTTTTTCCCCCTTTTGCGTCTTTAATTTAGTGGTGAAGAAAAGGAAAACAACAACAACATTATTCGTCTAGAAGTTAAAACAACAACAACAACAACCAATTCTGTATGCATATAGCGAATGCGCTACTCTTTTCTGTGTTATCTGTGATATATTACATTAAAAAAGGAAAAAAAAACGAAAGAAAATGTTTACAATGAAATAATAGTTCCGTGACTAAATAGAAAATAAGACACATTTCACGTACAACAGGCTGGTTGATATTATAATCATTTTTTTTGTTCGTTCTAGTTCACCTTCATCAGCAGGACGACACGGGTGAGTTGTATGTGCATTTCTGTTGTTTTATTCGATTCCTTTTAAGGAGAATACGCGGTCGTCTCGATAGCATCACCAACTTTGGGGGGGGGGGGCTCTCTCTCCGACGAAAAAATTGTTTTTTAATTCTTCTTCTTGTAGAGCAGAGAGAGAGAGAGTTAGAAGGAAAAACCTTGGAGACGGTTGTGCACGATTACCTCGAAGCGGTCGAGAACCAGAGGCCCGACCATAAGTCGTTTTTTACGATGCAACTGAAATGATTATTATAGTTCTCTCTCTCTACATGTTGTTGTTGTTGTTTGCCCACCTCCTGCCAGGCGAAAACACACTACTATGCAACCCAACACGCCGGTTGACGATGTAATCATTTTCGAGTGTTTTTTCTTTTTTTCTTTCAGATCTTTTTTTTCTTCGGTTGCGCTCGAATGGGCCTCTCCAAATAGTGTCGACGCAGAGCTATAGCCCACACACACTTACCTACCACTACCTTTACTGTTATCTTTTTTCACAAATGAAATGGGCCTTTTTTTTATTTTTAAACTATATTTTATTATAGGATCTACTATTGCGTCAGCAGCAGAAAAACCTCAAATTGGACTGCCAAAAAAAAAAATGAATTTTCTGTCGTTGTTAAATCATTACATTTTCTTGCGTGGAATGTAGTGGCGCAACTTCTAGGTAAATTCACGATATCAAGTGATTTTTCATTCGAATTGTTTTGTAACAATTTTTTTTTTTTCTATAGATAACTTTCTCCGAGAATTTGGCCGATAGCAAAGGTAAGCGGAAACGATTACACCTGGGAATTTTGATATAAGAAAGACATCCGCACCTCTATTATTTAAAATGAAAAGTGAAGGGGATTTTTTCTTTTTTAGTAAAACAATATCATAGAACGAGGTTAGACTTGTCTGAAGGCTGTTTAAAAGACAATTTTTTTTTTTTCCTTTTTCGATCCACTTGTCATCCCTTTTGCTGGTTTGCCTCGGGTAAGAAAATAACACGTGCCTATTGTTATTACAACGTTGTAAAATAAGCCGTTTTTTTTTTTATAGATCAAAAGATGATTGTCCGTCGTCGTATCTTCACTATCGAAATTCAGGATTTTTTAAAAAAAGAAATGAAATCTCGTGATTTTTAAATAGAGAAAGTTGTCTACGTGTATTAGCACATTCCACAGCTACGATAGACTAAAATGATTTTAAAAAATGCGTATTTTTTACTCTGCGGGATATTCTCCGTATTTTCAATGTTGTTGATATTAATAGCACAATTGTTATAGAAGGGCAAGGCTCTCTCTCTCTCTTCTCCTTGTTAAGTTAAGGTCGTCTTCTTCTGTCTGATGGCCCTCAAAAGTTTTTTGTTGTTTTTCTAAATGACGTCATAGCCGGAACTTGAAAAGGGTAAGAAAAAAACCTCGACATTTAATTGTCTAATATTCATTCTGTCTCGTTTGTTTCAACAATAGCAAAAAGGAGGAGGTGGTCGAGTGCACTTTATTATTATCGACTCGGTTTGGTGTAGTTACACATAGTCGGCACCTGGAGCAAGGCTAAATGTGCCAAGTTTTTTTTTGTTCTTATTCATAAAAACGACTTTATCGTGACACGTTATACACTTGACGACCCCAAACGCCCACACCAAACAAGATACTTGGTAATTGTAGTGATGTTCCTCAATATCGTCAACGGAAATGAGTAATTGAACTATCGTGCAACGAGATTTATTGTCGTTTAATGGCCCATACAATTTGACAGCCGGCGTCAATAATCACGTGCAGTTTATTTATGTAGGTCAGCAACTCTCATTTTGAACGATTTTTTCCCCTCTTAAAAAAAAAAAGGAATGTTAATAGAAGATGGTTGTTATTGAACTGTTTTTTTTTTGGTGGTGGTGGTGGTTCGCTATTGTTGTCGGCGCTGGAGAATTTTATGACTGGCCGTCCAACTCACGAGAAGATTGCGCGCTTCATTATTCTTGTTTAAAACCATTTTCTCGACCTTGTTTTTGCTTTGGACATGGTCTAACCGCGGCAGCAGCTGAAATTTGATTATTGCCCGTTCCAGTTCGTCGTCGTCGTGTAAAGAATTCTGAATTCGCTGTAATAATTATTAGCGAACTTTCTCGTAAATAGTCTAAACCAGCTGCTTGTGTGTGTGTGTATACTATAATCACTGACAAGGGTTCAAATTTCTGCGGTATTTTTACGATTTTCCAACGCGAAATTTATGATTGGAATTACATGAATTAGTATACTACATCGATACGAAGAGATTTGGTTTTGTTTTGTTTTTCTTTTTTTTTTAAATTGGAGTTATTAATAGTTTCAGACGTAGTTTGTTTTTAGTTTAATAGCCTTTTTTTTTATTTTTTAAAGTTCAGCTCATTATTATCTGGCCTACGGATAAATAAAAAAGGTCAAAACTCACTAGGAAAAAAAAAGATTTACAACGGAAATTTATTTTTTTCAAAAAAAAGATAAAGAAAATTATTAAATTCTTTTACGCCATTGAGGGCCGACAAGATGATGGACTTTGGAATGGCAATGAAGTCGAGAAACATCCTTGAGTTATACGACTCTGTGAGCAGGTAAAGTGTCCACCTTATTGTTATTTGTTAGTTCATTGCAACAAATAACAAACAAGAAGGTGAAGCGGAAGAAGAATCGACACGAGATTGAATTCATTTTGAAGAACGAATGACGTCATGAATCGTCGAGAAATTTTCTTGTTGTGGATTACGTGTTCCGTGAAAGTGAAAATGTAATTTTTTTACTTGGAAATTCAAATGATGAACAAGTCTGGTCCAGAGACCAAAAAAAAAAAAACAATTTCTCATTTCCTTCTTGTACTTACTTTCTTGTTTTATATTTTCTTTTGTCGAAATCGAAAGTGCAAACTGGCTGCTATTTAAAAAGGTGTTCCAAATTCTGTATACAGCACACCGTATAATGAAAAACGAATTGAACCAACCGCTCCCTCCGGCCTGTTTTCATGTGTGCGCACACATTTTTTCAGACTCGGTTTTCTCCACGTTTCGACTATTATCTTTTCTACGTTTTCTATATACTGACAAGTTTGTATGACATAACTTTGTGATGATGTCATTGTTCACGTTGCCAACGTGTTGGCAAAACTAACACGACGGACTTACACGACGTCGATGAATATGTGTCATAATTTCCTTGTGTTGACTTAGTTTCTATGTGTAGATGAAGTTGATATCAAAAA
The DNA here is from genome assembly GCA_030770115.1 of Daphnia galeata. Taxonomy (NCBI): domain Eukaryota; kingdom Metazoa; phylum Arthropoda; class Branchiopoda; order Diplostraca; family Daphniidae; genus Daphnia; species Daphnia galeata. The sequence goes on along the minus strand of CM061117.1, from coordinate 204,270 downwards.
TCGGAACTTTGTATCGGGGGACCCAATCGACTTTAAAAAGCACGCGCTCGTGACTTTGTATTCCTATACTTGAATGACAAATAACAACGTGTTGCAGTAGAGAGAGAATCATAAAGATTGATGATATTCTTATATTGTAAACACAATTGTCTCTTTTGGTTATAGTCATCAAACGAGACATTTAAACACACAACAAATCAAAACGTTCCGCTTGGGTATAGGTAACACCTGTGGCCCATATCATTCAAAGGGAAAGTTGTTTTTAGATTTTTTATTTTCAAGATTGCACTAAAATGTCACCTCTTTACTTTGTCTATGTAGTTCAAAAAAAAAAAAAACGAAAAAATATTTTTTTTTTGTAATTTTTTTATTTTTCTTTTTAAAAAGAAAACCAAGAATTCCGACAGTCAAAAATTTCTCTTAAAAAGTTAAAATCACTTGGTTTGAAAAACAAAAAATTGTTTTTTTTTTTTGTGGTGGTCCGCATATTCAGCGGTTACGGGTAAGTAAATTTGAAAAAAAAAAAAAAAAATCTCTTCTAAACGCGCAATTCAAACAGAAAAGAATTAGCTAAACAGCAGCAGGTGAAAATGATAAGCTACAAAGGAAACTTCTTAATTAAAAAAGGGAAACTAAAACAAAATCTGTCAAAAAATTTTACTACCGAGCCTGTATGAAGCTCCTTCCACTACGATATTATGAACATATCGAAGAAGATAAACACACACACACACATGATGCATACGTTGATATTATTTTGTCGTTTTCTTGAAATCTTTTTGTAATAAGGTTTTCGGGGGATTTTAAGATCAGAAATGATGAGCCATTTAGAAGCTTATTTAGTGTGATGCTGATGTTTAACGATGTGACGTGAAGGGTCTCTCACTCAATAACATTTATTCTCTTTGACTGCCCAAGGCATATCTCCACTGTTTTTTTTTAAATTTTCTTTAATAAAAAAAAAATTCAGGGAAAGAAAAGGTGATTCTTTTTTTTTTTTTTTGGCAATTATTCTTGTTATTTTTTCTAATACAGAAATTTGAAACATCCCGCGAATAGTTGGGATGTCAAGTTGTTTTCGTTACAAAACGAGGAGAAAAAAAAATGAGCTAAGATGAGGTGCCAGAGGTGATTTATCGCAATCTTTAATATAAGTATATAACCCAATTTTAATAGGGATGAAATTTTTTTTTTGTACGATGAAAATCTTTTCTTCCGTTCAACGATCAATGAATAAGGGTAAAAGAAAAAAAAGGACCACTTCAATGAGAATTTAAGAGGGGAGGAGCTGGGAAACGTAATTAAACGACGACATTTTTTCATGTGTAAAAAAAAAAAAAAACCAACGACGAAAAGACTCATAATTCCATGTCCTGGGCTTCGTCCTCACTAAAATCCGACATGGACGATTCAGAATCTGTCGACAGGTGAGCGGCTTCCTGGGCTTCTTGCTCCCTTAACGCATCTTCTGTGGCATATTTCTGCACATAATCCTTGAATTTACAACAATTATTCATCAAGAACTAATTGAAATGTGTGTGTCTTAATTGATATTTACCTGCACTTTTTTCTTGTACTCTTCAGGTTTGTGGAGGTACATGGCTGCTGCGTCACCATTCAGTGGATCAATCGGATTTGGGTATGTGAGGAGCTGTGGCAGAAAAGACTCAAAGATGTTGGACAAATCTGCAGAGGTAAACAATGTCTCATTATCCACTAAAAGGCAAAGCAAATTGCTTTCAATTCAAAATACCGTATAAAGCTGTCCAGGCTTGGTTAATGACATCGAGACAGACTGTTCCTGAGACTTCGTCAATGTTTGGATGATAGACTTTGTTCATGAAACCGATGGATGGTGATTTGAATGGGTAGTGCTCAGGCAAGTGGACTCGGACTTTCCAAATCCCTCCTTCATACGGTGCTGCACAAAAAGAAATAGAATTTATATCTGAAAACAATAAGAAATCAGATTTTTCAAAATCACTTACTTCCTCTTGGCCCATAAAACTTGACAGCAAATTCATTCAGTCCTCCAAGGATAGTGACCTCATATTTGCTTTCAATCCTGAAAACACACAACAACAGCGAATGTTAAAACAAAGACCAGTCAAAACTAAAATGGATAAAAAAAATCATCAACAGAAACCAGAGCTAGATATATATACAAATTTAAAAAATAAAAGCTTACAATTTAATGACATCAGTGTCCATCCGACGTTTTCCAGCACTGGGCGAGGACATTTTTGTTGTTTTCGCACTCCAAAATCGACCACCTCTCACAAAACTTCGGGCTGGGTTTCCCCCCTCGTTATTAATTACTGGCTCCTTCTTTTATCAGTCTACCCTCGATAAATTTTATTAAATTATTTTCCAAACAAATTAAACAATAAGATTGGGCACAATGGCCGACTAGGAAAAATTGTAATCCCTTTCTTGCCTTGTCTATGTGTTGTGACGTCACCTTTATTTATATTAACACGAGGAAATGGTAGCCTTTTGTGTCAACGACGAATGAAAGTCGATTTAAAAAAAAAAATTCGAAAGAAAAAACAATTCAAAGACCTTCAATTGAACGTATCAAAAAAAAGATTTACGCAGCGAGCAAAAAAAAGTGAAACAAACGATGAGCTTAGTCCACTCTCTCCTTCCTTCGCCAATGGCACTGTACGAATACCATAACAAAGGCAAACTCAAGTCAGCTGTGTGGCTCGTCGTCACATTGGGTTTTGCAACCTCAACTCTCCTTTATCTCTCAGTTGAAAATTGAAATTGACCTTGCTTTTATGATCAAACTGCTCATTTTGCAATTTCATGTAAAATCTAATATTTTATTTGATTAATTAGATTTCTTTTTTGCGTTTAGATTTTAAAATCGTGTGTTTTTTTTTATTATAACGCAGCCCTCTGGTCGTGGGACTTTTGCGCGCGTGTTTTGAAATGAATAAATGTAGGTCAGGATTCTGCGCGTCAACAACCAACAAATAATGGAGAAACGACCAATCATTATAGACTGGTAATACTGGTTCAAATTAGATAACATTTTTGTTTTTGTTTTTAATTTGAATAGGTCGTCGACTCGTCGTCGACGGTGATTCGATATCACGTCGAGGTCCAAAGTTTCCATCTCCTATCACGTCTATTTAAATATACTAAAGATATGAATATACTGAGCTTGTCCGCCTTGGTTGGAAATTTTCAAATTCTTATTTTTTTTCGCTTTATTTTTTAAATGTGATAGCAAATTTGGCGATTAAATTTACTCATCAGCTGTTTTCCTGTTTAAAAGTAATAAAAATTCATGTAGCAGACGAACAAACAGGTTGAAAGTACACGCGTTCACAATCACAACAAGATAACTCGTAAGACTCGTTGAATAATGCTTTTCATTGCTACACATCAAAATTATAAGCATTTATTGCCATTCACTTGAAAGACTTGTTGGCTGGAAATGATGAACGAAATCAGACTCATCTACAAGGCTGCCGTTGATGCCGTGAAACCCAGTCTTCTTGTGAATCAAGCCATCAGATGTACAAAAGCAGAAAATGTGGTTACAATTCAGGAAGAATTTGAAATAGAAGTTGACAAAAATTGTCATGTGATTGGTAAACATTTCCTATGAAATGTATCTCTTAACAACAAGATGCAATAAGTTTACGTTGGCAATTCAGGGTTTGGAAAGGCTGTGTTGGCAATGGCTCTACAGATGGACACGATTATTGGGCACCACACCATGAAAGGAATCATCTCAATACCTCATGGAGTCATTTCACAGTACAATATTCCAGATCAGTTTCTGAAACGTTACACCATCTATGAAGGTGCCGTCAATAATATCCCTGATGAAGATTCTCTGAAGGCAACCAAGGATATAGAAGAAATGGTATCACAATTGAAAGAGTCTGATGTATTGTTTGTCTTAATTTCAGGTATATTCATTAATTATCAAAGCCTTTCATCTGTTCAACTGATAAGTACTCTTTATTTACAGGAGGTGGATCTGCATTATTAGCATCTCCAGTAGCTGATCTCACTCTGGATGATAAGCAGAAAACCATTCAATTACTCTCGAAGAGTGGCGCAAATATCCAGGAATTGAATTCAGTTCGAAAGAAACTATCTCAAATCAAGGGTGGAAAACTAGCGCAGCTTTCATATCCAGCTACGACCGTGGCTCTTATTCTCTCGGACGTTATCGGCAGCCCACTTGATGTCATCGCCAGCGGACCGACTGTCAAAAACAAAGATCCACAGAATCAAGGCTGGAATATCATTCATAAATATCAGTTAGAAAGCCAACTGCCTGCAAAAGTAGCAAAGTGCCTCTCATCTACGTCTCCTAGAAACGACATTTCATTCAATCACGTCCGAAATTATTTGATTGGAAGCAATCTAACTGCGTTGCAGGCAGCTGAAGCTCACGCTACTCAAATTGGTTTTGTTTTCACAGCCATCTTGAGCGATCACATTCAAGGGGAAGCCAAAGAAATAGGCAAGAACTTTGCTCAAATAGCTCAAACTGTTGCCCAAATGATGGCAAAGTGTGACGACCAGCACAAACACATGGAAGCGTTGTCGGTCGCGGCGGATAACTTGAACGTTGACCCTCGTTTTTGTTGCACGTTGGAGAGACTGATTCGGGGATGCTGCAACACTCGCAGAAACTTGTGTCTTATTGGTGGAGGAGAGACCACGGTGTCGGTTCGAGGTTCTGGTCTCGGAGGAAGAAATCAAGAAATGGTCCTGAGTTATTTGGTGGAAACTGCTGGAGATCCAGTTTCCTCGGACGAATTGGAAGTTGTTTTCCTAAGCGCTGGAACTGATGGTAATAAATTTTAATATTAAACTATGTATGGTATTTTAATTTATTTCTATTTTAAAATCTTACAGGAATTGACGGACCGACCGCTGCTGCTGGGGCTGTGACTTGTCATGGCCAGTTTGAAGAAGCTCAATCACAAGGTCTCGATCCTCTATCATACCTGAATAACAACGATTCGTACAACTTCTTCCACCTGTTTCAACAAGGTAATTACCATTTGATCACTGGGCCGAGTGGTACCAATGTCATGGACATACATATTCTTTGCTTCAACTGGAAGCAGCCAAAGAATGTATCCTTATAGTTGCTTTTGCCGGCATCTGTCAAGGCTGAAATGTCGAAATGTGCCTGTGAATGTATACAATTTAGTTATTCGTTGTTATGTCGCGCATTGTTATGTCGAACCCGGAAATCGATAAACAAAATTCGTCGACAAATCTAAACTGCGTATAAAATGTAGAGTAGCAACCGACCACGGTTTTAGTTGTTTTGCGGTTAGAGGTTTCCTTCCAAAGCTCGATACATTAACTTCCTTCTGGATAAAAAAGATAACAATTTTCTTTTTTTAAATGATAAATCTTTGTATTGGAATATCTTCATAGCTTAAATTAAGGTTTATAAAAAAAAGGAGTACATTTTAAATTATAGTTTGGAAGAAAATCAAAATAATAAATCTGAAAATTTCACACAATAAAACTAGTAACTAGCAAATAATGTGCAGCTTTTTAAAAGAGAAAAAAAAATCGACTTCAAAATAGTTATAAACGCCAGCGTGGTCTCCCTTGGAGCCGACGAACAGTAGCAACAGGACGAGTCATTGACGTCATTGACAAAGACGAACGGCGACGTTGAGTAACTGCATGACCAAAAACAACTTGGAGATCTTATTTGAATTGTATAAATATTTACAAAAGAGAGAGAACTGACCGTTTCGCAAGTTATTAATACGAGGAAGTTGTGGAATGTCTTCGACACGCATCTCTCCCATAAACACATTGCGGTTAGTTATCTGATAAAATGGGTTCGGTGTGTCGGGTTGACGATTTCCAGACAACAAATTTCGGTTCAGCTCTTGATGTTGATTCACCAATTCTTTTCTGTTGTTCATCTCTTCTTCTGAGTAGCAATCGACGATGATTCCAATGATGTTGTCAATCGAAAAGTTTCTCTTTTCTGAAGTGATCGATTCTCGGCACACTGGACATCCGACAATAGGTGCCCTATTCTTTTCAAATTTTTTCCATTGAGTTACACAGAACTGGCAGAACGTGTGCATGCAGTTTAACGATGTAGCCTTAAATGTACAAGTTGTTACAAATATTTAGAACGAAATCGAAATTGATTGAATTGTCTTTTGGTTCACTTACAAACACCATGAGCTCCGAACAGATGCCGCATCGTAGTTCCAATTCCATTCGCTGCATTTTATCCACAATACCTTTGCCCGATGAAGTCATCCCCTATTTAAAAAAACAAAAAAAAACAATGTTACACGAATTACGAATGACATATAAAGTTCACGAATGAATCACCTGGTTTTCATCGACGTCTAGTTGAGGATTGGCCTTGGATTCGTTACTTTTTTGAAGACGTGACTGAACTTCGGATTCAACTTGCAAATGAAGTGTCAATCTGAATTTCTCCTTCAACAATGCACACTGTTCTTCTCGTAGATCGTTCAATCGTCTCAACAGTTGGCATGTACGCTCAAATCTGGCCACAGTACGATCTTTGAATTGTCGAAGTTCCTTTTCCTATTCACAAATACTTCAATTTTTGAAAATCATTTTTAATTATTTGTGAATGCGGTACTTACTCGATGCTTCAACTTCAAAATTCTTGCTTCGAGTTTGAGTTGACGTTCACGTGCCTGTTTTCCCATCTTGATGTGCAGTCGTCGTAGGTCTTGATCAATAGCTCGTCGATGTCGAATGAAATCCCAATGGAACGAATTTTCTGCTAACTAAATGTATTTTGGATTAAGTATCGATTGAAATGATCGAATTTCGAATATTTTCACATAGCGATAATATTTGAAAAAGTGGCGCATTTTATAGCAGAAAAATGATCACCAAATTTACTGTAATTTAATCGTCCAGAATTCCAGATAAGCTTTGAATTCTTTATTGGCATCATTCATTTTAAATTGGATAATTTACGATTGTGATTTTAGTTGCGGTCAAACGAAAAGGATGGCGCAATAGAAAATCTCATCCTTCTCGGTCATTTCCCGCTATTTTTTAGACAAAGTGTCCCGCAAAGATGCTCAACATCGCTCTATGAATTCATTTTCCATTGCGTAATTTTTCAAATAAGCTGCTAACAAAAGGAAAATGCGCTGTTTATCACGGTGGTTCCTGATCTTAATCCGATTCGTTTAGAGAATTCTGTATAGACCCTTACTGTGTCTTCATATATTTTCATTGACAATTTATTAATTGTTGTCGTAACCAAAGATGATGTAAGATAGATAACTGCGGAGTCACGTTGTAACCGAAATCCAATTAATAGTTTATCGATTGCATAGCCTGTGAGATCTCGATCTGACCGTGGAATCCTCAGTTGTTCAGAATCAAACACGAAAAACTAGTTTTAACTACACATGCGAAGAAGGACGACACGCTGATCAATACTAATATGAAGGAGTTTTTATCGCTTTATCGAACGCGTTCATCGATTTACATTTTACGGAATGACATTATAAATTATTGTTGATAGAGTTAGGATTCCCGTTGCTATGGCTTCTTAATGGTATGTCAAAAGCTATAGCTCAAATAATAAGATGCAATGTGAAAATGCTTTTAGTTGATGATGTAATTTGCTTCAGGCATAAAAATGAAAGGACACATAATTTTTTTTTCATCCTGTATTTCCTGTGGGTATAATGCAGAAGCCCATTACACACTTAATTAAATGAGATATAAAAGAGCATAGTAATCATCTAGCCAACACACAGGCCACATAACTGGTAAATCTTATTTATGCTGGGCAACCAATTTTCTAAGTTCAGCTTCGTTGGCTCCAGAAAATTCAGCAACCTAAAAAGACATGACAATTAGAAAACTGTAATACAATACAATCTTAGAAAAGAAATGACTCACTTTTGTCCCATTCTTCAAGTAGAGGAATGTAGGCATGCATGAAATGTTGTAGTCTGATGCAACATCTTCACATTCATCCACATCAACTTTAAGGAAAACAACATCAGTAAACTCCTTGGACATAGCCTGCAGTCATATATGAAAATTAATAATGAAAACCCACTTGGACACAGAAATGAATATTAAGTGTCTGACCTCAATTTTTGGAGCAATCATTTTGCATGGGCCGCACCAAGTGGCATAAAAGTCAACAAGAACCAATTTCCCTCCTGCATTCTTCAACTGTTCATTAAAGTCTTCCTAGATGTTTGACAAAAACAAAAATATTAGAAACCAGCAAAAGATTGTCAACAAATTTGCTGTTGGTTTGAAAATTCTGCAAGCATAACGGTGATAAAACGAGGCCAAACATGCGTTTCTCTCCTTTCAAAAGGATTATTTAAAAAGAAAAAAAAGGGAAAAATCGATTGAAATGTATATACCTTGCTCGCAACTTGATGAACCATGGTGATGAATGTATCCTAAATTAAACACGAACGGCAGGAATAAAATATCAAGTGAAAATCTTCACCGAGCAACTTCCAAACGACCGGCTCAACGAAAATGACGAGTCACTATTACGGAGAGATCGGTCTGACAAGTGTCTACTATTCATTGGCTTAGTGACTAGCGACACTGGCGATAAAAATGTGAACCTTTGGCTTGGGCCTTTAATAAACTAGACGATTCGATTTAGGTGATATCATCTTGTGCCATCTCGTGTAGTAATAAAAGATTTCATCCCCAAGGGAAATAACATAATCAATTTTAGTAGTACGGGTATTTATAAATTCATGCTTCACGTGTTGATCATTATTTAAGCAATCTAATCGATTACCGAATACCGAAGGGTAACAAATTATCGCCGTTGGAACCGAGGGCCTACCTAAAGTACACCTAGTGGATGAAAATTGTTTCTCTAGTACCGCCCCTTTTCCACCAAACATTTTGTTGCCGTCGTAAAAAGTAAATCGTGAACGATTAATGTTATGTTCTCATCAGTCCCTACGGCTTTGATTAAAAAACCTCCGACATGATACTTTAAATTTTAAAAATGAAATAAATTCTAGAAAGAATGTGTGGTAAGAAAAACCTAGGGGGAGCTTTCAATCGACACAATGCCATCTAGCAACCGATAGTCGAAATTAATCAGTCAATGGCGTCGTCACCAGAAGAAAGCATTGTGACTAAAGAAGAAAAAATGCTTGTAATTAATTCTTGCTGATTGCAACAACAGAATCTTATTAGGTGTGTACAAAATCGTGTCGGCTCAGTGTGTGTACGATGTGGGTGCAAAAGTTACCTCATTAAACGAAGAGGCATCTGAGAAGCAGAAACGAGAGTGACGAGAGAGAGAGGTTGGGGGTGGAGTCCAGTGTGTCCGTTGGAGGGGGGTGGCCTGGTGACGTCAACGGATTTACGCCGTGTATTTTCTCCCTGTACCGACAGACTGTACCAAAAATTGTAGTAAAATAAAAAAAAAGAATCATCCGTGAATTCGTTCGAGAGAACCCCTAAGGTTCTGACTGGCAGAGACTAGGGGAAACCGTTGGGCTAGGGGCGGAGCTTGAGCAAGAGGCAGCCAAGGCAGAACCTTGTGGATGTGTCGCGGTTTTAACTTTTTTCTTACAACCGACTATACTCGGAGTGTCTAGTGTAAAGAGAAAAAAGGGATATTATTTCGAATGATGGAATTCTCGGGGGCAGGGTCACGTGTGCCGCGCCGTTAAGGTAGTCCTCCATCCGTTTCGCTTACTTTCATCGACTTGATCAGTGTTTTCAATGTGTTTTAATTAAGTTTTATTTTTGACGTCTCAACAACGAGCCTTGGGACTCTCTCTCTGTGTGTGTGTCTGTCCTCCTTTCCTATGGTAGCTGCTGCTGCTGCCTGGCCACATCAATGGCTGTTGTGTTGTGTGTGTACGTGTTTGCCAGCGTGGGCACCTACGCCATTGCTCTTGATTTGGCTACCTCAATAATATTAGTAGCTAGTCGATATTACCAAGAAATCTCTCGTGTCTCGTTCATCAAGTGATTTGCTTCTTATTAAATGATGAACCCCCTCCCAATAGTCGGACAGTAGGCGAATAGGCTCCCCCCCCCCCCATTGGCTTATTCTTGAGAGAGAGTTAGAAAAGCCCCAAGTTTTCCGTTCGCCTTTCTTTTTTCTTTGACTTTTTTGCTCATGCGCAGTCTCTATCAAAACAGACACACACAACTCGAGTGAGAAAATCCCTTGCAACCAAAATCGTCTCGGCTATTTTATTTCTCACTTTTGTGTGTCTGTGTGTGTGTGTGTGTAATGTTTATTCGTCGGTCAAAATGGCGGCATGTTTTTGTTGTTGACTGTCTACAATTAGCCGATTGGCTATATTCTTTCTTTTCAAAAGTAAATGAAAACAAATATGCTCATTAAACAAAACATATTGACTATTCAATCGAGTGAGAGACCGGATGTTTGAAATTTGATTCTCTTCGTTCATTTGATTCCGAATAGTATTAAGGATGTTATCGTGAGAAAGATGATCAGAGTCTATCATAATGTGTTTATTTCTTTGCGTTTCAGATGTGGTGACCGACAGACGCGCTCTACATAATTGTGTCGGAAGAGCCTTCACACCAAAGAAAACTAGACGAATTTCTCACACGATTTCTACAATCGTCGACAACAACAAAAGGAATACAAATAATAGCAACGTGTCAATATTTTGACAAGCACGTTTATGGTTTGCCCTTACTTATGGCCCTTGAATTGACGGATGTGTGACCGGCGCTACCTATATCGAACATCCATTGTTCCATTCCGTTTTAGGTTGGTTGTATAACTTCTCATTTTAACGTGAATAAATAATCAATATTTTATTCTATTGATTCCATTCATTCAGGATTTGACGGATATGGATTACGATGGGCAACGTTTGTTGGACGTGATCAATGATCCCAACGCCCTGGAAAGTTTCCTGGGCGGAATTGGAAATGGAAGTGGGATTAACAACTCTGCTAACGCTCACAGTGGTGTTTCGCTGGATTCGACCCATACCACCATCACCCAGCAGCAGTTGGCCAGTCTGCAACAGCAAATCCAACAGCAGCAACAACAGTTGCAGCAATTGCAACAACAGCAGCAGATACATTCCCCTTTCTCGGTTCCCGTCAGGTCGCCGGCACCTGGTACAAGTCCGGCAGCAACTGTGATCCTTCGTTCGCCCGCTGCTCCTCCACCAGCTGCCAGTCCTTCTTCGCTGGCATCCAGTCCAGCGCCGAATACACTTGGACATGCCACCTCTTATTCGGTCTCCTCTCCGGCACCGGCACCGTCACCCGGTCCTCAGCAATTCAGTTATCGAGCAGTTCCTTCCCCTCAACAGAGGACAGGCTCCTTGTCCTCAACACCGGTGGCTTCGCCCATCAATTACCCACCTGGGCCAGGTCCAGGCAACACAGGGCAAACTACCCAATCTGTCCAGTTACCGGCTGGTACCATCACTATTCCGGCTCTCGCTAGTACGTCCATTTTCTCACATTTAATCATGACATATCATTCTTTAATTTTTGGCCACTTTGTTTATTTTAGCTGCTGTTGGTCAAGTCCAGCAGCTCGTTTCGGGTGGCCAGGTGCTTCAAATAGTGTCGGCTCCCCCAACCGCAACGACTCCCCAAGTAGCCGGAACAAACAACACGACGACTTCCCAACCGGTAGTAAGACATCCTGTAGCTGCTGCACGTTCCAAGCAGCCACAGCTTAGGCCAAAACCAGCAAATAACTCAAGCCCTGGCCCAGTTCAACAGGCTCATGTTGTCAAGTATGTCAAAATTTCCAGTTTTCATTTCCTAGAAATTATTTAAATACTTTCTGTCTCTAGTAGCCCAAGAACTTCATCACCGGTTATTGTCCAGCAACAGCAGCAACAACAACAACAGCTTCATCATCATCAACAACAACAGCAGCAGCACCAACATCAACAACAACTCCAACAACAACAACAACCCGTCCAGCAGCAAATCACGCAGCAACACGCGACGGGTCAAGTAGTGCAATTGGGTACGGGTGGACCTACGGGTACATTGGTCTTCTCAGGTGGAGGAAACGCCATGTTTCCAGCTCTGGCACCAACTGGAGGCCAGTTTTTCCTTCAACAACAGGGCAGTGGGGGTTTCCAGCTGATTGTCCGACCTCCCGTCCCTTCAAGCTCTCCTCCCAAACAGCAGCAACAACAGCAGAGCATTGTGATGCAACCTCAGATTGGTCAGACCGTCCATCTTGCTCCAAACAACAACAACCGTCCGGCGACTGCTGTCGCGGCTGCCATCCCTAATCCTCCCTGCCACCCTACCATATCCCAGCACCACCAGCCCATGGTAAGATTAGTCACTTTACCTGGCCTGGGCACTGTCCAACTACAGCAGATTCAGACGCCCAACGGACCAGCCTTCCTGGCCGTCCAACAACCACAGCAGCATCAGCCTCAACAGCAGACGCAGCAACAACCGGCTACCTTCTTACGTAATCATCCTGGGCAACCAACATTCATTCAGCAACATCACGTCATCCAGCAGCAACAACAGCCTCATATTGTCACTCAACAACAACAACAACAACCTCATATCATCAACAACCTTACTCAACAGCCACAACAGCAGCAGCAGCAGCAGCAGCAAGACAATATTCGGCTTGTATCCAGTCCAGCTACGACGTTGATTCAGAATAATGATAATGCCGTCGATCACAACAACAGTACAACAACCACCACATTTGCCACTCCACCCATTAAAAAGCCGCCGGCAAAGAAGAAGCCAAAGCCAAAGAAGAAAAAGGAAGAAGTATGTTTATATCATTTTAAAAAAAAGGGGGAAATTGTGTTGTTAATTAATCAATTGAAATCAACAGGTTGTGGTTGAAGAAAAGAAGCCAGCTGTTCAAGTCAATTTGGCTGAACTGCTTAAACAAACGGGTATTGTTGACGACGATGAATCTTTTTTTATGGATGACGAGCCGACTCTGCCACCACCTCCTCCTCCACAGATACAACAACAACAGCAGCAGCTCCCGATCCAAATGCAGATGGAACAACCGATTCCACCTACAGAGACCAAAGAAAACAACGTAATGGAATTAAAAAAATAAATATTTTGCCAAATTAATCCTTATACAATGTTCTTTTTAGATGATGCTTGGACCAATGTTGAGTGAAATGAACCTCATTCAGACACTCCATCAACACGGATTGGCGTTGTCTGATGATGATCTTCACACGTTGCGGAATTTTATCAAACCAAGTGAACAGGCTAGTGAACAGTCCAGTGCCTTAGGAGGAAGTGATTCACTCGCCAATGGACTTAAAGGAGCCACTATGTTAAAGGCACCGGCTGCGGCCGTTTCACTGACCCTGGGCAACGGCCAAGTGATCCAGTTGACGGGCGAGCCTTTCGCAGATGCCCAACAACAGCCGAGAGTTCAGTTTGTGACGAATCCTTTCGATCCCCAAGCGACTCAAGTGTTCCAAACTGCACCACAAACAGTGTCAGCTCCTGCCGCTCCTACTCAAATGACTGAAGTGATGCACTCGACTAATCACGGGTTTCAGAACGAGTTTCTCGAGGATTTGGCTAGGAGTCAAATAGTGTCGGATTCCAAAAAAACGAAAAGCAAAGCAGCTCCTGTTCAAAGAGCCGCTCCTGCCAACACCAACAACAATGTACCCAAGAAAAAAGCTGAGCCAAGGAAGAAGAAACCACCTCCTGTCAAGGCAGGAGCGGCTGGAACGAATGCCGGCCAAACGACACCAACCAATTCCGGCACGGTGCCTAGAGTGCAGACGATTAAATTGTCTCCTCAAAATCAACAAGTAGGAATTTATAGAATCAATAAGTTGTCTGGTCCCTTGAATGTCGATTTTTACTGAGAGCATTGGTGTAATTTCTAGCGATTTGTCAATAATTCGTTCCCGCAGAATTTGCGCAACATCCAGGCCCAAATCCAGTACCTGACGTCCAAAAAAGATCCTACACCTCAGGACACTTCTCTGCTGCAGAAACTCATTGAACATCACCAGAAGATACTGGCGACGGGAAAGCCAGTTCCTACCATTCCGGGCCAGCATGCCCAGGGCATTCCATTCGTAAGTCTTTGCTGGAAAATTTAAAACCAACAAATTATTTTCTTGAGCATGTTTTTTAAAATTGATGGTTATTATGAATGTTTGTTATTGTTTATTTGATTTTTTGTTCCAATTTTTTTCTTATAATTTCCTCCCTGTTTTGTCCACCTGTGCTTTTGTGTCCTCCTTCCAGAATCCTACTCCTACTGCCGCCCATGCCCCTCCTGCTCCTGAGAGCGGAGTGTCTGTTGTTCAGCCTGTCCCTCCCACAGCCAACACTGGCACCAACGTGTCGAGGTCTCAAGGCAAAGTGGCTAATGTGCCGGCTAACATCCAGCAAAATACGCACCTGGCTAACCTACTCCGCCAACCCGTCTCCGATAAAAACTCAAGGGTATTAGTCAAGCTGACAATTCTCACTTCTACTTTTTTGTTTGTTTTGTTTTTTGTTTTGCATTTGTTCTTGTTTTCATTTTTATTAAACCACGTTCCAAATTCTCCCCATTCCCTGGATTGTCAACATCTATCCTCGTTTTGAGCTTTTTTTTGTCTGGGTTGTATCTTTGTGGTTGATTAGTTAGCAATTTCATTACTAGTCCATTTCTCATACTTATAAAATTGTATTCTTGTTGTTATATTCAAAGATGACGACATCAAATGCGTCGAATCAACAGGCGGGATTGCGACAAATTCAGCCAACAGCCACACAATTGCGAGCAGCGACTCCGACGACGACTGGTGCTACTGGAAGCAATGCTCCTGCTTCACAGCAATCAAATAAAATCTCTGTATCAACCGGGCCAGTGTCCATTTCTGCTACGTCGTGTTCCACTTCTGTGGCCTCCAGTAATTGCAGCACGGCCACTATCACTAATAACGTCAATGTTATTAACGTGACGACCACCCAGTCGACCATTCAATCTCCGATGGGTACGCTGATACTCACGACAATGGATGGAGGAGGATCCACGCCAACTGTTTCCACAGGGGTCACTAACAGCTCAACTGCATTAACCAACAGCTCAACGATAGCATCTCCGGTTCCATCAACGGAAGCTGGTCGAAGTAATGCTACACCAGCCAGAGGAATTAAACGACCGGCTCCTCCTTCTGCCCCACCTAAACCCAGCATAAGTAAAAGCACGTTGTTTGAGCACCAGTTGAAGACTGATCAAAGTGGAGCTCTGGCACCGGATTGCAAGTAAGTTCTATCATCACAGGATTACAGGGTTCGATTAATCTAATGTTTGTGGGATTTGTAGGACCCCATTTAAGAATAAAACGAATGCCTGCAAGAGATTGGTGCGCTATCACGTCTTTCACGAACTGGGTCCTACGCCGCAGGAACTAGAAAAGGAAGAAGAGGATTTAGAAACTCACGCTCAACAGTTGCTCTCCAAATTCCATCAGATGATTAACAAATATCATTATCTTCTTTTGATGGTAATTCAATTCGCTTGTTTATTTTCTATCCGGGCGTTAATGATGTTGTTTTTAACTAAACAGGAGAGCACAAAAGAGGCTCCTACTTCCGAACACGTGATGGTGGAACGAATGTTTGCCGGTGAAGAGAAACAGTCTCTGGAACGACTGAAAGAAGAAACACGCGTAGCCAAAGAATTACAACTGACCCCCGTTTGGCCCGCCGTGAAAACGGAGCCAACAACCGCCAGCACTACTACCGCCACTACTCCTGTGGCCCCGAATGCTGCTGCTGCCGATATAGTCAACGGTCGCAGAGATTCACCCTCTGAAGATCCGAAACTGACGCCAAAAGTATTTTTAGAAACGAATTTTTCAAATTTCTTGCCTAGTTATTTTTAACCTTTTGATGAAATTATTTAACAGATGGCGTTGCTCAAGTTTACGAGGAAGGAGGGTGAAGGCTACAAATCTGAATTGCAGATACCGCAAGAGTACAAAGAAGTTCGAGTTATGGTGGAGGATGTCGTCAAAAGTAATGGCAGGATTAGAGAGTCTCTTGAGATGAATCATTCCGTCTCATTAAACGACTCGACCATATCTGGACTTTCTGGCATGGACTCGAAACCCTACGACGAATGGGAAGCTATCCAGCGAGAGCTGGCACTCTACCCAGATGCTAGGGATCGAGATGATATGGTAAGATTCTCGTTAACTTTATTGATGATGATGTGCCAGTTTTGTAAATAGGAAATTTTGATTGCAGGGATTTGATGGTGAGGAAGGCGGTGTCATCTACGACGAAGATATCAAAGCCCAGATGCAGAATGCCATCGACGACTTGTTGAGACTCAACGGCTGCGACGAGGTAATCCCGCCACATCTGCAACACATGACCAATGCGGCCCATTCTGCTGGAGGAGTTCCTATCGCCGGAATTACTGGAGCGCCTTCGTCGTCTTCCAATTACGAGGCAATTGCCAACGCCAGTGGTGCTGCTGCTGCAGGAGGAGGATTCCCGCCAATGAAAAACGGTGATCAGTTTTGCAATAACAGCGAAATGCAAGTGGATTTGGCTCTCAATGAAGCTGTCAATAGTATTCTGTGAAAGACGAAGAATTTATTATTAGCATTTTTGTTGTTGTCCCTCCTCATATGTAACCGGCAATTACGGGAGATCGGGTATCCTTTGAAATGGTCGGAAGCCTTATTCAGAACTAGAAAGGGAGAAGTAAAGGTTAGAAGAGATAGAAAAACATTTAAAAAAAAGAAGAATTCAAACACACACACACACACACACAATAATCCCTCAGAAACAAATGATCCTGGTTGTCATTTGAAAGACATCTTTTGTGTCATAGTAGAAAAAAGAAATACTGAATGAAATTTAAATGGGGGTTCTGCACATTTGAGTGCAATTAAGCAAAACAAACAAACAAACAAAAAAACAGTTCATGTGATCTCTAAAATGTGAAGAAAAAGAATGACATAATATCTCCTTTCACCTTATTATATCAGCAACACACAACTCGCCCTCCCTGTGAAAAAAAGCAAAACACCACTTAAATAAGTGAAAGCTAGAGAGCTCAATCTTGTGTGTGTGTGTTTTTTTTTCTGTTGGTTTATTTTTTTCAAAATTTTGATAGCAAAATTTTTTGAGGGATTTTTTAGTTGTTGTTGTTGGGTTTTGTTGCCTAATTTTTTTTCTCTCCCCCCTAATGTGAGCCTACATCTCAGGGCGAAAAAAAAAGAAAAAATCACCACTCCACCCAATTACATCATTAATTATTATTAGATTTTTTAAAATTTGGTTTTCTGCATGTCCTCCGCCGTCTCTCTACTACTCCCGCGTTCGGATGATGGTGATCACCATTCGACCGCTTACGACTTGTGTTAACATGTGAAGAAGAAAACAAAATCTAAACTAAACAAAGTATGGCATGCATTTTTTTTATAGATATTGGCCCTCTTCAAATTCCCATCAAAACAATTAGAGGAAATTGTCCAAAAACACACTTTTTTTAAGATTTTTAATTTATTTGCCACCACCACCACCTCCCTCCCACTTTTTTAAACAAAAATCTGTGCGTGTAATAATGTGTGTGCGCGTGAGAAAGTATGTCTTGTTCGATTTTACGTCGTTTGATCATATTTAAAAAAAAAATCATTCTATACCCATCTTCCCTCTATCTCCCACCTTCTTTTTCTCTTTGCTGCGGCCCGGCCTGTACGTTTGTGACTTTATTGGCGTCGAATTGAGTGTTTGCAGCACAATTGAGAGTATTTGGGATGTCAAAATGGTCGTCTTCTACTTACATGATAAAAACAATTGCTCCCGCCCCCCCCCTTGTAAATACTTATATATTGATTGATAATAAAAATTTGAATGAATTTCAAAATATTGGACAGGATTTTGTTCATTTTCTCAGGAAAAGTCGAATAAGGTAAATCGTATTACAGTTTTTATTCATTGCAAAATACATTTTTATTGTGCCATTTTAGGAATTATTGAATAATACGTGACCGAATGACCTGGATAAATTGGCTAGCCATGCGATGCCTGAAATTGGCGTACCAATTTACAACAGTTGCTCTTCTAGCGATTTTTTCCTGTAGATTCATTCTAGACTCGTTAGCAATGACATCACTCAACTCGTCTTCAAGAGATTCTACAAGTATAAAAGGAGCGTTGTGTTGTTTAAGCAGAAAAAGGGGATCTCCGTCACAATTTACCGTGACGTCTTCTTCGACAACTGGAACGCTGCCAAGAGAAAAGGCCTCGTAAATGCAATAGGTTTCAGGGCTGCTGCCAAGTTCGGAAGCAGGACAAAGTGTAAGATCAGAATCCGACACAGCTTGAATATAATCATATCCGGTAGTAAATGATCTATTTTTACAAGAGTATAATCAGCTATGAATAATTGAATTAAATTTAGAGTTTCAGATTTTACGTATTGCTCGTCTTCAAATAGCACAAATTCTCAAGATTTAGCTCCTTGAATAATCGATCAGCTCCTGTTGCAGTAGAACCGAAAAAGTTACATACAAAAGATCTTGGTGACAGGATGTCGATGTCCTCAGAAAAGAATAACGGAAAGTCTCGATGCCTATGAGGTAAATAAAATTACATTTCTTAAACAAAATGTAATATCGTTTGGTTATAAGATAATTACGTCGCTACTCCGAGAGGCCATTGGAAAAATTCATTGTCGTCTTTAATGAATGGGTCCCGAACGATAAAAACTGCGTCAATCGATCCACCATGAGAAGATAGATAGGGAATAATCCATTGATTGTTAGTGCAATTATGATCTCCCAAGATGACTACGAATAGAGTCTTTGGTGTATGGGAATTAAGTCTTTCATTAAGCCACATTTCTTCTTTCTTTTGTTTCAGCTGAGATGAACCATCAACGATTAGGACAAGATTTGTGCTGTAGGAAGAAATTTCAGATTTTCCTGACTGGAAAGTGAAGGTTATACCATTCACAGTCTTGTTACGCTTGTAAATATCTTGATGCTGGTGAGTCAAATAAAGCTCCTTCTTTCCTTCAATTATGTGATTCCATAAATATTCACCAATAGGGGCCCTGCTTTGAATATCAACTTGAATATATGTTGCCGTTGTTGTGGAAATGATATTGTTCAAGGTAATGTGAGATTCAGATTTTTGTTGCTGCTGGTCAGTGAGTGCTTCATTTCCATGTATATTGCGTAGCAAGAACAAAATGACACAATTCAACAATACGAAGGGCGCTAGTACTTTAAAAAAAACACGAACCGCACGATAGTTCACAGAGAAGATCATCTCGGTCGGCAATGACGTGGAAGAGTTCGTTCACAAATGGTTGAATTTTCATTTACATTTTCCTTTCTTGGGCGTAGCATCCTCTGACGGAAATGAATATTTTTCATTATTTTAAAAATATGAAATTGGAACGCATGACAGCTTCTTTTGAAAAGCCGGAAAGGTAAACAAAATACATTTCTAAGGTCGTCTGCTAGTGTCAATGCGCTTCCTCAAATATTGCAAACGTCAACACAAAACTTGCCGATCTCCCAGGAAGAAGTCTAGTTGCAGGATATACTGCTTAACACAACTTCTAAAAGGTATGAGGTTAATATTTACTAGAAACTGTGTTGAACATTTTGGGGAATTGATTGATAAATGTAACAAATCTAAAGTTTAGTCATTTTCCTCACTTGCTATACATACACAACATAGGCCAATCTTCTGGGTGATGACTCATCATTCTGATGAATTTAAATTGCATGTTATTCCTCTTTTACTTCTTTGTTATACTTTCTTAAATTCTATTTGGTGTGCAAACTAATGTCTTACGTATATTTGCTTTTCAACGAAGGAAAATGATTGAAACAGAAATGACAATCAATAAGCTAGAAGAACCAGCATTAGAAGAATGGGATGAACTCACAATCGAAATGCGACGAGATTTTCTGGCTCTTGATTTGCGTATTTCCCTATTTGTAGGCGCCGTACAGAATTTCAAATACGGTAAATTTTGAAATTATCATCATCTTAAAATTGGCTTATTTATCAGTGATTAAAGAAAACTTTCCTTCTGCGCAGAATCGCTTCTTAAACCGATTCCTTCCAACTACCGAAAAAGTGACGGCGAAACAGATATTGAGACTATCCGTGGATTAGTTTCTAGACTTCCGGAATTGCCCCTCCGCGCCGTCAACCATAAACCGGATCCCCAATTAACCACTTTCATGAAGACGTTCTTTTTGAATAACAATCAGCAGCTTAGTTCAATCTCTGTAGAAGAACTCAAACGTCAAGTTGGCGGGCACATTGAACTACAAATTGCTCCTCGGTGGATCTTCCAAATTAATCACATGTCTCGCAATCAACAAACTTGGGAGCGCAGAAAAGCTTCTTCCTCTTCATTTTACGCCTTTCATGGAAGTCGTTTTGAAAATTTCCATTCGATATTGAACTTAGGACTTCATCAACATCTTAACAAGGTATAATACTATAATTGAATCACATAAAAGTCTATCCCTTCATGTCAGTGTCAATTTAACCATTTATAATGATTTTATGCAGACTGCTCTGTTCGGCGAAGGCATTTATTTATCAACCGAACAATCTTTAAGTCTTCAATATTCTCCTTGTGGACAAGGCTGGAGTAAAAGTCAGTTGGGTCCGGAATTATCGCTACTGGCCATTTGTGAAGTGATTGATCATCCAGACGTTAAGAGAAAAGGTGAATATTTCGTATGCAAATGTTATTTTGAAATAACGATGAATTGCATTTCTAAAAAAGGTTCTAAAGGACCGCCAACGGCAAATATGGCGATTCCGGACAAGTATATTCTCGTAACTAATAACGAACTCGTACGGCCGAGATATTTCTTGGTTTACACCAGACCTAAAGTGAAGACTGTTAAAGTTACTAGTTTTGTGGAGCGTTACAAATTTATTCTATTTCTAAGCCTTTATGTCTCGCTTCTCCTTGCAATCGGCCTAGCCAAGAGAGTTACTGTCTGACAATTATTTGCGTGTATAGTGTTTTCTAGAATTTACTTTTCTGGTCACATAATTTTGTATTTCAATAGAACGCAATATTCTGATACTTTGATGATTGAACAATTTTATACATTCGGCGATGGAAATCTCGGATTTTAGAATTAGTAAGGATTTTTATCGAGCCCATGATAGTCCCAGTGAGTTTTGTACCACCCATAAAGTCTCACAGGATCGGTCTTGAGTTTCTTCCAATGAGCTTCTTCAAGCTTAGCTTTATCTATGACATAATTTAAAATTACTTTTTAAATATTCTGAATTTCACAGAAATTGCTTACCATGTTCTGCTTTAGAGGCTGATGTTGATGCTGTTGCAGATTTAACTGTTTCATTCTTGGCAACTTTGGGGGCACTTGAACGATCTGTAGGTAATTTCTTCCCAGTAGCAGCCAAGTCAAAGTTTACTCTATAACTAGAAAATGTTAAACTAAAGCAACAAAAAAACCTTATGAAAATTTATTAAATACTCTGGACAAGAAGGGTAGAAACTGGCACTTGGTCTGACAACCATTGGCCGATAGCTAGTCACTGGAGTTGTATTCAGAACCTCAGGAGATGGTAACTGTATCGTAGGAGGCCTGAAAGTAGGTTGTGTAGGAGGAACAGTAGATTCACCCACAGCTCTCTTTCGTTTCTGGACATGCTTTTCATGCTTCATTAAATGCTTCAAGTCTAGAAGAGTAAAACACAATAATAATGTTTAAGTAGACAGCAAGCTAACCATTACTTATCAAAACAACCTTTGGCAAAGTGTTTGAGATGACTCTCGGGAACATTTTTCAAACCCATCTCATCAAGAATGTCACGAAGTTCTTCCATAGTAAAATCCATATTTCATTTATTAAAAAACACGTCTCTAATATTAAAATATCTATACTTTGAGCTAAAGTTTACAGAAAATAGCAAGCTTCTCTAAAAATGATGCAATTACAACACCCTTCCTCTTTAAGAATTCAAAATGGTCTATAAAACTACTAGCAGACGAAGCCTTTTCTCACTTGTTATCTCGTTGGTGCGCGGGAGAAGACGTGTCGAATCAAGTTCTGGTGTGCAAACGAAGCGTTTCAGATCGTTGATGAATAATAACTTCTTTATTTGTGATGTATCATTCTTGGCTACTGGAACTAAAGGAACTTGGCAAGTACACGGCTGACAAGACAATGATGCGTCCACATTCTCTCAGAAGGTAACAGCCATGAAATCGAGAATTTCGCGACCTTGTAACCAAAATGTAGAAGAGACATTGGGGGGGGGGGGGGACATGTTTATGGATTTGCACTGAAGCATTCAATTCATAATAGAGTCTCCACATATGTATATATAGTTATGTGCGTGTCATTCCGGTTCATAATTCGATGATTGATGAGCACGAGCGACTTTGGCATGCCAAAATGCAATCTTAGTGACATTCGTGCATGCTATTTAAGGAATCGGGCAGGCATGTGAATTGTTTCTAAATAAATTTGATTAAGCTCAACGTGCCAGCATTTCCTTACTGCAACAGAACCAACAACCGTAACTAATAAATCAGAGTTAATGTTTATTGTTACATGACTGCACCATTTCTTTGATGTTCTTTCTTTGAAAAAAAAAGGAAAATCTTAATTGCTTTTGTTTTAACTTTTAAAGGTTGTCATCATTAGCGTCGTGCAACCTTGAGAACGTCATTATCCTTGTTTTTCAAATTCTCATTGATCTTCCCAGTTAATATCAGGTAAATTTTAAATAATTCAATTTTTGAAGTAGGGTGTCTATATTTTTGGCAACAAGAATCGATTGTATTTTTGCTTTTGTTAAACGTTTTCGAATTCGATTTTTTGATCATGCTCATCTCTTTTCACGGCCAAAAGGTGGCGTTCATAGTACTGAACCTTGTATATTCTTTTTTTTTGTCAATCATCAAATAGAAAGAAGAAGAATAAGTTTTCACATGTAAATCAAAATTGTACCCAAAATGACCTCTTGCACTCCCCTAAACAAGCTATCAATTTTAAGTATTCAAATTGAATTTCCTGTTTGACAGCTCGTTGAATCGCTCTCGAGTCATTCGATCCATCATTTTTCAAATTTCTTTTAAATTTTCAATCGATTAAATGTATTAAACGATGTCTTTTTTTTTCTATTTGCGCATCGGTAAATCTTTTAATCGGATTTAATTTCTCGTGAAATTTTCGTCTGACTACACGCGTATTAGTGTGGGTAGGGGGCAGATGTTCGGACTCTTGCACGCACACATTTCCCTTGGCCGCACATTTATTCACTTAGCATCGATCAACAGAGCTCAGGGTGAAGCATCAATGTGAAAGACCGGAAGTTAATTGCATTCATTATTATCATTGAATACAAATAAAATCGAATCAATGTCAAGAGGTGCTCTGTCTGTTTAGTGTTTATCTTAAAGATTAGGAATGACGCACATTTTCTTGACACATTCTTTAAGAAAAAGAAAAATCTATTTGATAATGTCGTCGATTGTCGTCTTTTGAGCCCACAACTGTTCAACATATAATCGAATGGATTTCTTGGTAATATTAAACTTGACGTGTTTTTTTCCCCACTTTATTCAAGGGATTTAAATAAAACTTTTTTTCTTCGTAGCTGCATATATTTAATAGTTTCACGTAAAAAAAGAAGAAAGTTTTGAAATCGCATCTCGCTATTGCTCTCAGCCCGTTTCTGTTTGCGTGATTCCCGAAATCACGAAGGTATTACAGCGCGGTGAGTCTTGGCTGTGTGTTTGTTTGTTTCCCTTTTGTTGCCCGTATTTGAAGACAAGATGGATTGCTTTTTTCCCTCTATAGTATATTTATAGCCATTTCAATTTTCACCTTTTCTTTTCTTTCTGGTTGGTATAGTGCTAAAACAAAGTATCGATAGATCTTTTTATTTCCCTTACAGACCAAAGGATTTTTTTTGTTTTATCACCGTATACTCACCCCAAGAGTCCACTCGATGAAATTGTCTTTATTCTCCATCTTCTCTCATAGAAATAAAATTCAACAGGGGAAAGAGAGCGATTGAATCTCTCTACTCTACTCTACTCTACTCTACTCTCGTAAAAACTCTTGTTTTCCACGGAGCTAAGTGTAGTTTTCTTTTTCATTTGGCTCGGCTATTCGAAATTGATGTCCAAACTTGAAAGAATGGAAAGAATGAAAAGGTGGATAGTAAAAGTCCTTCCATCTAATTCTGATGTCTAACCGCAGGGAATATAATGATGTAACTATATAAAGCTTGAAAAAAGAAAAAAGAAAAGCCATTTGCTTTAGGTTTTTACCATTTACTCTGTGTGGATAACTCCAGAGATTCATTTCGTTGTTGTTGCCTGTTGTTAACTGTCGGCAAAAAGAAAATTGCGTTCTCTTCATCACAAATTCCTTTTCTTTTTTTTTGGACGTCGTATAATTTCCGCACAACAAAAAAGAGGTTCTTCCTTTCTACGCTCTTTTTTTCACACACACTCACTTTGGGATGGGCGTGACCGGAAATAAGAAACGAGGGGCAATACGAGAGAGTATTTCACTCTCTTGATTATTTTTGTTTGTTTGTTTTTTTGAATTTCTGGCGCCATTTTGTCGGAGTGCTTACTTACTCTATTCGTGCGTAAACGTCTAATGTTTGACTTGAATGGTCGCGGCGCCCAATTGCTTTCAACTCTAAACGTAAACAACAAGAGTTCAATAATCCCATTTGCATTCACGTCAATAAGAAGAGCCAAAAAACGTTAACGACTGGGATTGTGCGCATCAAAATATAAATGGAAAGAACCCCAAGGCATTTTACACTCAAATGTTTGTGCTGTGTATTCTTCTTTCTTTCTTCGCTCGTGTCTTTCCATCGGATTACTGAATTCCCTCGTCGAGTTGAAAAAAAAACAAGTTTCTTTTTTTGGCCTCAAGTACTTGAAAGAAGCTCTTGTTTAGATTGTCAAAATAGTCATACAACAACTTTGCATGATTCGATTCATGTGTTTCAGTTCGTTTGTAGTTAAATAATACACACGGGAGTCGACAGAGACATCGTTATCCTTCGATTACCAAGAAAATAGAGCAACAGATTTTCGGTACCATTAACTAAATGAGACTTTTGTGTCGTTACAACTCCTATTCAAAAATTGTACGGCAAATTTCCTTATACAGCAAATCAAATTCGACAAACAATGGCGTATCTTTTAAAAATAAAAAAAATCATTTCGGCGCAGACGCACACGATTGGCAGCTCCTAGCAAAGAGTTTTTCAATCATCTTTGGGAGGGCCCGGTCTCTCGAGTTGAATGAAAATCTTTTTTTTTTTTAATTTTCTCTTTCGTCGTTGTGGATTTTCGACGAAATGATAATCAAATGTGATGTTCTTCAATCCCCCCCCCCTAAAAAAAAGGCTTGATCTCTTTATCATATTACAGTCGACAGAGACATTTTCTTTACCTACTTGAATTTTGTGCCGTCGCCTTTATACAGACAGTCCAACTCTAGGATCCTTTTTTTTTCTTTCTTGAATATATTATTACGACTTGTATACATCTGGGATTGAAATGGATTTCTGTAATAATAAAAACTCTTCTTCTTCAAGTTTTATATTTAGAAACATTTCGTGTTGTACTATACGGATCCTACTCTGTTGATAGATCCTGCGCTGCCAGTAAAAATCCCGCGATGACTTTTCTCCCCCACCCCCCCTGGAGGACAAGAGGAAAGACGCGGCGTTTACCTCCTTCAGTCGTATCTCGTCATTCAGTCGCTCCAGTGAACGTCGTCTCTATTTCATTCAAAAATAGTGTGTTAACTGGAATATCATCTTCAAAGAGACTATTCCATCCGGAATTATGGATCTCGTCTGCTCACAAGCCGTCAACGACACTCTAAACGCTTTGAGAAGGTACAAACGCCATTTTATTACACACACAGACACACACGAAATTGAATTGCTAATTTTGGGTGATGAAAATCAGTGGAGCGATGACGTCCAACGAGACGTTGGATGAATATCTGACGCTTGAGAACCCGTTGGGAGCCAATTGCAGCGATTGGTGGCTGTCTAGCATCAATCGAACGTCATTCGATTTTATGGACGATGTTTCATCGGAGACTTTGAATTCGTCGTATTTCGATCGTGAAGAGAATCCGTCGTATTTTTCCAGAGATTATCGTATCGTTGGCACATTTTTTCAGGGTTTGATTTTACTCGTTGGAGTCCTCGGCAATCTCCTCGTCGTCATGGTAAATATTAAATAACTATAATTCTTATTTATCTACTCATTTTGTTGTGATTGAATGTTGATGATGATTAGGTTGTGTATCGAACGCGTTCGATGCATTCGCCCACCAATTGCTACCTGGTCAGTTTGGCTGCCGCTGATTGCGTCGTGCTCATCGCTTCCGTACCGAATGAAATCCTCTCCTATTACGTCATTGGAAGTCAATGGATTTGGGGACCTATTGGCTGTGCCGTTTTCGTTTTCCTACAGAATTTAGGTGACGACATTTCCGTCATTTTCACGGGTCAACAAAAAATTCATTTCATTTGTGTTTCTCTCTAAATAGGAATCAACGCCTCGTCGTTGAGTTTGACAGCGTTTACCGTCGAGCGATACATCGCCATCTGTCATCCGATGAAAGCCCAAAGCGTTTGCACTGTCAAACGTGCAAAGAAAATCGTGGGCGGTGTTTGGGCATTTGCTTTTTGTTATTCATCACCTTGGCTCGGACTCACCGTCACCGAACCCATCCACTACAAAGGATTTCAAATAGTGGAACGATGCGCTATGAAACTCTCCCGTCAAGAATATCTGGTGATTATTATTTGAATTCAATTTTTTTGACCGGGATGTCAATATTTGTATATTTGGTTCTGCAGGGCTATTTCTTTGCTGACATTGTGGTGTTTTATTTGGTGCCACTTTTACTTTCCTGCGTTCTCTACGGTCTGATTGCTCGAGTCCTTTTCAACGGTCATTTCAACAAATATCCAGAAGTTTGTCGTCACGACAATCAATCGTCGGTTGATCCTACAAAAAGCTCAAGGGTTCAGGTCAGATTTCCTAATATATACATTTTGATTGGGGGGCTAATCATTTTCTATTACCATGTTCAAAATGTCGCAAAACCGCAATTGAATTATTTCAAACAGTTCGTTGCTTTTTATAAAAAAAATGTCTATATTTACTCATTGAAATCGAGTTTTTAAACAAAAAGTCAAATGAAAAGAGAAAACGCTCCGTTCTTCTTTTCATCTTTTTCAACTCATCGATGATGCAATTTCGATTGATTGATGAAAGACCGAGACAGAATTTTCACGTCCAAGTAATTTAACAATTTCCTTTTTTTGCCCATTTTTTTTTTAAAAAGAGCCTCGCATTTGAATATATCTTTGATAGTGAGCGACACACAAAAGACATCAGTTATCGATCAGATCCTTATTTGTGCTGTTGTGTTGTGTGCGGCCTATGCGACCTCAGCGTTCGTATTTAATAAGTGAAATCCTTTCCTCGTTTCTCTCCTTGGTTACAAAACGAACCCATGTTTTCGGACTCTTTTATTTCTTATTGTGATATAGAAGTCCCCCCTCCATTTATGATTAGATCCTTCTTATTAGTCAAATTGGAACTCTGATTTCTAGTTCAATGAACGGGGGGGACAGTCAAGTCCTGTAATTACATACAGAAACAACTATAGTAACCGGACAAATGGGGGGGGGGGACAACTCTATAATTATAATGTTAAACCGCTTGACACTGCAGGTCACTATATTTACAGACAATCATCCGTCGTGTAGCCAGTAACATGATATGAAAGATCATATTTCCTGTATCGATTTCCGATGTACGGACCTTCTCTATTATTATTCTAGAGAATATAACGTGAATCGATAATCGCCAATCTTCTACATGGTGAACGTAGTCAAAAGAAGAGAGTAAAAGATGATTTGATATGTGAGAGATATAAACATAAATATTCTTGGACTAGTAGTAAATGACATGCAGTTAAATATAGACACAGCTGTCATCCATCATTTAGAGTAGTCGCGTAAGACCGTGAAAATGGGAGGAGCACTACGTCAAATAAACGTAGATTGACGTTTTTCCAGATGATATGATGGTTTGCACAATACACATATCATAGGAAGGAGAAATAGAGATGAGAGTACTACTACGCGGATTGGATGGCCGTTGCATCGATTTTGACTGACAGCTCTCCAACGTGATGGACCAACAGACACTTTTTTTTTTTGCGTGTTTTACAATAGACATGATTTTTATGTGTACGTAATAATATCTAGCGATGGAAATGATGAAATATTCAACGAAACGTTCGTTCTCAAATCCAGCATAAAGTTATTCAGACTCTTTGAGACTGCGGGTCAACCAGCAGTTCAGCCAAAACTTGTGTGAAATTCAATTTATACAAAAACTTTTGTCTGAAACACAGTTTTTATCATTTTATCAATCGTTTCTCTGTATGCTGTTGAAATGTTAGACAATCTTTTCGTTATCATTATCTTTTTGGCTATAAATTTTAGCGGGAACGTTTCCTTATCACATCAGAGTCACTTTGTAATCAACTTTATATTACTCCGGCTTTTAATTATGCAAAATATGTTTGTTAATTATGAAAGAAAAAGTCTGGTTTCTAGGAGTTGATGATATTTTCTTCTCGTTGACATCAAATCTTCTTTATTTCACAAGAAATTACATTTAGGCACAGCACAACAACAAAATGGATGATGATGATGAAGTAGAGTTGATCCCATTCATGTATAGTCCCACACAGATTCCAGGCTACACACATTTGTGAGCCCTCAGGTTTTCTTTCACGTGAAATCTCATTAGAGTAAGTATATACAGCCAGCGGAGTTTATACTACATCCTGTTGCTTTGACTACTATATGTCACTCGGTCATGTCAACTTGTTTATATATAGAATCTATACTTAATATTTATATCGACTACTTGAAATGATGTGACAGGGACAGTATGGTTTTTTTTTTTATCGGCTGTATACTTTCAACGCCGTTTGATCGATTTTCATTAACGGACCCTTGTGATATTAGGGCTCAGTTAGTTATAGTGAACAACAAAAGTCTTGTATATCATATCGAGAACGAGTTGCCAGTTGAGTTTCTTCACCAAAACAACAAGAGACAGAAAACAATTGCTGGCCTTTTGTGCTGTAATTTGAAAAGGCCGACTATGGTGATGTCATTTCCGTCGTTTTTATTTTCCTCTTTATCCGCTAGTAACCAGCAGCAGCAGCTAGCAGAGATGAAAAGGAATTTATAAAGACTTTGCGTCTGGCTAACGTGGATATAGAAAGTTTTCGCCCCCTTTTTATAGTACGTACGTAGAACTGCTGCCCGTCAACATATAAGAGAGAGTGAGAGACGGATAGCGAGAGTCTATAAGGAAAAGTGGTTGATGCATCAATGGAAGTTGTCCAAAGTCGATGTAGACGGACGCCAAGTGCAGAAGATTGGGAAGCAATCCCGATAAGAACTTTATGCACACACTCTATATAGGAATTACACCAACTATAGATATTCTATGCCTATATTATAAAGCTATTATGCAAGATCCAAAAATGTATTTTTTTTTTATAAATTTTCATTTCATCGTTTAATCCTTTTTGTAAATAAGAAGATGGACTATATTTCCAATAACTGCTCATTATAGAAAGATAAGTGCTTCCATGCGGCGGTTGACGATAGGAATCATTTGAATTCCTCACTGCAAATTACTTCTTGAATATTTCACACACTAAATCTGCGTATGGGATCGATCCTTTCTTCTATTGGAGCTGAGAACAAAAGATAGACGAAGTCTCTGGCTCTATCCTTTGTTGGTAAAAAAAAAAGAACGAAAGAATTTGATTTATAAATATTTCCGCGATTGATCCCAGTTCAATTTATAAGGAACTTATTTTTTCTTGGGTTTCATTTGTGATGCAGTGTCTGCTAGAGCGTGTGAAAGCAAAGCAAAAAAAAAAATTGTTGTGTATTTACGATTTTATCGCGATTGCCGTCGAGAGACATTGTTAAAAGAAGAAAAAAAAAACAAGTTCAAGAAAATATTCGACCACTTTAAAAAATAGAGAAAAAAATTGTTTTTTTCTTTGTTTGATGAAAGACCCGCATTGTAGGCAGCACGCATTCGTTTTTCTGTATTGAACCAACAAAAATCCCGAACCTCAGACTATATATATTTTGTAATTGGATTTCCATTCAACCACCCCCCCCCCCCCCAAAAAAAAAACTTTTAACTTTTATTTTCTTCTTTACACGAAAAATTTGAAATATTTTTCTCAGTCAACTAAAACTTTGTGTTTAAATTGAATTGAATAAATCACTAAGAATATAGTGGCGGTAATTTATTAGCCTCAGCACATCATCGTTTAGATTTAAAATTTTCAAAGAACTGGAAAAAAACAAAAAACAAAATATCTATTTAAACACACAAGAATAACGCTTATTTATATTTTCTTTAAAAATATAATATAAGGGCAAAGCTGAAGTTGTATTATAAATCAATGCATATGAGAAAATTTCGCCAGCCGAATAAAGAGGTCAGTGCTGGATGGATATTGCGCACGCACACATCTATTTCATATAATATAATGTGTAGGGCCGTAAATAATCCGATCTTACCAGTATATTATATATATATTAGTGCCGTCATGCCTCACATAGTCTAGTCCGTATTATACCGAACCCGCAGTCTGGGGAAAGAAAAAACGGACATTCCAGCAGCTAGCCCGATCTAGTGGATACTTTCCATTCTCATGCAAAATGAGAATTTCTTCTAGGGCGGTGGCCCTTTCCTAGTTTCTCCAAATGAACGGAGAAAGAAATTTACTTTTTCTACATAATATTAGCCGTGTAATGATGCATCTATTAGCTTTCGACTCGAGCTATAGAAATAAGGTCCCGGTTTTCAGACTTTTATGAGAATATAATCGTAAATATACTTAGTTCGTTTTGGCTCGTGCACAAATGCAATTGATATTTTGTATATATTGTACACACGCGGAAGAGGACGTACGGAGCCGCTTGATTATGATCTAAGAACCAAAAATAAATTGTCATCATAATAAGGAAACCTCGTTCTGTGTGTTTAGTCTCTTTGTGTCTGTGTTCCTTTGGCCCAATATAATAACATCCCCAAAGTCCTCATTATTTCTCGTAGGAAATGAAAGGGACAATATGTTTTTCCGCATCTCTATTTTCACACAATTTTATTCATTGTTGTCTTTGTATTTATCCAAGTTGAAAATGTGTCGTCGTTTTGAATTTTTTTTTAGAACAAATTTGTCTTTCAGGTGGTGAAAATGTTGGTTGTCGTTGTCGTGATATTCGCTACCCTCTGGCTACCGTATCGTGGTATGTTGGTGTACAATAGTTTCGCTACCATGTATTCGAAAGCGAGTTTTATGGATCTCTGGTTCCTCATGTTCGCCAAAACTTGCGTCTACATCAACAGGTAAACATTTAAAAATGTTTAAAAAAAAGTTTCTATGCCCCGAGTGAGGTTCGAACTCACGACCTCGAGATTATGAGACTCGCGCGCTGCCTACTGCGCTATCGAGGCTTGCGGGGAGACGGGATCAAACAGACGAAATAATATATTTCTATTTTGTTATTTAGTGCCATCAATCCTATTTTGTACACGGCCATGTCCATCAAATTCCGTCGAGCCTTCCAGCGAATTCTACTTTGCGGTAAGTCCATTTTTCTTTTTTAAAGAAAAAATTGTTTGTACTTGTTTTCCCTATACGTGCTGCTGGACAGACGAATCATTTCGATTTGAAATTGCTTTTCTTTTCTTAACTAACAAAAAATCGATATTTATAGCTTTTTAAGCGAATTTTACCAAGTGGAAAAACTCATGGCGATAAACGTTTAAAATATTTTCCAAACTGAAAATCTTTTTCTCGTCAATCAACTTAATGAATTGCTCACAAATGATTTGAAACTTTTGAAATCCTCTCAAGTTGACACGCAGTCCGTAATAAACAACTCGTCGATTCACTGCGTAGGACTATTTTGATATATAAAAACGAGAGGAAATCAGACAGATGGCAGTATAGCGCAACTCTTTGGGTGCGATTATCTCATCACGGAAAGCATCTGATGAGTTCCTCAAAATCCGTCGACGTTCATTTGTCAAACTTTTTGTTGGTCCCATTTTCCTTTCGTTCAGACAGACAAAAAAATTTTGGCGAGATGAGAGAGAATTTTTACGTAGTTGCCAACGAGGAAAAAAACAAACACACAAAGACGATCGATACCTACCAACAACACGCATATCACACGCATAGAGGAATACACAAAGAAAGGATCACACAGCCTGGATTTACTGCTAGATGTGTGTATTGTACTCGTTGTGTGCGTATATATATATAGCAAAACGGTAAACTGCTCGGGTTATTAGGCTCATTAGTGACAGCGCCGTGTAATTGTACTTTCTATACTATCTAAAGTCGACAAAAGAACAATATAAAAGAAGATAGGATACCCATCAGCAAGTCAATAAGCGGCGGCCCTGGCTGCACTAATGAAATCCGGATTGCAAGAGCTGCTCAAATCCGCTCTGTTGCACACATTTTACACACACACACTTGTAATCCATCAGTTTGTGATATTGTACGGTCACCATTTTGTTTAGCGTGACTCACAAAAGGCTATAAATTGTAATTTTTTTTTGATTAATATTTATAGACATTATTTATTTTATTTTTTTTTAAAAAGGAAAGAAGAAATCCAATATCAGGACGTCATCGTATCATTTTCCCTTGAGAGTTTCCGCCTTTTGCCCGTCAATCTTTTGGCTATATACACAAGCCTGTTGTGCGGCTCACAGAGGATTAATCTCCTTCTGAAATATATATGATCCTGACTCGGGATATAAATGTCCTCCTAGTCCAGCACATCCTTTTTTCAGGTCAAAATAAAGAACGTTGGACATAATTACATCGCAGTACATTTAGAGCTATTTTTTTTGTTTTTTACTCGGGGAATCTACACATGAACGCTGCAATCATTTGTTAGTTGCACTTCATTAACAAGAGACGCATTATACGTAACTTATAACATTATAACATATGGCATCGCTTCTGCTGAATAACTGCTGACTATGATGGGTTAACTTTGCATTTATGAGCTTCTCTGTATATAGTTCCTTTGTGGAACGATGAATCAAAGTTCACGATTAATTATGCAGTCAACAACTTCTCACATGTTATAGACCTGAAAGTTTGGTATTCCAACATTTGTAGTTATACATGTACTATGAGAAAGCCTATCGGGCGAACAATCTGAAATTCAGTGTAATATTCCATGTATAGGCTTCCTTGTATATTATAATAATCTGCAAAACTTTCTATAGAGCCGGTTGTATAATACTCATCCATATTTCTATTGTTAAGTCGGCGTCTATTTTCAGATCGAAAAGGGTGTTGATATTTCTATAGAATCTCAGCAGCAGCTAGAAATGTGAATAAGACAACCTTTGAATTCTATCTATAAAACAGCTGGAATATTTGAAAATGAGAAAACAATCCAGCAGACAAAGAAATACATCAGCGGATATCTTTGGTGTTATTCCAATTTCATCCCGATGTATATTTGTTTATTTTTTAGTTAGAAATAACACGATGCCGTACACCCTTAAAAACAAAAACTACGTGTATATATATATACACACACATAGTCGTGTGTTATTATTGTATTTGAACTAAATGTACGACCACGCAAGAGAGTCTGTATATATTTCTGTAATACGAGACTTTGTACGCTGTGCAACGTTTTCCTCTCTAATGTTTACCCAATTTTTAATGGTGGTTCTTCTTGCCACACGTCCGAGGCAGATGTTGAAGACATCCAAAGCAAATAATCTTTCCCTATTATTCTATCCACCAACAAATGAGATGCTGATGTGCGAATAAATCTACTTTAAGTTGGTTTGATGGTTTGCTACTTCTTGACAATAAAATCATCTTGACAGCTGCTATGGACATATCATCCGTCTTATTATCTAGTTTGACTTGATATGCTCTGCCAGTGGTGTACATCATCAGCAAATATGTACTTGTAACAGTATTGAATTATGCAATAAGAGCAGCTCAAAATCAGAAAGTCAATGAGAACGCGCCGGGTTGATTTTATCGATTGATTTGGCACCAGCACCTTGTGTCTTTTTGTTTTTGGGTTTGGCCTCTTGGAAACTTTTTGGTTATTATGATCATGTGTGTGTGTTAAATAAGAAAAGACGTCGTCTGTTTTAGACTTTTGTGATGCATCAGAGACAATATGCGGAGACGTGTAATGTGATCACCGCAGTCTGATTGGATTGTTATTCCCTTTGTGTTAGACATCCGTGTTGGTTGTTGGGAAAAAAACAGTTTCATTCTGTGCGCTATACGAAAACTTAAAAAAAAGAGTTTTTTTCACGATTCTTTCTATTTATTTTTTGATCCTATCCAATCAAATGGGCATCCTCTTGGCGTGTTTGGTCCATTCAAACGAATTGTGGGCTTTAGTGAAGATTCGTTGAATGGACTGCATTTGACAGGTGGCGTTAGAATTACTCCTTGTATAAATGTTGAATGTTATTACTAAAAATACATAGCGACCAGAAAATGGCGTCAAACGATCGATACTTTTGATAGGTGGGGAAAAACAATGAAAAATGGCCCAAATTACTATATGACGTAATATTCAAATGCGACCGATGCAACTTGCCAATTTGTTATGTCATTTATTGTTTCAACTATGCAGACGAAGTATATACCATAGTAGTAGTTTTTTTTTTTTTTTCAAATGAAGTTTTGCCTCATTAACGCTTGTTGCCAGGCAACGACTTTCAGGTGCATTTGTAGGTGTTTGACTAGATCAGGATTTGCCTAGCAAGAATCAACGCGTGAATGTTTATGAATATGAATGATAGTATCTGATGTGGAAAAAAACAAGATATACAGCAAAGGCCAAGCCAATGATCTTTTTAAATATGTACTACCTCACCCATTGATAATATTACATTTGGTAATCCCCAGCAGTCAATCAAATTAAATTTTATTTATTTTTTTTTTGAAATTTAGGGAGAAGTACACTAAATCAACAGAGATCACCTGGCACACAGATGCGTCACCTTGGACACTTGGCCTGAAACATTATTCTCGACGTGAAATATATATGACGACGATGCAACAGAGTAGAACGGGGATAACAAACGTTGCGTGCTGTTCAAATGTTTTTTTCTGCATGAATTATTCTTCTCCCGCCGTTTTTCTACGTATTATTTTTCAGATTTTTTATGCAAGATAAACGTTGGCTGTGCGCGTGAGACCATCCGCGTGAGATATTTCAGTTTCGTATTATAAAATATGTTTCCCTGCAACGTCAATACGTTGGCGTATTTGCTATCGTACACTCTACTGTACCAAAATCCCCGTTGGAATATTGTTAAATGTCTTTATATGTCTCCTATCCTGCGGAACACACACACACACACAAAATCTATTCTTCATCTCCTTTCAAATATTTGATTACGACGTTTCACTTGTTTAATATCGTATGGATAACTACTTGGATATGCCCAGATAACTCAACACTTCAATTTTTGCAAAATGTACTATATATTCAACTACGTATTTATTTGTTTTTCGGTATTGTTTTTACGTGTATTTTTAATTGTTTCAGAGCTTTGGAAAAATCAATACAAAAATTTTATCGTCTTTTATTATTGGCAATTTATCACTCGACGGCAATCTCCATTTCAAATTCTAAAAAAAAAAACTGATGAATATTTGAGATTTAATTACCAGCATGTTCGTGTGTGGGTTTTTAAAATGTTGGATTGACACACGCAGGTAGTACTATCGATTTGTAACTAAAGAAGAACTTGGACGTAAAAAATCTAAAATTCAAAAGAAGTAGAACGCAAAGAATAAACGAATTAGACCTACTACGGTTCACGAAGTACTCAAGAATTCAGGTACTACTTGAGAGTTTTATTTAAAATTCGTTCAGAGACGTATGTAGAAATGAAGAAAAGAAAGAAAGAAAGATTAGAATGTGATATGTATTCCGTTGGAAGCATTGAATTCGATTCACGGAAGTCCCTATTCAAAACTGCCGCTGCGTATTGATTTTTTTTCAGGGGTGTTTTTAAATTTCACCGCTAGATGGCAGTTGTTTCTAGTGACATAATATCACGCTTGGCGCGCAACAATCACTCGCGTGTTGGGACTATTCTTCTGCGCCGAAAAACGGCGGGTTGTGTTTGTTGTTGTGTTTTTTTCTTAATTCCCAATATGTCGATTGAAACTCTTCAACCTGCTGAAACCAACAGTAAACCTGCACAGGAAACTAGTGAGATCAAGAAAGAAGATGATAAAAGTGGAGATGAATATGAGAGGAAAGATCAAGACCCTCCACTGGAAATTGGTGAACACTATCTGGTGAAACGAGGAGAAGACTCTTGGCGTAAGCATTTCAAATATTGCATCATCAATATCGAATCCTAATTGGTGCTATCTATTGATCAAATTCTTTGAAATGCAGACCCAGCTGAAATCATTCAGAGGAGGTACAACAAAGCTCACAGTTTGTACGAATACTATGTTCACTATGAAGGCTTCAACAGAAGACTTGACGAATGGGTATCCAAAGAAAAGTGAGTGCATCACATTGACCCTTTTTAAGAATGAATTTACTTTAATTATCATCGTTTTTGGCCATCAAGGATTCTAAGCACACAGGTCAACATCAATGAAACTCACTTCAGTAAAGGTGAAAAAGTCAGTTCACTGGATCTCTTGTTGGAGCAATCAGACAGAAAAATCACCCGAAATCAGAAACGGAAACATGACGAAATCAACCATGTCCAAAAGGTATTCAATTATTCATTCAAGATATTTAGAATTAGATTTCACTACAACACATTTTTATTTTATAACAGACTTATGCTGAGATGGATCCAACCACTGCTGCCCTAGAGAAGGAGCACGAAGCCATAACCAAAGTCAAGTACATTGACAAAATCCAAATGGGCAAATATGAGATAGACACTTGGTACTTCAGCCCTTACCCTGAAGAATATGGAAAAGTGCCAAAATTGTGGATCTGTGAGTACTGCCTCAAGTACATGCGAATGGAAAAGACTTATCGCCACCATATAGTAAGATCCGCTATCTATACACATTGATTATTGGGAATAAATCCAAATAACTGATCTGGTTTTCCTTCGTTCACAGTGCGAGTGCACGTTGAGGCAACCTCCAGGCAAAGAAATCTATCGAAAAGGTACACTTTCCATCTACGAAGCCGACGGGAAAGAGAACAAAATCTACGCTCAGAATCTCTGTCTCATTGCCAAGCTTTTTCTCGACCACAAAACCTTGTACTTTGACGTGGAACCTTTTCTTTTCTACATCCTGTGCGAGATAGACAAGTCTGGTGCTCACGTTGTTGGTTATTTCTCTAAGGTTTGTGGTCGGTTTCACGTTTTAATTTAAACGGATTGAAATAAAAACAAGCTTGGTTACTTTCTTTTGATACAGGAAAAAGAATCTCCAGACGGGAATAACGTGGCGTGCATTCTAACATTACCACCGTTTCAGAGGAAAGGCTACGGGAAACTGTTGATTGCTTTCAGCTACGAGCTTTCTAAATTGGAACACACAGTCGGAAGTCCTGAGAAACCCCTTTCGGATTTGGGCAAACTTAGTTATCGCTCTTATTGGTCATGGGTCCTTTTAGAAATCTTGCGGGACTTTAGAGGGTCGCTCTCCATTCGTGATCTAAGGTAAACGGTTTTCAGATTCAAATCTGTCCATCCATTCGTATTTTGTTCATTTATTTGTATTTAATCTTAACTATACAGTCACATGACGAGCATCACACAGAGCGACATAGTGTCCACCTTGCAGACGATGAACATGGTCAAATACTGGAAAGGCCAGCACGTTATTTGTGTCACACCCAAGCTGGTCGAGGAGCACATCAAATCGGCTCAATTCAAGAAACCGCGACTTACAGTTGACGTTTCGGCTATCAGGTGGTCACCGGCACACCGGAAAACCTTCTCGAAAACCAACAAGAAGTGAACCACCGTAACAGAGACAAACACACACATTAAATTCCATTTATACATTATTCGCCTTGATGAATATTCTTTTTCTTTTCTTTATTTTGATCCTCGTCATTATCATCCCCTTGTATCGTTATATGGATTATCGAACAACATGCTGGAAAAACAGTAAAAAGTTTCGTTTTTAGCTTTTAATCTGTCATTAAATTCCCGTTTGATGTTTAATTCTTTATTGGAGTACTTAGTCCCACACATCAGTTGATTTCTATTCAATTTGTCAAAATAAGTTAAATTTGGGGAGCATAGCAAAGACTTATCTATTTCAGACAGGTATAAATAAGCAGCTAGGGTGTTGGCTGGATTTTTTTTCTGTTTACGGTATACTAACCGGTGTCACGAGGTTCGTGTCTGTGAAGAACGAGTGACGTCAGAAGTGTGCGACCATTGCCAAGGTATTCCGTCATTTTGAAAGACAAGATCGATGAAGAGCGGAAGCTAGAACGCTCGCCAATTTTCGAAACGGAAAAGAAGCTAATTAACCGTTCAGTTTACGTCAACTTCTCCAGACGAAATAATAAGATGCGAACTTTCTAAAGGCCAAATTAGAACGAGGAAAATGTCAAATAGCGCATTTAAAGAAAATGAAATGTAGGCTATGGTATTCTAAGCATGGCAGAGGTAAGTTTTCACAATAAAATACTTGATGCATTCTAACTGTGACAATTGACATGTGCTCTCAGTTGGAGACATGTCACTTTCGAAATGTTTCTATAGATTGTCAGACAGATATCCAGACTCAAAATATGTGGATTATATATTTCATGGTTATCTTGATATTAGACTTAAAGCTAACAATGATCAACTAAAACCACTACCTGATTAATCATTCATTTCACCGAAAGAGCGCATCCTCACATTTATAGACATGTTCCTGCATCAACATTTTTCCAACTATAGAAACTTGGTTTGACAAACAATTATTTATATTACACAACCTTCAAGTATTTGTTGGGTTTTTCTAACGGATATGTGTTTAGACAAATAGTAGCATGTGTTTTGAAGGTCATATTTAATGCCCGGTTGTTTGTTGTGGCATCTTTAAAAGTTGAAAAAAGAATCATAACAATGCTATTCCCTCAATTTTGCAGTCAACCTAATGCCGTGCTATTTTTATATTGCTATCTCCTTACAAAATCAATACCTGATTGTAAAAATCCTTTGAAAAATGTTTAAATACTATTACTATCAAACGACTACGAAGAAATTCAACTGAAAAACGATTTTTGTAAATTAATTTGCTTATTTAATGGATTATTTTGTCCATGTGGTGGCGTCAGAGTCGCATCGTAAATATCGTCTGCATCACGAGAAAATATCGTTTTATTGAAGGTACAAGATATCTCGGATTTGGTCATATAGTATTAGATTACGAGCTCGTTTCAAGCTATGTCGTAAAGACGATCGTCTATCAGGGCTACTTTCATATCTTGGTAGTTCCCAATCCCCTCAGATCTCACAGAATAGACTACGTTATTATTAAATTGTAAGATTTTTTCGGTATTTGTCAGAAAAGCTGGTTTTTCCCATTTAACCATGTCTCTTTGACTCGCCACATCAGTTCACTTGTATCGAATAGCTGGGTCTAAATCTCTTGTATTTTGTTGTTTCAAACAATAGAAATGTCTAGTAATACACAGCCATCCCAGAAATTGAGAAGAAATGGATCACCCAGCACAAACAAATCAAGTGGCCCACTCAGAGCTACAATTCCAGTCAGTCTGATGAGTCAAAGTGTAATCCATGATGTGCCAGAAGATTCACATCCTACAAACTCGTCTCAAAGTGTGTGGAATAAAACTAATTTACCACACACTGTTGTTGGGACTGGTAACACCTTGCAGTGTGGTATACAGAAACTAACACCACTAGGTTTGAAGATGAGACAATGGTCCCCTACCCCAGTCAAAGGTATTTGCTGTTTTCTTATTGCATATAATAGTTTTGCTTTGATAAAGTATGAACATCCACAAATTGTTATTTCAGTGGAGAATCCTGAGCCCCTGCAAAAGATTGATGACTATCCAGCCATGAGGAGAACTGCTTCCCTCGATGCCATTTATCTGAAAGGCTTGTGGCCCAAAGGAACAGTAGATTACGGTTCAAATCTACCGCTTGACAAAGCCACACAAACTCCAGAGGAATGGATGGTTGATTTAAAGAGGTAATTCATTGTCATTTGTATTTTTATCTCTCATTAAAACATTCATCAATTCATTTTGGTTTGAAGGTTCTCGTACCGAGGTGTAGAGTCTTCCCCTAGTCGTGATAGGAAGCAAAAGCAGCGGGGCTTGTTTTTGGGTCATCAGGGGCTCAATCCACCACTATTTCAACAGTATTCTTCGGGTTCTATCTCTCCCAACCGTGTGGCAGCATCGACCAACACGGAGCAGCATGCGGCTCCACTACAATTTGGCTCATCCAGTGATAATAAAAAAGAAAAATCTCGTGCTATCCCAGTACCCCCGCCACCCACAACACAAAGTTCTAGAGCCAGAAATTCGGTGGAAGGATTCAACACCGAGATCGAGAAGTTAGTCTGCAGAGGCAACGGAGAGATAACATCCAACAAGGTTAAATACATTATTCAACTGAATGATGAACGATGGGAAACACTTTCTAATTGTTGACATTTTTTTTAGATGATGGAACCGACACCGGATGGGCATCGAGCTCCAATTGCCGAACTGATTAATAAGCGCAACAATTCTTGCCGCAGTGTAGACACACAAACCCCTGTCAAAGCGTATTCCACGAATTCTTCATCAGGTGAATAGTAGAGAGAGAGAAAAAAATAGTATTTCTGTAGAAGAGAAAAGATAAGACACACCAGGTATTAAAATAATGGAGAGACTCTTGTTATTTATCTTCTTTTTCTTCATTCAGGGGCTTCCTCGCCATGTGGATCCGTCTCCCCATCCGTTTGGGTGTTCGATCATCATCATTCTTCGTCGCGACCTCCCAGCGATGGATGCACAGCCGAAGAAATTGGTATGCGTAATCATTTTTTTTTTTTTTGTCTTCTTCCTCCTCTTTTTTTTGTTGTGTTGTTATTGCGTTTATGCCTTCCCAGCCTCCTCAAGTATTTATAGCTTTCAGCTGGTGACAGCTTGTATAGTAGTAGATACATTTCCGCTTGGTGTATATCTAGGCGACTATAATTCCTTATCGCCGGAAGATTTCCAAGCATTGTCACTTGGAACTTCGCCAAGAAACCGTTTCCTGTGCCGAGAACCACCCGACGGTTGCGAGAAAGTTGAAACTCTCAAAATCGTGGAACATCCTGTCAAGTATAGAGCCGACCGATTTTTGTTTTTTTTGTTTTCGATTGATAGGGCCGTGTCAATAATGATTACCTTTTTCATCCATTTTTCTAGAAACGGACAGGATGCCGTCACTCTGTACTGTCCGCCAAAACCCAGTTCCCAGTTTGTGCTGCAACCATCAAGCAGCTCTGCCTTTTGTTCGCTAAACAAATTGAATACCTCCTCTTCGTTTTCATCGGCCATGAAGAGCAGCAGCAGTTCGCATTTGTTTGGTAGCGGAGGTGGTGTTGGATCCCTTGTTCACGGATCGAATCTCGGTGAATTTAGCGACCGTTCCAGTAGCGTTCCTCCTCAATGGCCGATTCAACAACAGCAACAACAAATTTCCTCCTCCACAGCCGTACAAATGATTCCCGCCACTCCCTCAGGACAACCCATTTGATTTTTCTTTTCTGAAAATAGTTACGTCGTCGTTGTTGCGGAGTGTTGGTTGCGGAGAAAAGTCTGCTGAGGGAACTTTTTAGGGGTTTTTCGTGTGTGTCTGTATAGTTATTTCTATTGTTGGAATCCCATCCAGCAGCATTTTAGGACTTGGAAAATGTTTCTCTCTGGTTAAAAT
Organism: Daphnia galeata; assembly: GCA_030770115.1. NCBI lineage: Eukaryota > Metazoa > Arthropoda > Branchiopoda > Diplostraca > Daphniidae > Daphnia > Daphnia galeata. Next base: position 162,215 of record CM061117.1, on the reverse strand, counting down.
TACAAATCTTTGCTAAAAAAAAAGGGGGGGAAGAAGGAATTCCTCTTTTTTTTCTTTCGAATGCAAAGTATCTCTGCCTTTTTGAAAAAAACAAAAAACAAAGTTATTTGTTGACGCCCCCTTCCCCGAAATATTCTTCTTTGATCAACCCAGGCTTTGTTTTTGTTTTTTTTTCAAGTGTAATTTTGTTTTTTATTTCGTTCTTTGGCCGAAAGGTTATCTGAGGAAAGCCTTTTTGAAATAGGAGACACACACACCACATTGGAATTTTTTTGGAAGAGACACACACACACACAAAGAAATAATTCTTTTTTTTTTTGTTTGGTTTTATTTTATTCAGGACGTCATGCTGTTATTGATTTTTTGAAATAATTCGAATCGGGCATTGTTGCAATTCTTTTATTGTGTTTTTTTTTTGTTTGGCGGGATTTGCAAAAGTGACTGTACGTTACACAACCACATTGTTGGCCTCCTTTTTGAAAAAGATAAAGAAACACAAAACTATTTGTACGATGTGCGAGCTCATCAAATTTGTTTCTCTTACTCGCATCCTAATATTTGACGATTGAAATGATGATAAAAATGAAATAAATAAACGTTCGAAGTTGTTGAAATGGTTGGCCATTTTAATAAGCCAAAAAAAGGGTTAACGAGATCATCTGTCGTCAAACCGTTTAATGACTTTTTTTTTTAAAAAAAGAAATATGATTCCATATATTTATTTTCTTATCTTTGTGACTGCTGAGACTGGAAGAAGAAACCCCTCCCTCATTCGTTGACGCAGTTTTTAAAAATAAGAAGTGAGAAGAGGCTTCACAGCTCAAGAGCTTCTATGCCTTCTCCCCCCCCCTTGGGGGCATTACCAGGGAATCCATTGTGTCAGTTGCAAATCGGAGATCGTCCTGTTTGTGTGTCTGTATTTGTTTGTCTCGCCGATATTTTTGTCCTTCTTTAAAGATCATTTTTTTGTAAATGTTGATGGCTTTCGGGTGTTTCGATTTCCCGTACGCGATCGAAGAAAGGCAAATATTCTGTAGTGGATTACAACAATAGAGAGTGCCCGACATTTATGTTTTGGTTTGTTTTTTAAATAATTGAAAAATTCGCCTGCAGCCAGAAGACCAGCAGTCCCTTGTTTGCACCTTATTAACGAGTGGTGTGTGTGGGGTATGTGTCGAGTGAAGGAAATAATCCAACTTGTTTTGTTTTTTTTTTCTATTTCACACATAATTATGCACGTCCCGTCTTAGCTCCCAAAATGTGTGTGCTCATATCATACCAGTTTGGCGTGTTGTTTTGGTTATTTCCTGTTCCGAACTGTGAAGAAAGAACTAGCCGTCGAATAAATCGAGTAATTCGATTTTGGCAGACGAGTACCAACTCAAATATCTCCATTTCGCAACAAGGAAAAAGAGTTTCCAATTCTCTATTTCTCGATTCTCATATTCTTCTTTTGTTTGATTATCAGCCCCATCTTTCATTACCTCCTTCTCAAAAATAGTTTAGTTGGGTTAGTTTCCAGTTCAGCATTTTGACATACTATTATAATGCCGGCCTCGTTGATGTCTAGTCTACAAACAAAAACACACACGTTTTTCGGGGTGGATAGAAACGAGGGTAAGCACATCCGGTCAGTGTGTGTACATACACCGTACGTTGTTGTGCAGTACCGCAAGGTTTACAACGCCAAGGGCTCAAGTACATCCAAGTCCATTTGAACGACAAGAAAAAAAGTGGGGAAGGGTCTTTATTTAACTCTACGACGATATAATCAGGGGGGGGGGGGGGGAAGTTTGAACTCTGCTTGTGTGTACAAGTTTTACTGCTCTTCTTCTTGTGTTCCACCATGCAAACAGAAAATGTTGTCTTCTTCTTTGAAAAGGCCAACCAGGGATGAAATGGGGGAGCTTCTGAAAACAGACCGTGTGTGTGTTAATGTCGTGTATATTTTTAGTTTTCCAGAGGGAGAGAGAAAGAAAAAAACAAATTTGGAATCGAGCCCTTGAACTGAAACTTTGAATCATTTTTCATCACCGAAACACATGCCACTAAAAAAGAACGTAAAAACAGTTGACAGACGCTCGCCGACGACGAGTACGCCAGCACCTCCCTGTGTACACCATTCCCTGTATCTGCTCGAGTGGAAATTGAAAATCTTTCACTTATCACTTCGCAGATTGGAATGTTTCGACGTGAAATTCCGTTCAGTCGGCGCGAAATCAAACAACAACAACAAAACCTGAGAAAATGTTTTTTAAAAACAACAATTCATCATTGATTTTCGAATAAATTTCAAATTCTCCCTGCAGTCTAAAAGAGCGACCGAGACGAAAATAGCCACCACAGTTCTCGAACCGCCCAAAAGTTGTTGTTGTTGTTGTTGTTTTGGAAAACCTTTTTGACTATTTCGTCTGCCGCCCGCACGCTCCAAAGTCACGATCGTTTCGGGAGTTTTAACCAAAAAATAGAAAATACCGTTCCCCCCCTCGAGTCTATAGTTGGTGGGTTGTTGACGTCAATTCTCGACCAGTGTCCGGCCCTGGACACTGGAGTCGACCCGTTTTTTCTTTCCCTTTTTTTTGCGGTTCTTTTTTTTTTTTTGAAAGGAAGGAAAAGTGTAAGCCGAAATTCCTTTTAAAAAATAAAAAGAAATAATCGTAACTTGTGATGTAATTAAATGATTTACGAGTGGCATCCCGAACATCTGTTTTATTTTTTTAAATAACTTTGCAAAACTAATTATGTCATTTTTATTTCATTTAACAGGACGAGGAGGAAGAAATCTGTCCGCCATGCTGGACTGAACGGAAGCATTTAGGGGATTCTCTCACCCAAAAGAAAAATAAACTTCACCAAACAGGCCGCCATTTTTGATTAATAGGAAAACAGACATTGTGTGTGTGTTTTCTGTTTCTCACACACGCGTTTTTTTTTTTGTTTTCTCAAAAGAATAAATAAATTGGAAGAAAATTTTTTACAAAAAAAGAAATTAAAAATGGATCACCGTGTCAACACGATGCCGACCCACAGGAAAGTGGCGTTTGCTCGGCTGCTGAACCGCAACCGATTCTCAAACGACGAACTGGAAATTCTATACGGACGCTACAGTTGCCGATTGCAGACGGCCTCGGTGGTCAGCTGTACAGTCCTTTTGCTCCTGATGGGAGCCGTTCTCTCCTGTCTTCATTTTTGGTACTCGAGAGGCAGTCCCACTGTCCAAGGCATTTATCTTCTGCTTCAAACAGCCGCTTGTGCCGCTCTACTCGCCTTCCTCATCATCCGGCGTAACGGACACGATTCTCACTTACTCTGGCTGGCCTACGCCTTGCTGGCTCTTTGCACCGCTCTGTGCGTCGCTAGTCTGCCCATACCTATCGCCAGCTGGGCTGGAACGGCACCTAAAGACGTTGCGGCCACTTCCACATATTCACCTACCTATGGACTGATCAAAAACGCCATGGATCCATCGGCTTCTAGCAAATCGATAGGCAAAGATGCAAATATGGTGGTGACTCGTCCGCCCAGGGGAAGCAAAGGAAAGTCCAGTAAACGGGTCAATAACTTGACGGATGCCATCCAGCCGCCTCCGCCGTTACCACCGCCACCTCTGCCAACAGTGGCGGCTGCTGAAGGATTGTGGCCCATCGTTTTCGCCACTTTTGTGGCCTACGCTCTTCTTCCACTGCCCACATGGCTGGCCACTTTGTTTGGCGTCATCATGGGTTCGATGCACTTGGCTGTCGTCATCCTCCTACCGACCGCGCTGCCTTGGCTGGCCTGGCAGCAAATCCTGGGCAATTGTTTAGTCCTTTTGGCCGTCAACACAGTCGGACTCTTTCTTCACATGGTGATGGAAAACGCCCAGCGCAAGGCTTTTCTCGACACGCGTAACTGCATCGCGGCCCGATTGGAGATTGAAGACGAAAACGAGAAACTGGAACGGCTCCTACTTTCCGTCCTTCCGCAACACGTCGCCGTCGAAATGAAAGCTGACCTGATGGCCCCCGTCGAAGGACAATTCCACAAGATCTACATCCAACGCCACGAGAACGTCAGCATTCTGTAATAATAATTGGCCCATTCTCTACTGGCATTTCTTGGACACGTTCCAGCTGCACCAAATCCACTGTTCTAAAAACACCTTCATCTTTTTTATTTATTTTTGTTTCAAGGTTCGCCGATATCGTCGGTTTCACCGTTTTGGCATCGCAATGCACCGCCCAGGAACTTGTCCGTTTGCTGAATGAACTGTTTGGACGTTTCGATCAACTGGCCAGCGATAATCACTGTTTACGCATCAAGATCTTGGGCGACTGCTATTATTGCGTGTCGGGATTGCCCGATCCTAGATCTGATCACGCTCATTGCTGCGTCGAAATGGGATTGGGTAAGGCAACAACATTTTCTATTTGACTTTTGGGCGAATGTTTACAGTCTGATTGACTTTTGATTACAGACGTGATTGACGCCATTGCATCGGTCGTCGAAGCCACGGACGTCCGTCTAAACATGCGAGTTGGCATTCACACTGGACGCGTCCTCTGCGGAGTCCTGGGATTGCGCAAATGGCAATACGACGTCTGGTCCAATGACGTGACCCTGGCCAATGCCATGGAAGCCGGCGGAGAACCCGGGTAAGTTTGAAATTACAAGTCGATTTGAAAATTAGACGCAATAAAATTTGTGTGTGTCTGTTGTCGTCCTGTCCTCCTTGTAGACGAGTGCACATAACCGAGTCGACATTGGCACATTTGCATGGCGAGTATCAAGTGGAGCCGGGCAGTGGTGGATCCCGGAATCAGTACCTGCGTGACCACAACGTCCACACCTATTTTATCATACCGCCCGCTCGACGTCGTAAGGTAAACATTTTTTCGCACATTTATTTAATAGCGGCGGAAGGCCGGAAGCAAATTTTTTTTTTCAATTTTCGTTGTTGTTGTTGTTGTTATTTCGATTCCGCATGCGTCGTCGCTTTTGTGTTGCTTTCACGTCCGTCCCTTTTTCGTGCCAAAAAACTAATCGATGTCAACTCGCGCGTCTCTAAGCAACGGCCAAACTAACGAACGAACTTTGCCCCTTTTTTCCCCCCATCCATCCCATTCCGCGTTTTTTTGCATTCCGCTTTTATTTTGCCACCGTCTTCAACAACAACTCGCACAACAACGTCAACAACAACAACATGCAGCCGCTCTTGTTTAACACGCTGCAGGTGAGGAGCGCCTTGGGTCAAGGCGGTGGACCAGGATCCGGTTCCGGAGGCAATCAACGACGTAAATTGTCGTTCCGCAACGTGTCGAACGTCGTGGTCCAGCTCTTACACTCGATCAAATATTCGGTGGAAGTTCCTTTCTCTAACATCGCGGCCGCACCTTCCGTCCATTCCGTCAACATGCAACAACAACAACCAGGGACGAACTGTCACAATTCCGGTGGGAGTATGGCCGGTCATAAAAAGGTTAGGACATTCAGTTTTTCAGTTTTCTAATCAAATAAAGAACAATCTTTTATATTTTAGAACAAGGTGACGGACAAATCGAAACGGCCATTGAAGAAACGTCACGCCAGTTTCCATCAACATCAACCGACGAATCGAGTCAACAAATTTCTGGCCCAGGCCATCGAGGCTCGTTCGATGGGTCAAGAGAAATCCAATCACGTTCACGCTCTGACCCTCTGCTTCCGTGACTCACTCAAAGAGGAACAAGTAAGTCCATCGATCCATCGAATTTATTTTATTATTTTCAATGTCGATAACTTTTGCTGGAACTGTTTTTTGTCGTCGTCGTACAGTACCAACGGGATGCGGACAGCAGTTTCGGCAGTTCCTTGGCTTGCAGTTTGGTTCTTCTCGTCTTTTTGGGCGGCGTCCAGTTGGCCGTTTTGCCTCGAACGCTCATTCTTCTTCTCCTGTTTCTGACGGCTTTCGTCTGGACGGCCGTCTTGCTCATGATGTTATTGGCCGCTCGTCTCCGATGGCTCCGCTGGGATGTGACGCACGCCTTCGCTTTCCGGCTGGCCATCACCGTTTTTACTATCGTCCTCTTATGCGCCGTCGCCCAAGTCAATGTCGTACGTCTTTGTTGTCGTTTATCTTTTGTTTTTATCCAGTCCAGTTCTCTAATTGGTTGATTGATTCGCTTTCCAGTTCACTTGCAGACCGGAAAATACGTGCACCCCGGTGGTTTCTGGCAACGTTACGCCCAGCAGCGCCATCGGAGCCGTCACTGATCATCGCAGCTGCCCGTTGCCGCATTACATCATCTTGTCCGGCGTACTCGGATTCTTGGGCGTGGCCATCTTTTTGCGACTTCCAGCCGTCGTTAAAGGCGTCGTATTGATTCTCGTTACGTCCGTTTATTTGCTTCTCTTCCACCTGACGCATCGACCCATCCTCGACTGTTACGACGCTCGAACGGGCACCCTCATCCCCCTAAGAGCTATGGGATCTCTCCAGTTGTTACTCTTTCTCTTGGGGGTCATTTTGCATGGACGCCAAGTGGAGTGGACGGCCAGATTGGACTTTTTGTGGCAGAGCCAAGCCAAAGAAGAGAAACAAGAGATGGACGCCCTGCAGCACAGCAACCGGCGAATCCTTTTCAATTTGTTGCCTTCGCATGTTGCCCAGCACTTTCTCGGCCAGGACGGACACAATACAAGGAGCAATCTGGAATTGTATCATCAGAGTTATTCTCGAGTCGGCGTCCTGTTCGCATCCATCACCAATTTCCACGAGTTCTACATCGAATTAGACGGCAACAACCAGGGAGTCGAATGTCTGCGGCTCCTGAACGAAATCATCGCCGATTTCGACGAGTTACTGGGCGAGGAGCGATTCCGTTCAGTGGACAAGATCAAAACGGTCGGATCGACTTATATGGCCGCTGTCGGTCTCATGCCGGACATGCGGATCGGTCAAGCTGAGACGGATGCCAACGTGACGGCTTCTTTTTATCTGGCAACTCTGGTGGAATTTGTTTTCGCCATGAAAGAGAAACTCCTTTGCATCAATGAGAATTCGTACAACAATTTCACCCTCAGGGTGGGAATGAATATCGGACCGGTCGTCGCCGGCGTCATTGGCGCCCGCAAACCACAGTACGACATTTGGGGTAATACGGTCAATGTGGCCAGTCGTATGGATTCCACTGGATTACCAAACCACACTCAGGTAAATTTGTTTTTAAAAAATAGAACCGCTCACTCATCACAATTGGATTAAATTCTGTTTTCATATTTGTATAAATGCCAAACAGGTAACGGAAGAGGTTTATCAAGTCCTGAGGCATCAGCCGTACGAGTTTCAGTGCCGTGGGCGAGTCAAAGTCAAAGGCAAAGGAGAGATGACGACATACTTCCTGACGGATCGCAAACAGCCGGCCACTGTCCGAGTTGACGACATCGCCATGATGATGATGAAACAACCCAATCACCATAACTCGAATCTCATGGCTTCCATGTATGGCGGAGTGATTACGCCTTTGGCACTTGTCCATCAGCAGATCCGGCAACAAAATCATCAGCAACAAATGGGCGGTCCTTTGGTTCAACTCAGACCAGTTGGTAGGAGCAACAGCGGCGGAAGTGGCAGCCGGGACAGGCGAAGTCCTATGCAGCACGATCCTCTTCATCCGAGATTTCATCCGCTTTCTGAAGAAAGTATGGCCCCACCTTTGATTCCTCCTCCTCCACCCACTTCCGCCTACCACCCAGTTCCTCGTTTCACAAAAAATCCTTACATGCAACAGTTGCAACAACAACAACAGCCAGTCATCATTCCCAACACTATCCAACCCAATCCACCTGTTCCTCGACACGGCAGCACTCCGCCTCGCAGCAACGGCCGCGTCCATCATCCACAACAAATACAACAACAACAAGCGCCGCCATTGTCGCAACAACAAATGCAGAATCTCAGTCCTATTCGAAGTTGTTCGGAAACAGAAAGTGGATCACCTTTGGGCATGGGTCTCTCGATCAGGACAGTGACGGCTGGTCCGATCCAATTGCAGAAATCACCCAGCGCTCCTCCACTCAAAAGGCAGCACCACAGCAGTCAACAACATTCCGGACTTCCGAATCGACCTGCTTTCGAATTTCCGGCACCTCCACCACCTCCGCCTCACGGCACGTCGTCTGCGGGCAGCAGCCGATTCTTGGGCCGCAACCTACGCCACAGATCGGATGAAAGTCTATCCGGAATCGGATCCTCCATGAGGGGCGAAGCTTATTCGACTCGAATCCATTCGTCGGCGGATGACGTCAGTTCAGCCAACCGGAGCGAACGGAGTGAGAGCGAAACTGAGGACAGCTCTTCCGATGAGAGTTACACCAAAACGGAAGCGGAAGTCGATCCTGACAGTCCCGGAACATCGCCTAATTTCCGCATTCCGTCTCTCCTGCCACTCAGCCTTGACATAGAAAAGGCCTGGTCGCGCATGAACGCGGAATTTACAGCCAACGGACACCGGCCCGAAGTTGTGGCCCAATCGACGCCATCCAGGCCTACAGCTAATGCTTCCGCCGCATCGACAACGGAAACGATCGAATTAAAAGGTGATTCAATTTTATTGATACAAAAATTATTAACATTTAATTAACATTTTCATTAACATTTTCTTTTTAATGTTGATGGAATAGATTTGCATTTGTTGAAAGTGCCGACGCCCAAATTGACAACGGCCGGAAGTAGCAACCGCTCGATGAAATCAGGGACAACTGCCGCAGATTCTGACATCATGGCCGAGTCTTGTGTGGCGGAATCTTGCGCCAGTTTTGAATTTGTTGACGACGAGCCGGAAGGGCGGGTCGACGACGAGGATGATGACGAAGAGGAAGGAGAAACAACAGAACAGGAGCAACATCATCAGCGCTCACAACCTCCTTCTCCGCCCAAGTTATTGGGGATTAGCTCCGACGGAACAAAGTCAAGTTCGGCCGTCTGCAGTCCTAGCAGCACGTCAGAGATTGGCAGCGTTTTTGGACTCCGTTTCGATCCCCAAGAAAACAAAATGACTCTGCAGCTGACGGCAACTGCCGGTGAAACAGTTCGATCGCCTCAGAGTGGCTCAGAATTGGTGGAATCGTCTAAACACCAACCCAACAGATTTCCGCTGGATTTGAGCAGCCCGACGCGGTCAGAAGGCGGACTTTTCCCTAGTCTCAAAAGTCAGGCAAAGAAAAGTGAATACGAAAACGCCACGGATGACGAGCGGAAAAGGGACGAAGTGGCTGAAGCCGTGGATGTTCGGAGAGAACAGGAACAAGTCCGTCAGATCCTGGCCAGTGCGGCGGCACTTCAAGCGGAGACGAGCCAGTCAGAGTGGAGCGAAGACGACGACGATCTCTCTGACGATGACAGTAACGAAGATGGACAAGATCAGGATTGCCCACAGGGACCTCTGCTGGGATCCAACAACCAACATTCGCTGGGCAACGGCAGAAAACTCTGCCACAACCGACGGCGCAAATTCCATTTTGGTCTGACCAGCGACGTCGAATCGACCGGCTACACAACAGACGACGCCGGCATGGAAAATCTCTCAGTGTTTAACGACGCCGGACTTACGGATGCTGAAGGAGCTCTGAGTGACATTAATTCACTTTTGAACGACGGCATCCCGGTGGGCGATTTCGACATGGCCGACGACACGAGTCTCAGTTCCCGCGCTTCCTCCCGATTCTTTGATTCGGAACCTATTCTCAATTTGGAGACTTATACTAATCCATCCGCTTCCGGCATCGGTTCAAGTAAAACCAAATTTGATTTTTCACATTTTAAAATTGATTTTAACAAATTATTATATTTAAAAAATGTTGCAGATAAAATGACGAGCAGCATGTTGTACGATTCCGAGTACGACAACTACGGTCCGAGTTCCTTGGCATCTGACGATCTGTACGACGACGCGTCGTTGGACGCCGCGGCCAGCAAACAGCTGATTGGCGGTGAAGACAAAATTCGCCGCGTATCTCAGCACATAACCCGCAGCTTTGGGCAGCCCAGTCAGCGCAATCTCAGTCCTAGTAGCGACAGTGAAGACGCCTGAAGGAAATGAAGAAGGAAAAGAAACAAAACACAATAAATATTAAATAATCGAATTTGCATTATTAGACCTTCCGGCAACCGCTCTTTCTCAACTGCTAATTAATTATTGATTATTCATTATTATTTTTCTTTCCTCCCATTTTTTGATGGCTCGTTTTTTTTTTCTTTTTCTCTAATTCTTGTGTTGATGTTTAATAGTTATTGAAAGCTAAATTCTTTCTGCAGCTTTACGAAGTTTGTAAAGTTTTTCTCCCTCCCACCCCCTGGGCATTTATTATCAATTTAGCACGTCCGTTATTTTTCGATTTCATTTTTCTTTGGAATTTACTGTGATTCAGTTGATATACGCAAGACTCCCAGGACTTAATTAAGAATCTTTAAACAAGAATTTCTGTCTTTAATTATTAATTTTGATTCAAATTGCTGGTCTTTTTTGTATTTGCATATCTTAATTTTCTTTCTGTCTCTTTCGAATCGCCTCTGTGCATGGGCTCTTCCTATTTTTCTTTTGCATTTGCTCTCCCGCTCATCATATCTCTCGCTCGTTCGTCAGTGGCTTCTCTTTTTTTTTGACAGTTTGTTTTGTTCCTTTTTTTTCGTAAGTCTCGCTGATATTATGAGTTTTCTCGATTGATCATTTTTTTCGTTCAGTGGAAAGAAAATGGTGTGCCTTTATCTCTTAAATTCAATGTCGTCGGTTTTCGCTGATGAGCGATCAATTATTTCAATGTTTCGATTGCTGTTACGATTCCCTTCGTTGTTATTTTACCTAAACAATGTCATTGTGTACTTAACTAGGTATATATATATTGTCGGGGAAACGTATGACGTAGTAGGATACAAAACAATAGACAAAAAGAAGTCGGCGTGGCCAGTTTCGAAGAAACTACAAACTAAATAAAAAGATGTTACACTTTCCGATCGTCAGAAAAAGTTAAAATAACTTACTCAATGTTATTATTATGGATCTACTCTTGCACTTTTTAAAAAATGAAAAGACACAACACAAAAGCCCATTTCATGTATATAAAGCAATAAGACAACGTTTTCATCGTAGTTGTTCCTTCAATAAACGACGATCTGCTGGATCTTAAAAATTGATGGATATATTTTATTTTTTAGTCATCTAAATTAACAAACGCTCCTTTATTTTAAAAAATAACTGAACAAACGTCATTTTTGAAAAATCCGCCAACCTGCATACATCACCGGCACCTAGTGGGCGAATTGTGTACTACTCTGTGAAATCCAGTCGTCGAGCTATGCAACAACAAGTGAGTGTGACTGTGTGAGACTGTGAGAGGATGGTGAGAAGCCATGTTAATATTGCTCATTCGTGTTGACTGAAGTGCAGCTTTTTCTGTTACGATTGAACGTCAAAAAGGCAGCTAATAAATTACTGTTAAAAAGTATTACGTAATTTACGTTATTACGACAAAAAAAGAAAGTGATGCTCAGGTAACTTTTTAGAAAATTTCAAATTGTCATCTCATCTATAGTGATATTTTGATTGCAGATGTTCAAGAGGAGACGTTGTGAGTTACATGTTGAGTTCCACAAAGCCTAGAAAGAGGTTCATCTACCAATGTGATGTTACCTTGAAGTGGACGATGAATTTGCCTCAGTCCAAGAGCAGAATCGTGTATTGATGCAGCCTACAGCCAACATGACTGTTGAGGATATTGTCCATGGTATGAGTTTTTGTGCATCATTTTAAATGGTTATTTATCATCCAAGTAAATTTTTTTTGGTAAATATCAGGTATTAACAGTGGGAATGAAAACATGGAAATCAACACTGAACCTATGCTGCGTAAAATTCTCAGTAGAGAACACAATCCACACATTGACATCCTCATCAATAGCTATGTTGTACCAAAGCTGGTGGAATTCTTCAGTCGTGCCAGCAAGTAAGCCTAATGTTTGATTATTTCCCCGATTCCCTTATGCTAACTTATGCCCTTGATGCCATGATTGTAACTGCAAAGTAAACAATCTCCACCTGGCTGCAAGTTCACTACCAGGGAACGGAGGCAACTTTTACAGAAATCATTTGGTCAGGTTGTTTAATTGTTTTGAAAAATCAATTTCTCACATCAATATTTATATTTTTCTTGTTTTAAATCGCAGATGCTTGTTAGGCTGTGCAGCGTACCAGCAGCCACTGAAGAGCTGGCCAGGAAAGATGATTTGACTCTTCTGTTTTCTGCCCTGAGTTCCTGGTGTCAGCACAACCTCCTGTGGAGAAAAAATTGAAAATGAACTGCTGGTCGTGTTGACTAGACACGGGAGGGACGAGTGCCAACAGCGGCAGCAACATTCATGTCCGACCCATTCCCATCATCGACGTTATCATGGACGCCTGTCCGGACTCTGCCAACTACAATCAGCACTGTCAATTTCAAACGGAATTACTGACGATCGTCATGGAGTATTTGTCATCGGCTGGCGTCATCCTGGGCGAACAAGGAGTTCTACCCATCGTCACCCAAAATGGCGGAAGTCTTCAGAACGTAGCCCCCAACATTTTCTATTTGGCCGGTCGATGGGTGGACAAACTCTGGCTGGGTGTCCTCAACCTTGATCCTCATCACGTTTTTGATTTCATCGTCCAGCTCATCACATAGGCCAAGAAACGGACGTCGAGCACTGGAGGAGGGAACAGCAGCTCCAGTGGTAGCTCAAGCTCTTCCGGTTTAGCTTCGCAATCGCTGGACAACATCTACCGCTGTCTGAATCGATGCATCCTGTTTCTATTATCTCGGCCAGCCGACTCGATAAGTGAAAAAATGTCTTTGCTGGAGGCTCTACATAAACTGACTAATCACAGGTAAATGAGTTCAAATTTTCTTTCTTTCTTTCATGTTATTCGAAACTATTTTTGTTTTGTTTTACAGGAGTTTGATTTTTGGATCGGGTAATCACGACCTGGAATTTATTGGCTGCCTGTGCCACTGTTTACTCCAATTGACTTTGACGTTAAAAATCTCGTAAGTTTCATAACAATTTGATTCATTTTCATTAAAATTAACTGAAATTATCTTAAAAAAGAACGGAACCGAGTCGGACGACGTGGCACGTCAGTGGAGAAGAAATGGAACCCAACAGCAGTTTGAGAGAGGCTCAGCACTTGGCTGCGGTGGCCGCCCAGCGCGTCTGGGAGGAATTGTACGTCAGCAAGAAGCCGGCCGTCGAAGACGCTTTTAAAATCAGTTTGGGTGCCAACACGCAACATCGAGCTCCCAGTTTGGAGCTGGTCAGAGATCCGGCATTGAAATTGTGGCTTCAATACGTCGAAGCCGAGCGTCGATCCGCCTACCGTACGGTCCTGGAAGTGTCTACGTAACCTAACCCAACCAGATCCAATCCAAGATACAAAAAGTGACGGGTGGATTGACTCGACTCACCAGCCGATCGTTGACGATGAAAAGTAGCAAAAAAGAAGAAACGGCCAACGTTATGGGCCGGCACAGTCACGCTGGAAATTTATCCTACTGCTGGGCGGATGTTTGGTTATCCACTCAGTACCAATTGGCTGGTCTTAAGGAACAATTGGAATTGGAACGGAGACAGAGGCAGCGAGCGCTCCAGCACGTCGAGCAATTCAATCGGCTCAACTGGAAACGAGTGGAAGAAACGGAATTGCTGCGGGTTGCGAGGCCTTTGGGGCCCTTTGGAAGAGTCTCGAGTGTTGACCAAATGGATGCTGGACATGACGGAAGGACCTTGTCGAATGCGCAAAAAATTGACACCCAATCCGCACTTTAACGCTTTGTATCCATACCGTCCGGAATTGGAATTAGCGGAGAACAAATCCATCAGGTACAAAGTGGCCACCAGCCTGGACGCCAAGGAACATTTCAAATTCTACTCAAAATGGAGGCAGAGTTTGCTGCAGGAAGAAGATCAAGTGGATCGTGTGCAGGAGCAACAGGATGCCCAACAAGTCCAGCAGCCATTGGTGGAGAGCAGCACCGGTGACGAGTTGGTGGCGGCCGAAACGATCTTGTCTACTCCGCAGCTACAGGATCTTCCACAATTGCTGCGGCCCATCAAACGAGACGTGAATCAAACGATGGCCGATATCGACGAAGAAGTGGAATTGATCGGATCCAGCCCAGCTGCGGATGAACCTCTATGTTCTGAACATGGACTCAATCGACAGCCCAACAACAGCCGCAGGATTGGCAAAATCTGATGCGTTTGTTGGAAGAAAACGAGAAAATCGGACATTTATTCCGATCCGCTCGCGTTCAAGGACTGGAAACGGTCGACGGACTTCTCCTCTTTGGTATTTGATTTCATGTGTATTTATTTTCACCTAAATGTTAATTGTTTTGTTTGAAATAGGAAAAGAACATTTGTACGTGGTCGATGGATTCACTCAAACCCCATAGCAGGAAATCCGCGACGTTTCCAATTTCCCTTCGGGAACGTTCGAGCCGATCGTTCTTCCTTACACGACGCCCGGCTACGGCAGCAGTGGCAGCAGCAACAACAGCAATAGACAGGAATTGAAATCGGTTCATCAATGCTCCCGGCTGGGCTACGAAGACATCCGCGAAGTGCATAAACGTCGCTACTTGCTCCAACCCATTGCACTAGAGATTTTCTCCAACGACGGACGCAATCACTTGCTGGCCTTCCCTCCCAACGTCCGCAACAAAGTCTATCAGCGATTGCTGGCAACGGCGACTGGACTCTCTGATTCAGCCAGCCAATCAGTGGCTGGTCAGAAACGAGCGGCCAATGTGGAACAATCAGCCGGATTGCTGTCGACCATGACGGCCGGTCTGATGGGAGAAACGTCAGTGACTCAACGTTGGGTCCGCGGCGAGTTGTCCAATTTCCAATATCTGATGCATCTCAACACGTTGGCCGGCCGCTCGTACAACGATCTCATGCAGTATCCAGTTTTTCCCTGGGTCCTGGCCGACTACGATTCCGCCGAGTTGGACCTGTCGCATCCGTCAACTTTCCGCGATTTGTCGAAACCGATGGGAGCTCAGACGTCGGATCGGCTCCAGCAGTTCCGCAAACGCTACAAGGAGTGGGGCGATCCGCACAACGAGACGGGACCTTACCACTACGGAACGCATTACTCGTCGGCCATGATCGTTTTCTCGTACCTGGTCCGTCTAGAGCCGTTCACTCAACAGTTTCTCCAGTTGCAGGGTGGCTATCTCGATCTGACCGATCGTCTATTTCATTCCATCAGGGAGGCCTGGTGGTCGGCAGCCCATTGAATATGGCCGACGTCAAGGAGTTGATTCCGGAATTTTTCTACCTGCCTGACTTTCTGGTCAACGCCAACCGTTTCGATCTCGGATGCAAACAGAGCGGAGTGGCCCTGGAGGATGTTGTACTTCCTCCCTGGGCTGAGAACGATCCCAGGGAATTCATCCGACTGCATCGTGCCGCACTAGAGAGCGACTACGTATCTCAACATCTGCACGAGTGGATCGATCTCATCTTCGTCTATAAACAGCAGGGTCCAGCGGCCGTCGAATCCATCAACCTCTTCCATCCGCTTTTCTACGAAGGCAACGTGGACATTTATAGCATCGAAGATCCTTTGGAGATGAACGCCGTCATTGGATTCATCAACAATTTCGGCCAGACGCCTAAACAGCTGTTCAAAAAGTCGCATCCCAGCAAAAAAGTGGGTGGAGCTGGAAGTCGAATCAGCGGATTGGAAATGGCCTTGCCTTTAGCGGGTCAGGCAGCTATGCAGATCCTTCTGTTGCTGCCGTCGGCATCAGGATTTCATTCGAGTGGATCTGGTGGAAGTGGAGCGGCCGCCGAGGCTTTTTTTCATCACGTCGATCACCTAAGTCCTTCGCTTCAGGCCGTCAAGGAGCAGTTCGTCCAGTTGCGGGGACAGCAGCGAACACGAAGGACCCGACAGCAGTAAAATGATTATAAGTTCATTTTATTTTGAAAAATTAATGAATTGAATTTCTTTTTGCAGCTTCTTTGCCCGTCCCGAAAAAGGAGAATCCACTGGAACAACAACAACCGACCGACCGATCCGTTGCAAACGAGTCGGAGTGATTCGAGTCTCAACGGGACGTATGGAAATTCCTTTAGGATATCGGAATCATCGTTTTCATCAATATAAGAGAACTAGATGGTAATTATGAATTGATTCTGAATTAAGTCAACACGTCTCGTTTGTTGTCTGAAAATTTAAAAAGAAGCGCAATTTTTGAATAGAGTTCTTCATCAACGACACCTGGTGAGGAATTCTGAACTAGATCATGTATTCTTTCTTCGTCTGCTTCATTATCGCGTGGTTTTCGTTGAAGATGGTCGTTTTTCTGGAACGTTGGTCTTCTGAATTGATTTCTTAAGTATCTTTTTTATTACCTTTCAAGTTTCAACAATTGCTATTACATCTTTCTCCCTGCTATTCTGCGTAGAATTTTCAATTAGTGAGTTCGGAAATTTTTGTCAATTTAAAATGTTGGAAGTCTTATAAACTTGTTGTAATCGTCACTTTTTGCAATTTTATTTTCGTAAACTTATCAGTACTCTCGTTTAAAAAATGATGAAAGTTGCCTTTCTGCTCAAAATTATCTGAAAGATAAAACTACTCGCTTCAAACTTTAGTAGACTTAGTTAACTATTCATTCTCATTTCTCAGTATCATCTAGTTTCATTGTGTTATATGGTGAGATTTTCCTCTTTAAGCTTTTAATATTCATGTTTTGTTTTACTTAATTTAGTATTCCTGACTGGAAGATGGAGGAGAAATCCTGGTAACAGATTGTGTTGTGCTGCAGACCTTGAAATGAAGAGACTTGACTAGAAGAGGAAACAATTAACTGTAGCCATTTCTAACTTATATTTTGTTGCCGAGTATTTAATTGACTTTCAGCGCTTTGAATCTAGGTGAATTAAGATAGTCTCTTTTTCTTATTATGTCATGCTGTATGTATCGACATATTGATTGATTCAAACACTCGGTTGTCTTGAATGTAATCCATTGCAATGTTAAGTCTTGTCGATTTCGTTTTTATTATGCGAAATATAATAAGTATAATATCATGTATAAAATAATATAAGAAAATATACAGATTAGAAGAATTGCGATTTATTTGTCCCACCTCCACCCACAATTCCTCCACTATTTTACAAACATAACATTACAGTTATACATACAACATAACATAAACAAATAATTTACCCGTTGGCTGCCACGCCATGCAACTCATAAGTTGCTCTTCTACTTACTACTCGCCGTGTCCGAAGGATCCACGACCAAAGTGGGACTTGCCATTGCTGACAAGTCCGGGCTGACACGATGATGGGAGTAGTAAATAGCGTGCACGCATCTACAACCACCACCGCGTCGACAAGGGGGAAGTCCCTATGGTGCACACTAAGACACGCCTTTCGGCGGAACAAGCTAACATGGGGAAACAAAGGCGTGGCAGCCAACGGATAAACTAACAAAAACATAGATACCACAGCAATACAAGATGAGATGATGATCCACGTTGACAACTTGAAGAAGGGATGGGTCTCTCGATGTTCTTGTAGGCTGCATCCTCCTGGTTATTACCGAAATGGCTACATAAAGAAAATAAGTTAACAAAAATTCTACTTAGCTTAGAGATTTCGTAAGCAGACTTACACATGGTAATACCAGTAAGGTTTTCCTAGCTGATCCAGAAGATGGGATGACGATGAGTGATATGATGGGATGGCAATTCAAGTGAGATGATGATGACTGTAGCTTTTTTCCCCAAGACGGAGAACCGCAGAAGATCCATGTTGATGATTGTGAGGGGCCGACGCTCTTTTGATGTCCATGAAGGCTGCACGGTTATTACCGAAATGACTAAATAAAAAATAAAGAGTTAATAAACAGTCTTTAGAATGATGAATATTTATGGCATTCCAACTTACTTGGGTAATAATGATGAGGTATTTTAGGCTTATCCTAGAAGGGCTGATACTTTTGATGTTCATGTAGATTGCATCCTTTTGGTTATTACCAGAAGCACTGAAGAAAAAGGAGTTGACAAACACAGGTTCTTCGAAATAGAGATAGGTCAATCATACTTACAGACAGTAATATCAATCAGGTTTTCATGGGTGACACATACATTGCTCCAGACTTCCTTTGTTCGTGGTTTTGAAGCTCCTGCCACAGATGATAATGAACCTGGCAAATAAGTGACAATTACCACTTGGTTAAACTTGTAATCATAATCATTTTGGAATTCAAAAATACTCTTACCAATGGAGAACATGTAATCCTACAACTGTTAGGTAACAAAGTTGTATTTGTGCAGCAGAAGGGAGGAATTTAATCAGGAACATTGAGCCACTAGTTGTTTAAGTAGCCAATATACTTTGTCAGACCTGAAAATGACAACAGATTTCGGGTATACCATACACACATTTTCTTCAATTTCGAGTAGAATTTGGGCATTTTATTAAATACAGTTTTACAGTAATGCTTTAGGTTAACTTACTTACGAATTTTTCAATGAATTAATCCAAAATATTCCAAATAAGACGAGAAAATAAGGCACACAAGAACGGCCATTTTCCCAAGACGAAGACAACAATAGTCAGAGACATCTAGTGTCAGTCCTTAGACAATCATCCCACAGACTGGATTCCAATCCAGCAGATCTTTAGACACTCACAGATTTAAAAATCCACCTTCTTCTTTACTTAAAATATGCTTGAATTGATAGAAACTGTGTGGAGAACAAAGCTCACTTTTTACTTTTAGGCAATTAGAAAACTCAAAATTTACCGGAAATAGACCGGAACTAGACCGATAGCTCCTCAACTATTGAGCTGAGGTCAAAATAACTTACAAATTCGTGATCTCCATCAAATTTCAGGTAGGGCAGATGTATTTTAAACGAAATCCATGACATGGCCCAAAAAAAATTTCTCTGAACTATAGTACGTCGATTTTTGCGATTTTCGACGATTTTCAAGTATTTTGGATGGAAAAGTGAGCTATACCCTAAATCACACGAGGATCACGAAAATCGTGTTCTTTTTTGCATCAGCGCAATGGTTACTTAGCTACAAGCACATTTATAAACCGGAAGTACAGAACAGCGCTGATTTTTTTCAAATCTGAAAAATGAGCTTTGTTCTATAACTAATAAGCATCAATAATCATATAAAACTTACTTGAAAATTTCAGCCTGAATATATCCTTGAAGTGATTTAGAGTATCTGGTTCACTTTCGTGCATACTATACCACGAATACAAGTCCCATACATGAATGTATTACACGAAATCGTAGTTAAGAAACAATTCAATCGCTAATTTACACTAGAAACACTAGCAAACTTTAGAACAACGTTTTAATCACAAATCACAACACCAACTACACCAATAACTAACACGAATGTTGCCATAACGACCAGCCGAGCAGCAGACGAATCTGTTTTGACAGTGACACACTTCTGCTGGAGTATGATGAAGTATTCACTTTGTGCAATTTTGTTAAAATGGACTGTAAGTCTATAACTCGGTAGCCAGTATTTTCTTCTTGACATGTTCTTGAAAAGGTAGTGTCTTTTTTACTTGTGAAACTTAAGTTGCTGGTGAAAGACAAATTAAAATGGTTTTGTTTGTTGCAGTTAACCCAGCTTAAGATTGGCGTAAAGTGCCACATGTTAAAATTCTATTGAGCTTACTGCTCTTCACCAGAAAGATGTTGACATATTTACTTTGGGTAAACCAAATCAATTTTTTTAGTTTAAACTGCTACTGATAAGTTGACACAAACATGATACTTTTCGTTTTTTCTTCAGGATTTTTCTTGGTTCTAACATTGCATCTCTTCACTTGGTTTAAAAAAGGATCAAGTAAGTTTTAATTCAAATCTGATTTGCAAGCTACATTTGCTCTTGAATCATTGAAACATTTTCTACAGGTCTTGGCATTGTTGTGAGAACTTCTCAGAGTCCAATGAGATACTACATTGAAAGGTAAAGAACTCAACTCACTAGGTTACTGCCAAAAGCTAAGCAGAAGATACCTACAGGCTACATCATCTAGTTTTATTAGTAATAATTTATAAATTTCAATTTTACGTACAAACAAATTTGAGGGGTTAAATTTTAGGGATATTGATTAATAGGTTAATACATGTTGAATGCAATAATAGGTTAAGTTTGTGCCAATACAAGTATTAATAGAAGGTTTATTCAAGTTCTTATTCCACAACACTGACACAATGAACACAATTGCAATAAATTATGACACCAAATAAAAAAAAAACATGTGAAACTCTACTTATTCAATTAGACAGCAACAAGGACCAAGACATAAATTGCCCCTGATCAACTGAACATCACTTAGCTGGAAGGATCTAAAAAAACAAAACATTCAATTGATAAAATTTATAACGTATTGAAAGCTCACTCGGATTACCGTAAGACTGCAAGTGCACTAGTTTTCACCAGCAAATAATATGTTCTGCACACTAGACTTCACCTCTGGACTTCACATAGAAGACAAGCACAGAATCTGCAAAATAAAATAAAAAAACCAATAAATCTATTGTAAAAGAAAGAAAAATATTAAGATAGAAACAAAGCCTTTTGTAATAATACAATGTTAATAAAGGAACAAGTCATGTAATATCACCAGATTTTAGTCTTTGAGAATAACTCGATGTTCGATTGAAGCAATTGTGCAAAATATACCCTTTTGAATAAATTAAATTATAAAAACCCAGAGTAATTTGAAAATGAAGCAATACCATGAAAGAAAAGTTTAAAGGTTGAAAATAGAAACTTAAAAAACTGAGCACTATATTATTAATTACTGTCCAAAACCGTAAAGTATCTAACATAACGGTTGGTCCGGATACAAGAGACGGAATTGTGCACGTTCCAATGGACAAGAGTTCTGATGGCCTCTATGTGGCACATCTTAGAGCTAAGCTTAATATAAGGTTTAAATTCATTCTAACATAGAACAATATCTAAAATTATAAAATTATTAGTCCATTTCAAAAGGTTATATAACCTACGTACCCATCTTAAAATCCTTATTAGGCATAAAACTAGATAGTTGGGAAAGGGAGAAAATAGTCTTGATCATTCTTGTCTCGAAGTTATCTCAGCCAATTCATTCGTAAGTTTGCAATATCTTCAACTTTTAATAACTATTGAATTAACTTAAATTGTGGGAAAAATATCCACCGATATGTAATTTACTTTATTAACTAGAAAACAGCAAAATATGCAAGAACTCTTACTTGCATTCTTGTTTATTCGCTTCATTGATGATGATGTTCAATTTAGAGCCGGTGGACGCAGATTGGTGAAGAATAATAACGGCCTGTGTACGGATGGAACCAAAGGGACACCGCAGCAGTGGCCCATGAAACATTTTGGGCTGCAATTGCGACAACGGATGTCGGGCTGACTGGGTTCGCCGGTATTCAATGGCGTGGAGGACTGGCAAAACATGAAGAAAAACAAAGATAAAGATAATTAGAGGGGAGAGAAAGGCCTTTAAATGGGCCTTAAAGCCAAGCAGATCAAAGACCTTTCCGAAACATTTGAGATAAGTTACCTTGGCTGGACAATAGAGATTCAGCATTTTCCTGTAAATAACGATCGGGATCAAATGGAGATGATAAACCAATAAAATCGGATGGATTAAGTTCTTAGTAACTACTTTTCTTAGTAACCCTATTTCGTCCTTAAAGCCCCTCGTATTTCAATCCTCGTATGTCGCTGTGTTGACCAAGCGGCAAAATTCCAAGGATGCATTAGAGTTTTTGTCTTGTAGTAAATGGACAAGGGGTTCGCTTTCCATCTTGATAATCTCCTTAGGTAAGAGGGAGTCTCCTAGTCTCCTTTCACCTTCTGATATGTCCTATCTTCCGTCGTCATTTTCGATTGAAATGACTGTGGTCGACTACCGCCTCGATGACCGCTTCTAAACAAAATAAGACAATAATTAATTAGATCTCCATGACAAAATATATTTAAACAATAAAAAATATGCTCACAACTTACGGATTGACGATGGTCGAGGCTGACAGTTTTCAACAGAGATGACACTTGAGGAAAATTATGTGCATTACACCATTTCGAAGTGTTCCTTTTCCTCTCACTTAATGACAGGAAGTGTTGTACAGGCATATCTGACAGCTCTGAGGAAAGAGTTGCTTCCCGTCGATCCTTCCATATCTTCCCAGCGTCAGGTTGTCAACTTGGAAACGCACTACACGTAGTCAAAGCATTCGATGGCTCGAGAACGAACTTCAACAGAACCACGAATTTTTCTCACAATGGAAGCAGAAAGTTCCATAAACACTCCGGCCGAGAAAGAACAGTGGGAAGTGTTGTTGACAGTGAAATCTGCGATCGTAGATGGAAGGAATCTTCGTGGATGTCGTTTAACCTGTGAAATGGAGTCGTCAAAACAGGCTGTGATTAGGATTCGAAAATGGTTTCTCTACACTCGAAATAGAAGGAGCAGAACAGTGTGACATCACTTCTCAAAGTCAATAAATTAAATGAAAAAATCACTTGCATGAACTGAATTGCGTCACAGAATTAGTTCAACATTTCTTATACTATCAAAAAAAATCAAGACACTTGCTAAATGCTAATAAGTGGGGTCGTGATGTGATGCAACACTGAGCCTATGAGGAAAAACAACCAAAGGCGGCCATGATGGATTTTTTCCTCACTCTACCTTCTTCTTTGTTCTATTCTACTTTTTTTCAGCGCACTTTTCAAACACCAATGGGACAAACGATGTGATTCTGTTTTTGGTTGTTTTCTGGCACGTTTACTGCGGGTAATCAAGATTTCTGTTGACAGCTGGATAGAAGTCATTTCGCTGTCTGAATGAGCATTGCGTAGCAACGCTACACATCAAGGTCATAACAAGTATGAAACATCAAGGTCATAGATGTTGTCTACCTGTGCATGCATAGTTTGCATACCTTATTTGAAACACATTGACTTGATAATTCAGACATCCTTAAAGGGAAATCAGATTTTGACACTCAAATAATTTTATTCAGCAAAGAAAGTGGATATAAAACTTGTTTTTAACTTTTTCTTGAAAAGTCACATCTGTCTACTCTAGACTCTTCAATAATAATTATCTGAATTGATTATAAAATAAGCTTTTTACCATATCATATGACATTTTTGAAATCTGATTTAGCTCCTCCTATTTTCTAAGGAACTAAAAGAGAAAAACAATTTATTTTGTGAAAATTCAAGTAAAAAAATTGATAAAATCTAATGACATATGGTGAGGCCGAATATAAGTGGGATTCATTAAATTATAAACTAATATTATAATTTCAATCAGTAGGATTATAAGTTTTTCGTTAAAATTGAATGTCAAATAAATAACTTGCAATTGATAACAATTAAAAACAATTCACCATAAGTTCCGAATACAGCAGATAAATACTAAACTTTGATTAAGGAGACTAATTAACCAACATTAGAAAAACAATTTTAAAACAAGTTATACTGAACGAATTTATAAAAATTTTGACCATTTGAATTTAGAGATACGAAAGAAAATGATTAAATTTTTAAAAAGCAAAATAGAATTTTCTTTTCTTTTTTAAAAAATCACACTTTTTGATATGTTTGGGATGACAAGATGATATCTTCATCATTTCCTTTCAATCACGCCTTGAAATAAGGGGTTATTGTTCGAGGACATGGTGACTATTCTAGTTCTGCAACATCGGCACGCCCTTAAAATTGTTTTCAACCACTAGTTCTTTAATTTTTTAAATTGCATTTTTACTTTGCGTGTTTTCCCATAATCGTGAACACGATTTCTGCACTTCCTTTCAATCACGCAATGCAAATTTCAGCGCCATCATGTATTCTGCTGATATCTGGATAGAAAAGCAGTTGTCGTTTCTCTGTCTGAATGACAATTGCCTAGCAACTCTACGCATCAAGGTCATAACAAGTTTAAAATAACAGATGTTGTCTACCTGTGCATGTATACCTTATTTGAAACACATTGACTTGATAATCCTTAAACGGCAATCTGATTTTGACACTCAAATAATTTTATTCAGGAAAATTGAATACGAATGACTGCGAAACTTGTCTTTGGCAATGAAAATTTCAGCGCCATCATGTGCCCCATCGACACGCCCTGATTAATATCCGCCACCTCACTCAATGGGTAAAATGTTGAAGAAAAACATGACAAATATCCTTATCATTCCCAATAATTCCAAAGAAAAGGAGGAACAGACCAAAGAAGATTCGGACCTATAAAAGACGAGACGAGACTTGCGCATTTCATCCGCACATTCGACGACGACGACGACCGCAGTTCAACTTGTAGGAACCTCGACAGATCTAAACGATGGCAAACATAATCATGGTAAATATTTCTTGCTTAATTAAAATTGATTTTCATTTTTGTATCCAACTATTTTTACGCGATATGTAGAAAATGTTATTCAGATTATTATTAAATTTATTTTTAAATTTGAAACAGTTCGTTTTAACCCTGTGCGGTCTGATGGCCTCTTTCACCTCGGCTCAGCTGCCATCCAATCCCCAAGTGTTCTTTCCTTCCCCATTTTATTTCTACAATCCTGCAACACATCCGACCCAGAAAATTGCAACCAGCAAAGGTAAACCCACAACATCCACGCTAGAAGTCACTTATCACGATCACCCGCAATCGACGTTGATTGGATCCCATGTTATATTTCTAACAACATGTATGAAGGAATTGAAAGGTATTTTTCAAATATATCAAAGTTAAGAAAAATTTTTAAAAATTCGGAGCGGAACATTTCAGATTCAAACGACAAATTGGCACAAACTTCAAAACTTTTGGAAGTATTGAATAATACTTCGACAAGTTTAGCAACCGAAAATTTAAAACAAGAGTTGGCAGGTAACTAACGTGCGCCCATGTTTCATAATTATGGCAACTTAAAATCAATGAATTCTTAAATTCAGGAAACAAGCAACAATTGGATGATATGGCGAAAAAATTATCAAGTAATTAATTAAATTATTTACAATGAAATAGAAAATATCTCTAAAAATTTTTTTTTTATTGCAGCCAATTCCAAGGATTTGTCTGATGCCATGGCCATTATTGCAACTCTTAAAAATGAATTGAACGGTAAATTATGATGGAAAAGTTTGAATTTTGCAACATTAATTGGAAAATCTTTTTCACAGTCGTTAAACAAGATGTGGCTAGTTCAAAGTCCGTAATCGGAAATTTAAATACGGCAGTGACAAGTAAGTTTTGTTTACACCATCTTATTAATGAAATATTTTTTCTCTTTTCCATTAAACTAAAATTTGAAAAAAAATTCTTGCCAGCGAGTACGGCCCCTTCTTCCATTGGCAAAATTCCCGCCTCATGCGGAGATCTTCAACAAATTGGCCACAAGAAAAGCGGATTGTATTCCGTTATGGGAAGCAACAAAATTCAAACCGTCTATTGCGATTTCACTAAATCTCCAAGCGATTCAGGTATGGATAATTCAAAAAGAAAATTGCATATTCTGTCAATTCCATTTTAAAAAATGTAATTCAATAGCTTTGCAAAAATGGATCGGATTTGCGGACGTTCAATCCCTCCCCACCATTTTCTACGTTCAGAAAAATGGCGCCTTCTCCATAAAAAATGTTCCAATCCCATACGAGATTTCTGTAACCAACATCGGTGGAGCCATGGATGAAAAAAAGGGAATATTCACAGCACCACGCAATGGAGTGTATTTCTTTGGCTTCAGTGGAATTGGCTTCTTTTCCTCAACCAGCCATGGGTGGTTGGATGTGTCTTTAATGAAGAACGGTAATATGGTTGGAGTAGCCGAATGCAACAGCACCCAAGGGAATGGAGGAAACTGGGAAACACTTTCGTTCCAGTTGACCATTCCTCTTAAGGCGGGAGATCAAGTTTGGACGCAGATTACAGAGATAAACAATGCAGTTCTACACGAAGACGGTCGCCATTTCGTCCACTTTAATGGTTATATGCTACAGGAAGAACTTTCGCCATAAATCAAAAACACAAAGTTGTTTTACGAATAAGATTTCTTAGCCAGCATTTGGGTTTTGGTGTACGGTTGGTCATAATCGAATAGAAATATAATTCGGGAGAAAAACAAAACGAAAACAATTGTCTGACTTGTCTCGTTATTCTAAATATTCGATGGAATTACTACTACAACAAATAAAAAGAAAACGAACTGCATCAGTCGAACTAAAAAGAAATTGCTGTACAGTTACTGACAACTTTAACCAAAAAGGTTTTGATGAAATGAGAATGAAATATTAAATCAATCCCCCGTCTAGACAGAAGATTGCACCATATGTCAAATTTCTAAATAACATTTTCAATGACACGTCAACAAACAACCAATGTTATTATTCCCTATTCAGAAGATATAAGTATTACGAGCATATGGCAATAATGACATTGATGTTGAGTCATTATCGAGTATATAAATGACTAGACCCACATCGGGATTTCAAAACGCAAAGGACAAACAAGAAAATGAAAACGTTTTCTTTCTTAGTGGCCATTACGGTCGTCGTATGCTGGGCGCATTCAGCAACAGCACAGTACTCAACAACAGACATATCATGGCAGACAACAAGTAATTAACAATATTTGTTTAGTTGAAAATAAAACATTGATTTCTCTATTTTTCTCCTGACAGCAACACGGCCACCTCCATCAGGAGTGTGTGGAAAGTATTTCCCATACGACGACTACATGACTTGCTGGGAATTGGGAGGCAAATGCTATTGCACCGATACTTGTAGACGGAGTAATTCGAACAATGCTTACTGTCCATATTTGGTACGTATAACTAAACCTGTCATATTTTCATTCAAGTCCAAGTAATTATTCTCTTTTATTCATCCAGTTCTGGGACTGGGAAAACGCATATGAAATTTGCTTGGGACAAAATATGACGCTGTTAAATATCGAAACGCAAGAAGAGGACAAGAGAATTAACGACTACTTTCAACTCAATCACGGTGAGCATCAATTTACTGCAAAATTGATTTACTTTTTTTAAAAATTCTATTTCAATTTAAATAATCTTTAATTAGAATTCGGCTACTCCATCGAACCCTATTTGACATCAGGGAGATACTCTGTCGAAAGAAATCAATGGGAATGGAATCCTGATTGGCGTCCAATTGATGTCGACTACGGCAACGATACAATGACTAACTATACAACGACAGTCACACCATCAACTCCAGCACCTGGGACGCCAATCGGCTACTCCAATTGGTATCCGGGTCGAAGCGGATCGAACAACAAAGATGGACACTGTCTCGGTCTCGTTTTCAACTACGGGGTCACTTACGAAGGCGGATATTGGGACGATTTCCTATGCGACTATGGTAATTCCGTAAGGAAATTCAGATTGATATGTGAATCATTTGCATGAATTTAAAATCGGCAATACAAAATGTAACGATTGTTTAAGGTTATTTAATGTGAATCTCTTCTGTTCATTTCGATCTGAAAATTGAATAGTGTGGACAGAATTTGAATCGATTGTTCAGAATAGGAAATTCAAAAGTCAACAAGCGGATGCAAAATAGGAAAAAAGAGATAAGAATAAACTCTGACGGCCTTTCTTTCAGATAATGAGAGTCTTAAGTTCGTGGCTTATAAAGTTGTGTCAACTGATAAATCTACTGATTAGCGACCTCTCGTTTCGTCACCACAAGTTATTAACCAAAAAAGCGAGAAGGGATAAAGAAGGACATGATAGAATAAAAGTCTCTCACTTTTAGAGTACACGGATCCTTAAGGTAATGTAGGCTGTGGAAACGGCCGATGGATCACGGAGACCCGGTCAATCTAAAATGTAATGATTTCAATAAAAGTTAAAAATAATAGTTTTATTTTTACACAACTTAGTGTTAAGCCACGAAATTAAATGGAGCATTAAATCTTATTCATAAGCTTTTCTTCAGACTAGTTCATTCGAAAATATGTTTTAAAAATACAAAATGTATCCTACACACGTGTGGCACTTAATGGACATGTAGGCTACGGCTCCTGATAAGAACGGCAATATCGCCACCAACACCCGGTACACCAATGACGTACACCAATTGGTATCCGGGTCAACCAAGCAACGTCGAAGATGGTAATCACTGCCTAGGTCTCATGTTTTACTACGGTATTCCTGATGAAGGCGGATATTGGGACGATATTGATTGCAATTATATTCGTCAAGGTTTGTATAATAAGAAAATTATTTGCGAATCAGTTGAGTAATTTGAAAACCCACAGAGTCATTCTTATTAGTATAATAACAAATAATCATAACAAAAACCTAAAATGATTTTCAAATATTTAGTCGTTCATTGACGTTGTGTTTGTAATGAATGAATAACGAGTTCTCTCCAACGCCCTCTAAATACAATACAACGTACTCTAAACACTGAAACATATTCATCTCATGTAGAATGAAAATGTTTGTCTAACTTGTTGAAGCTTAGCTAAAAACAGCGGCCATTTCATGAGGCGTTTTGCTTTGTCCATAAAACCATTTTCCCCATTTCTTATTGCGAGCTACGCCACTTCCTATCGCCCTATCATTCACTTCCATCTTTTAAAAAACCGTTACGTCATGATTTTCTCGGCTGCCCTACATAGAGAATGGAAGTGTTACATCTTTGAGTTGGCGAATCCTTTAGGTGTGACTGTGGAATCTTTGTGGACCAAGAAATGACAAAAGTTGATAAAATGGGCCGATTTCAGAATGAGTGAACCGAGTCGACGAAAATGAAAGTTGCGCAATGAGTGGAAAGAAAGGGGACGATTATTAGGGATTTAAAAAGGAAGTAAACACACGCACCCAAGAAAATAAAATCAACAATCTACTTCCTCATGTCACCATGACTATACTTCTTAAGGTTTTTCTTTGGCAAATGTAAATCAGCTTTTAGTTCACCTCAAGTAATGAAATATTGCGAAGAGAATAGTAATACTGAAAGCGAAAATAGTCCAAGAGAAACCGTTAAAAGCGACGTCTTTTGTCTTTGTTACTCACGTCTGTGGCTACTTTCTGCTGGATGGTGAACAACATATTTTTGGAATGCGATCCCATAGAGATGATCCAATTTAGTTAAAAATAGACCCATCAATCTAAGCCACCTATTGCAGCAAAATCTTGTTGATTTAAATCGATAAAGTGTTGGGAGTCCAATACAGAAATTCAAATTTCAACGTCGGAGCAAAATCGAAAAGACGACGATGTACAAAAAAAATTGTTTGAAATCGGATACCCTCCCTCATCCCCAACAAATTTGTTTGCAAAAACGGGAGCCTTTACTTTTTCACCAACGTGTTTTTATTTCAAAGAACCGATGCGCTTATTTAAAATATCCGCCATTTCGTGAGCTCAATTTTGTCTTTCTACACGTAAATCTAATTCGAGTGTCCCCGTATTCACAAACTAAAAAGAATAAAATTTACCTCCATATCATTGGAGTGAAGTTAGTTGGTTTTCCAATCAAGTCGCACGCTGTCCCGCGATGTTGCACGAAAGTCACGTAAATCCGTTCACTAGAAAAGAGGAAAATAAAAGATCACGAAAAATATTGAATACAAAATGATAGAACTTATTCAATATCCCAACAAACCCGATATCATCAGGAAGGAAGTCATCTCGGGTGGTGTAGTGCGTTGGGACTAAAGAAGAAGGAACTAGTTAGCTAGAGGTTTGGGGGGGGGGGGGGGGGGGGGGAATTCTCAATAAATTTAATCAATCGGGATATTAAGCCCGAAAACGTCCTCATCTGGCTAATTCAAAATATGAAAAAGGTTAAAATTTAAAGGTAATTCGTGCGTGGGGACTAGTTAGCTTTGAATAGGGGAAATTCTCAATGAATTTAATCAATCAATCAATTCAACTTCCGAGGTGAAGAACGGCAAACGCAACCAATTACACAAATCAGCCATTTTCGAAAAATTTCTATAACTATGAAACATAAGAGTAATCCTTTTAAAAGTGATTATTCCTACGAGTAAACGTAAAGCAGAAATCTTATTAAAAACGTTTGATTTGAGATTGGGAGCAGGACAAATCCACAAAATGAAACGCAGAGAAACGATAATAAAAAAAGAGACTAACCTTAGTCAATGGCGACCTCCTCGTCCGTTGCTCTGGAAAGTTGGAAGTCATGGAAGACCTCATGGGTCGTTGTCCCCACACTGGAAATTATTAAGGTTGCTCTGCTGTTCAGTTAAACTGATATCCCCCTTGGTTCCTGGCGATCTCGGACTCGCCACCATCGCCTCAAGGCTTCACCTATATGTTGTTTTGAACAAAATCAAATTCTCATTTAATTAAGCATTTTATGAAATAGTAAAAAATGAATAGTGTAGCCTTTAATGATGCTCAACCTTATTATACAATCCCCCACACCACAAATAAAAAGATGATAATACGTAAACAAAAAACCAAAGTCGACCGAGGCCATTTTTGAAAAAGTGCGTCAAATAGTTTAGGGGTCTCGGTAATTTCCTTCAGATTTTAAGGTCGCAATTTGAATTCAAAAACATTTAATAGACTAAGATGAATGACAGTTGATTAGTTCATAGTTCGCATCAGTGAAACTATTTGACTGAACAGAAGATAAGCGTAACGATATTTACTATCAGTTTGAAGTCTTTGCAGGCCGACAGTTTTTTAAAATGTTCACATGACGACAAGATAAGTTGTTGAAACACGTTGATGTAGATAGCTATAACGGCGCTCTTATCTGATGTCTATTATCACTGAAAAAAGAGACAATTTATTACTATACAAAATATTACCACAGAAACAGATAGTTACCTACTATAGCTTGTCCATTAAGTCGAAGGGCAGTTTCATTTCGATTTTTTATTTCAGTTTCAACTCGAATAACACTTTCGATGTCGATTATTCTCAGCAAGTTGTGTTTCTGATGCTGGTAGCTGCCTGTAATTGACTGAAAGAGGCATTAAATATTTTCAATTTCACGACCGATTAAAAGTTAAAAAAAAAGAAATTAGGTCGTCATGTTCGCAGTGAAGGACTTGGATTCAAATAGGATTTTAGGACAGGGAAGCTATGGCACAGTATTCGAAGGAGTGTGGCGTGGAAAACTAGTGGCCATCAAGAGAATTCATCTGATTCACATTTCAAGTAATGAACGGGAAGAAGAGGCATTGCAAAAACTGGATCATCCCAACGTCATCAAATTGCTACACGTTGAAAGTGATTCGACATTCAGGTAGGAGAGAAGGGTATTTCTTTCTGAATAAAAAAGGAACAGCCTTTTATTTCATTTCAGGTATTATTTTCTTGAGTTGTGCAACGCTTCACTAGAAAAATTATTCTTAAAAGATGGGGACTCCAAAAAATACAACGGCCCAATGCCAACGACATTTGATGTTCTTTATCAGTTAGCTGTTGGATTGGAATACATACACAAAATGAAATTCATACATCGGGATATTAAACCTGAAAACGTCCTCATCTGGGTGAGTCCAGAAAACGGACAAGTTTTGATGAAATGGGCAGATTTTGCATTGAGTAAGCCCGTCAATGAACGTGGAACTTGCTCGATGAGCGGAGTCAGGGGAACATTCGATTGGTTGGCGCCGGAATTATTGAAAATACTGGACGACACGGCAGCTAATGAAGATGAAGGAGAAAAAAAACAAAGGGAAACGATCAAAACGGACGTTTATGCGGAAGGACTCGTTTTCGGCTATTATTTAACGGGCGGACAACATCCTTTCGGGTCTCGTTTTCAAATAAGCGTTAATATACTGATGAATGACCCCGTTAATCTGTACAGTAAGTCAAGAATTTGAGAGAAAAGAATGATTTCAAATAAAGCAGGTTAAATCTAATGGTTTGAATTCTTTTGATAAGAAATTGAACTGCAATATGCACGTGATCTGATTCAGAAAATGTTGGCAACAAAACCAGAGCGTCGAATCAAATCGTCAGAAGTTGTTGAAGAACTAATCAGAATAAATCAAACAGCTAGTTTTAGATTTAAAGTTGGTAGTTTTATTAAAGATAAAACAACCAAATTAAACGACCGGACAGTACGAGCGACCATTCCCTCGTCGAATTTCTTAGTAAGTATGTGCATCTTTATTTTAGTTAAACTTTCCACCAAAGAATAGACGAAATAATTTTTAAAATATATCGTCATACAAAAGATTTTAAAACTTGGAGGTTTAAAACACTGAAATTGATCGACATGTCCACTGTTCAGGACTTGAGTCAAAATAAGATTTTAGGACAAGGACGTAATGGCAAACTGTACGAAGGGGTGTGGTCTGGAAAACCAGTGGCCATCAAGCAAAAATACAATCTGTCATATTTAAACATTGCAAGTAATATTAAGCGGGAAGAAGAGGCATGGCAGAAACTTGATCATCCCAATGTCATTAAATTGTTTCATGTTGAAACCAATGCAGATTTCAGGTAAATGAAAAACCCTAACTTCAAAAATTTAAATAAATAACTTGTAAAACTAAACTCTTGCTAAAATATGAATGGCGAGTCAGCTTTATAGCAATTAATTATTATTTAAATTCATTTTTTAGGTATTACTATCTCGAATTATGCCAAGCTTCGCTGGACAAATTATTCTTGAATGACGAGGATCCGGATAAATACAAAGGTCCTATACCTCCAACTGAAGAAGTCCTACTTCAATTGGCCCTAGGACTTGAATACATCCACGATATGGGATTGCTCCATCGGGATATTAAACCTGCAAACGTCCTCATCTGGGTCAATCCAGAAAAGGAAGAAGTGTTGATGAAATGGGCAGATTTCGGGCTCAGTAAACTTGTCAACAGAAGAAGGAGTACAGAAAAAATATTCGATTGGCAAACCCATGCAAAATTCGATTGGTCAGCGCCGGAGTTGATTGTCTTACTGTACAACATAAAGACGGAGGTTGAAAGGGAAATTAAAGACACAATCCAAATGGACGTTTATGCGGCAGGACTCGTCTTCGGATATTATTTAACAGGTGGAATACATCTATACGGGTCTCGTTATCAAATGATCGCTAACAGACTTACGAACGACCCCATTAATCTGAACAGTAAGTAACGAATTTTAGAGAAAAAATTGTTATAACCCATGAAATGAAATGGGTTAAATCTCATTCATTTTTATTCTTTTGATCAGAAATTCAGCCGCAATACGTACGTGATTTGATTGTGAAAATGATGGCGGGCCAACCAGAGCAGCGGATCACGTCGTCAGACGTTGTCAAAGAACTAAACAGAATATATCCGACAAATAGTTATAAATTTGAAGTTAAAACCACCAAATTAAACCACCCACAAGAACAAGCAGCCATTGATCCCTCGTCGGGAATCTTAGTTAGTATGTGCATCTTTATTTTTGTGAAACATTCAACATAAATTATTAAAATACTTGACTTATAAGACGAAGAACAGACGAAACAATTTGCCACTTCAGACTTGGATCAACTATCGACCACCGCCCAAAGTATAAAAGAAATAAAATGGGATAATAATAAGATTTTGGGACGCGGAGGATATGGTCACGTATTTAAGGGCGAGTGGAAAAACAATCAGGTGGCTGTCAAACGAATCCATCTTTCCAAAGTAGTTGGACATAAACAAGAAGAAGAAATAACATTACAGAGACTTGATCATCCAAATATCATCAAATTGCTCCGTGTTGAGAGCGACAACACCTTCAAGTAAATAAGCCAACTTTAAAACATAAAAAAAAATGACTGAAAAATCTGAACTGTCTTTAAACCATTCTAGATATTACGCACTAGAATTGTGTCAAGCTTCTTTGGACAAATTGTTTTTAAAAGATGGGAACCCTAAAAAATACCTTGGTCCAATGCCATCGACAATTAACGTTCTCCTTCAGTTATCTAAGGGATTAGAATATGTTCACGAACAGAAGCTGGTTCATCGGGATATCAAACCGCAAAACGTCCTCATCTGGGTGAATTCAGGCAAAAACGAACAAGTATTGATGAAATGGGCAGATTTCGGATTGAGTAAACCCGTTAATCACAGAGGAAGTTATTCCATGAGCGGAGTTAGAGGTACCACGGGATGGTTAGCGCCAGAAATTTTGAAATTAATCGAATCTGGAGATAATCGAGACACAAAAGAAACGCAAATCAGAGGAACCGTCAAAACGGATGTTTTCGCTGAAGGACTCGTTTTCGGCTACTTTCTACTGGGAGGTGGACACTTGTTTGGTTCTCGTTTAAGTATTCAGTCAAACATAGTTAACAACAAACCAGTCAACCTAACGAGTAAGTATTTCTGGTGTTGTTAATGTTGTTTTAAAAGAAAAACGACTTTAATTGACCTTTTTTTTTAAACAGATGTCACGCAAAAATACGCTCGTGCTCTCATTGAGAACATGTTAACACCCAGCCCTACATATAGAATTTCTTCGTCGGATGTTACTCTAGAACTACTGCATGCTAAAAAATCGCTTATTTCATAACAAATACACAAAATAATTCTTTAAAATATTTCAATACTTCAACGAATAAGAATCATTTCAAGTGATGTGAGTTGTAAACATAATTTCAGTAAGTTGCACCATTTTTATTCCCATAGTCAAAGAAATAAAAAAAGCAAATAAGTTTTCAAACGAAGGGCAAAAGTGGGAAAAATCAACAAGATAAAGTCTGATAGATTTTTATTCGCGTAATCAATGAGATCGATACGAGTATTTCGTCAGAACAAAGGACTAAGCGACAACAGCCCTGCGTGAATTTCTTTTTAAAAACATGAATAAATAAAATAACCAAACGCCGTAAAACTTCCAAAAAGGGTCTGTTATATTCTTTGCGAATCGAGTTAATTGAAATAATCGGTTGCTTAACATTTAATTTTTACTTCGCATTAACAAATACAATTTAAGGAGAATATTTTATTTTAAAAATGGTGTTGGTCAAATTCCAACATATAAACTCAATTGCAGAGTTAACTCATTACCTCAACGATGAAAATAGATACTATGCATAGACGACAAACAAGATAAATGATGAAACATTTTTTATCGGGTAGATTAACCCACATTGCACAAGTCTTGATCAAATATCTAATCTTGATTTTGAATAACTGTCTTAAGACAACCAAAAAAGGGAGTGCTATCACAAATACGTAGGTTGTCGAAGAGACAAGTTTAACAAAGAAATTTATCAAACCCAGTGTGAAATTAGTGATGTAGAGATCCTTCAACAAGAAACAAGAATTTTTTTTGTCGAGCACAATGTCGGAAATAAATCGAGCAAATATTTTGGGTATGGGTGGAAATGCGATGGTGTTCGAAGGTGTGTGGGATGGAAAGCCGGTGGCCATTAAGCGAATGGTATTACCTAACACCGAGGACAAACGAATGGTAAAGGCACTGAAGACACTTAACCATTCGAATATCGTCAAACTATTCCACGACCAGAGTGACGAAAATTTCAGGTTTAAATTCACATCTTGGCTAGAAATAATTTACAGATCAATTACATAGGCTACATATCTATACATAATTATAAGTTTCTATTGATAAATATGTTTTAGAATTTACTATCTTGAACTCTGCTCCGCGTCACTAGACCAAGTATTTTTGAAAGATGGGGACCGGAGAAAATACAACGGCCCTATGCCATTACCTGAAAATGTTCTTTCCCAACTAGCTACGGGACTTGAACACATTCACACAAAAGGATTAATCCATCGAAATATTAAACCCGAAAACGTCCTCATCTGGGTGAATCCAAATAATACTAAAGAAGTATTAATGAAATGGGCCGATTTCGGATTGAGTAAACCCGTTAATGAACGTGGAAGTCACTCCATGAGCGGAGTCAGGGGAACTGATGAATGGTTAGCACCGGAATTATTGAAAATACTGGACGACACGGCAGCTAACGCAGATGAAACGAAAGCAAAACAAAGAGGAACAATCCAAACAGATGTTTTCGCGGAAGGACTTGTCTTCGGCTATTATTTAATGGGCGGAGTTCATCTTTACGGATCTGGTTTCGATATTCCAATGAACATTAAGAATAATGAACTAAAAAATCTAAATGGTAAGTCGAAATTAAGCGCATGAACTACTCATTCCTAAAATCCTTAATAAATTCTCAACAGAAAATAAGCTGGGATTCGCAAATGAACTCATCATGAAAATGTTGGAATTTGAACCAGAAAAACGGATCACGTCGTCGCAAGTTGTTGAACACTTAGTGAAACTTGTAATTCATTTTCTTTTCTTTTATAAACAAATGTTTTTAAGTCTTTCTCACACCATCTGAAAATAACTATTCAAGGCAGAAGACATGCCATACCAAATAACGCAAATAATGCCAGAAGAAGAACAGGCAACATCACAAGTTTTTGAAATCAAAGTTAACGAACAAGTGATACTAGGATCTGGAGGATTCGGTGTGGTTTTTGAAGGTGAGTGGAATAGCAACAAGGTGGCTGTCAAGCGAATCATTAAAAGTGCAAGCACCACACGCGATGAAGAAGAAGAAGAAAAAGCATTGAAAAATCTGAAACATGCGAATATCATCAGATTATTGCATGTCGAGAGCGATAACACATTCAAGTAAAATAAATTACTAATATAAAAGGATAAATCCGAAAACCTGAATAGTTATCGACTTCATTTAGATATTACGCCCTGGAATTATGCAAAGCCTCGCTGGACAAATTATTCTTAAAAGACGGAGACTCGAAAAAATACCGCGGCCCTATGCCGTCAACAATTGACGTTCTGTGTCAATTAGCTGATGGACTCGCGTATATCCATAGTGAAAAATTCATCCATCGAGATATTTCACCTAAAAACATCCTCATCTGGGTGAATCCAAATAATACTGAACAAGTATTAATGAAATGGACTGATTTCGGATTCAGCAGGCAAATCAACGAAAGGGGAAGTTATAACATGAGCGGACTAAAGGGGACAGACGATTGGTTAGCACCGGAAATTTTAAAGTTATTAGATAACATCAGTTCATCGAACTATGACATAAGATCGGCACGTCAACGGGGAGGTGTCACGAGTGACGTCTATGCCGAAGGACTCGTCTTTGGCCATATCCTTTTAAATGGCCGTAAGTATCACATTTTTGGTTTACCTTCTCAAATCCGATACAACATAACCCGCGATAAACCAGTCAACATAAAAGGTAATTATGACTTGAAAGTTGGAATTCTAATTTAGAAAATGAATTTAATTCGACAACGTTCCATGATTTTCAGACATAGAGCCGGAATTCTATCGCAAATTGATTGAAGACATGATTAAGTACGAACCGACAGAACGGATTTCTTCAAAGGAAGTCGTTGACCGACTCACAACCATAAAAAACCAAACTCCACAGTAGTTCTACACGAAGACGGTCGTCATTTTATCCCTTCAATGGGGCCATATGCTACAGGAAGAACTCTCTCCATAGATAAGTTGAGTTTTCTTACGAATACATTTGGGTTTTGGTGTAATAGGTTGGTCATAATAGAATAGAACTAAAATTATACTTAATATTCGATGGAATTACTACTACAATAAATAAAAAGGAAACGAACTGCGACCGTCTAACTGACTGCTAAAAAATTCCTGTAGTTACGGACAGGATTGCTTTACGAATTTTCAAGGTTGCTTCCTAAAATTAACCTTCTCTGCCAATAGGTACGGAATTGAAATACATTTAAAGGGCTGTTTTAAACGCGATATGAAACCCCCCAAACTTCCTCGTCTACGTGAATCCAGAATCCAAACACATTTCGATGAAATGAGAATGAAATATTAAACCAATCGCTGTCTAGAAATAGTTAATTGCACGTCAAATTCATCGATTGTTCAGAATGATAGAAATCTCACCGTTAGAGATGATTCGGATTAGAATGATCTCTACAACAGCCTTTCTTTCTGATAATTAGAGTCTAACTTAGTGGCTTATATAAAGTTGTGTCAAATGATAAATATAAAATACGCGACCGGCGACCTCTAGTTTCGTCAACGCAAGTTGTTGGCAAAAAAGCGAGAAGGACATGACGAAATAAAAGTATCTCACCTTATGAGTTATATTCAAACTTATGAGCTAGTATACCATGGTCTGTCTCTCAATGAGGGATCAAGCTAAATGATTTATTGACTCACCATTTTCTGTAACAGCTAAGTTGGAGACAAATAGAATGGATCTTGAAGATCTGGAGGAATGATGTCATCAGATTAATTGTTGCAGTTTATCTACTGAAAAGAAAAGGGAATAAATATTACGTATAATGACATTCAGATTAGCTACAACACTTCACTTATTTCTAAGGCATTGCACCATTATTGAAAACGTAATCCTAACAAACCAAAGTTGCCTAACTTTTCGTCTTTTCACAAACATTTGTAACGGGAAATACCGCATGTCATTCACGATTCAGCGATTAAGAAAATTTATATGCAGTCCAACCAAGTGTCCATCCGTCAGTTGGTTCAAAAGAAAATTACAATTACTCACTTAAGGCGGTTTCGTCATTGATGAGTCCGAAGTCGTTTAACACAGACTGTCCATGCCAGCGTCGTCGAACGGGCAGCCGGTCGATTCGATGTCGCTGGTCAGGCCAAAATGGAATGTGCGCCGTCAATTATGGTAGAGATTCCTGCCGTTGCCCAGTAAAAGTTGGTTGTTGCATCCCAAGTACAGGTCCCTCGCAGTT
Organism: Daphnia galeata; assembly: GCA_030770115.1. Taxonomy (NCBI): domain Eukaryota; kingdom Metazoa; phylum Arthropoda; class Branchiopoda; order Diplostraca; family Daphniidae; genus Daphnia; species Daphnia galeata. The sequence goes on along the minus strand of CM061117.1, from coordinate 123,427 downwards.
GGCAATCCTGATCTTGTCCATCTTCATTGCTGTCATCGTCAGAGAAATCGTCGTCTTCATTCCACTCCAAATGTCTCGTCTCCGCTTATTCCACCGCACTGGCCAGGATTTTTTGGACGTATTCCTGTTCACCTGACGTCCACGGCTTCGGCCCATTTCCTCACTCTGCCTCTCGTCAACCGTGGCATTTTCGTATTTACTTTTCTTTGTCTGGATCGTAAGATTAGGGAAGAGTCCACCTTCTATCCGTGTCGGGCTGCTTCAATCCAGCGGGAAAAATGACGGGTAAAAGACGATTCCATCAATTCCGAACCGCCTTGTTTCCTTATCCCTCACATACGGCGAGGATTGAACCGTTTCACCGGCATTTGGCGTCAGCTGGAGTCATTTTCTTTCTTTATATAGAGAGCCAGCAAATTCTACTTTATATCCATGACGAACAACTTGGTTGGCGAAAGAGGTCGGGGTCGCAGATGTTTCTCCTATTCCTTCGTTTCCCTTTCGAAATGAAGACCATCAAGTTCGTTTAAGAAAAAAGTCTCTAACCTGTTGATTAAGTGGTAAATTAAAATTAATTGCGGGTTGATAAGCGTCCTAATTGTCCTCTGCCGCCAAAAATGAATCACACGAATGACGCGTCTCCATCTAGTAACAAAAAAGGAGTTACAAACGCCAATACAAAATTGTGGCCATCAAGAGAATTCAACTGTCCGACATTCATTCAACTTATAATTTCATTTTATTTAGGATTGAAATTCAACTATCAAGGTGTTGATCAGATAAAAATTTTCTTTGAGAAAATTAGGCAAACGTTTGTTGCTATGTTGAACTTCAAAAATAAACCCGTCAATGAAAAGGGGGATAAGAAAGTGATGATGAAGGGGGTCGGTTTCGAAATTTTGCAAACTATTCAACGAAAAAGGGTCTTAATCACTACAAGTTAAATGAAAGGAACCACGGGATGGATTTCACCTCAGGTAATGAAACATTACGAAGAGAATAGTAAAACAGAAAGTGAAAAAAGAAGTCCAAAAGAAAACGTTAAAAGCGATGTCTTTTGACTCTTTTCTGAGCCACTCATCAGTGGCTACTTTCTGCTGGATGGTGAACATATTTTTTGGAATACGACCCAATAGAGAATCCAATAGTTAAAAATCGCAAAAATGGGAGCTTTTTCCAACAATAAACTTAGAAATTATTTAAGAAATAAACAGATCCGCTTATTTAAAATATCCGCCATTTCGTGAGCTCTACACATGAATCTGTTTTTCAAGTGTCCCCGTATTCACAACCGTATTCAAAACTATAAATCAAAACATGGAATTTCATTAAAAGTAACTCCCTTCAACCACAAAGAAGAGAAAAAATGCTACGACACATTTCCCTCATGAAAAACAGTCTCGCCTCTGATGAGGACTCTACATCCCTTGAATTCAGTTCCTTATTTTACACTGACGACAAAATGAAATCCCAACGCTGAACATAAAAACCATTTTCCCGTGAAAAAAAAAAACTACCCTCAAATTGATGAATTGTGGTCCTATCTTAAAATTCGTAATGGATTTGACGTTGAGAACGTCAAGCGATCGTCCTATCGTAACATGTCGGACAGAAAAAGATCAACTTAACTTTATGAACAAATTAACGGATGCAAAGGCAACCAAAGACGCCCTAGCCAAAGTAGCCAGAGAATATTACCTGTAGGAGATGAGATGATTTTCTTAAGATGAGTGAACAAAATCGGATGTCTCGATGACTCAACGTTAGAAAACGTCAAGGGTTGAAATAATTCTTTTGACCACACCTCGATGACCGCTTCTAAACAAAAATAAAACTAAACGTTATTAGCTGATCATGTTAAAATATATTTAAAGAATAAAAAGATACTCTCAAAACTTACGGATTGACGATGGTTGAGGCTGTCAGTTTTTAACATTGTTAACACTTGAGTCAAATTACGTGTTTCCCCATTTCGAAACGTTCTCTCTTCTCCCATTTGATGAAGACAGGAAGTGTTGTACCAGGCATATCTGACAGCTCGGAGGAAAGATTTGCTTTCCATCAATCCTTCCATGTCTTCCCAGCGACAGATTGTCAACTTGGAAGCGCACCACAAGTAGGCAAAATATTCGATGGCTCGAGAACAAACTTCAACTGCAACAGAACCACGAATTTCTCTCACAATGGAAGCAGAAAGTTCCAGTAAACGCTCCAGCTGAGAAAGAAGAGCAGGAAGTTTTGTTGACAGTGAAATCTGCTATCCTAGATGACGGGCAGCGGGCTTCTTCGTGGATCAAGTTTAATCGTTGAGATGGAGTCGTCGAAACAGGCTGCGATAGACTAGACAATAGCTGCTCTGCTCTCGGAACAGAAGGAGCGGGACTGGTGGCGTCAATTCTCAATTCCATGTCTAGAAAATTGTCGGAAATGTTTGCGTTGTTCTGCCTTAAGTTGTAATGAGCATCTAGTTGAATCACATCATTTCTTCTAATTTGATGACGATCAGCTGGTTCTTCATCCTCGCAATTCGCTTTACTACGCAATCGGCGAATGGAGCGAGTTTCAACTACATCTTTCTCTGCACCCTATACAATTTTTCCAGATGAAATCATTTTGGTAGATGTTTTACAGTGTTCCACTAGCTTTAAAAGTGAACAGAGAACGACGAATACCGACAAAATCACCCTTTTGTGATTTTGTATGTTCACGGAGAGTTCACTTGATTTCTTTGCGTTCAGAATGGACATGGTAGTGTTGACAGTGAAGCTTAGATCATAAAAATGTGGCAATTGAAGAGACAAGTTAGTAGGTGTTTAAAAAGTGTTTGATTATCTTTAGTTACCTAACAGTGATTACACTCTTTGAGTTTCAACAACTTTAGGTAAAAATGCTGCCACAGACGTATAATGGGTCCTCTTCCTGGATCACCTGTTCCATGTGCCTTTTCAGATAAGTTTTGATGACGTGGGAGAAACAAAAATTTGCCAAAAAACCTAAGTAATCAGTAAAAAAAATTAACACAATTAACAAATGGTTAATTTTAGTTGGCATAAAATTTAACTGCTAGTGATTTCTATTTACTATGAGTCTATGACTCAAGAATTTGTGATGCGGAAAATTCAACAGGAAAATGAGGCTTTGATTTGTTTCCTTTATCCACTTGAGTCTCGATTCTTAAGGATTTCAATTTGTTCAAGGTTAACAAAGTATTCCTAACTTAATCTTAAAATCACACTAAAAAATTGATTGCCTAAACTCTTGTCTCTTAGCCTTACATGGACCTGATGAATTATTCTGGGTACACAAGCATAACGTAAAAAAGCAAGTAGCACATTTTTATATTGGTTCAGAATTTACAATATTCTTCCTGCCTTATTATTGTAAAAGCTAATAACCATGTCAAGAATTAATAAATGTACTTCATTCAATCGGCAAACTCCTTAAAATTAAATTTAGACTACGAACTTCTTACGAATGATCACCTTTCTCACTTGTTGTTATAACCTTTAGCCGAACAACGTGCACAAATGTGAAGGTTACTGCTGTCTAGACAAAGAAACGCCTCAGTTTTATAAATGAGGTCTACAATCGAACGAGCTCCAAAAGTAAATGAACTGAACATTCTTTTGTTCTACCAAAATATTCAAATTTTTGTTTTTGATTTGCATAAATGGCGTTGCCAAATTCACTTTCGACGGCAGTGTTGCCGAAAGGGCGGGAGAAAATTGGAAATTGGTTTTAAATTTTGCTTTTTAATTGTTTTAACATGAAATATCAAGCCAACTCTCGAATAATATTACTTCGCAATTTTTAATTGCAACTCTTTATTTACAGAAGAATACGAGGGAGTATGCTTCATTACGTGTTTTCATCTTTTGTGACTAGTTCGACCAGTGGCAGAGCATCCGTCTGCAAATCGGATTGTCCCGTTGCTACGAATCCTACGATTGTGTCACTATTTGTGATGGAAATTAAAGATGAATTACTGGAATGGTCCGACATGGAATTATGGCCATTTGTATCTTCTATGTGTGCGTGCTCCGAACTACTACACTGAAACCACACCACGACACTTCATTACTCCAGTGCAGTGCCATTTTGCTACTACCCCGGATCCATCCTATACGGGATGATGGCGCCTTACTACTAGATGGTGAAAAAATTGAAAGATGAGAAATGAAATTGAAAAATTTTAGTTACTACCGAAAAAGATTGGATAAAACAAATTTTTTTGGAGTAATTGAGTCTTATCCTATATAGGCCTAGTTTTATGTTATTTTTTGTCTCGTATTCATTATTATGAAATTTGGTTAACAATTAAAGTTCTCGTTTTACTGATAGTAGCTGATAAGGAAGTCGTGATAATAGGTGATCGATTCGGTATGTAAAGAAAAAAATGTATTTTTTTTTTTATTAATTCGTTTTGGTTAAAGAAATGAAAATAATTTTGCTTCCTTTTATAAATTTATTTTATTTCATTTTATATCAATCAAATTTCATTTAGTTGTGTTTTCACCTTTTCAAGCGTAATAGACCAAGTAAATGTAAGATTTCATCGCGGTTTCCTTTTTTAAAGTAAGTGGTGAAATAGTCAAATGTTTCAGTCGATACTTCGATTCCATTTTTAATCAAAAGTTGAATGATGTCAATTGAATTTTCGTTTTTATAATTTTGGCAGAATAAATGAAGAGCATTCCATCCGTTGTTGATTCTGCAATTGACGTCGATTCTTTTTTCAATCAAAAGTCGAATGATGTCAATTATATTTTCGTTTTTATAATTATAACACAATAAATGAAGAGCATTCCATCCGTCGTCTTTTTTGCTATTGACGTCGATTCCTTTTTCAATTAAAATTCGAATGATGTCAATTAAATTGTCGTTTTCATAATATCGACACAAATAATGAAGAACATTAAATCCGTATTTGTTTTTGCAATTGACGTCAATTCCATTTTCAAACAAAAATTGAAGTAATTTCAACAACGACTTGTCAGTCCTTTTCTCTTCTATCAGATAAAAGAGTGGCGTCAATCCGTTTTCATCCACCCAGTTGAGATCGAATCCTTTATCTATCAGAATTTTTATTTCTTCCTCACTTGGATTTGTTTGTGCTTTTAACTGGGCGAATAATTTTGTTTGTTGGCTTCGAATTCGTTCAAGTTGATGGACGACATCTGACGACGTGATTCGCTTCTCCGGTTGGTCCGCCAACATTTTCTGAATCAGATCACGCGCGTATTGCGGCTGAATTTCTGTTTCAAATATTTCAAAATCATTTTATTTTAATTTTGGTTAAAAACATTCTTGTAAATATTCTTACTCGATAGATTAATGGGGTTGTTCGTAAGTATATTAGCGGTTATTTGAAAGCGAGGCCCGTAAAGATGTAGTCCGTCAGTTAAATAATATCCGAAGACGAGTCCTTCTTCAAACACATCCGTTTGGATTGTTCCTCTTTGTTTTGCTTCCAATTCATTTTGAATGTCTTCGTCGTTCAGTAATTTCAATAATTCCGGCGCTAACCAATCGAGTGTTCCACGGACTCCACTCATAGTAAACGTTCCACGTTTATTGACGGATTTGCTCAATCCGAAATCTGTCCATTTCATCAAAACTTGTCCGTTCAATGGATTTACCCAGACGAGGACATTTTCTGGTTTAATATCCCGATGGACTAATCCTGATTTATGAATGTGCTCCAATCCAACAGCTAACTGATAAAGAACTTGAACTTTCGGTGGCATTGGGCCACAGAATTTTTTTGAATTTTCATGTTTTTTAATTAATTCTTCTAGTGAAGCGTTGCACAACTCGAGATAATAATACCTGACAACGATTAGAATATACAGAATAAATGTTTTAATAAATGGCTTCTACTTTTTGATTCAGAAAAAATGTCATCCTCTTTTTTACCTGAACATTGGATCATTCTCAACGTGTAACAATTTGATGACATTGGGATGATCCAGTTTCTTTAATGCCTCTTCTTCTCGTACATTACTTGCTATGTCAGACAGTGCAATTCGCTTAATTGCCACTGGTTTTTCACACCACACTCCCTCGAATACGATGCCAAAACCGCCCTTTCCTAATATTTTATTTGAACTCAAGTCCTTAAATGTGGACATGATGATGACGTTATTATTATTTGATTTAATTTTAACTGTATTAATCCTAAAATGTAATGGTAGAAGTAAAAGTGCTACGTACGTCTCTAAAAGATAACTGACTGTAACTTTTTTTTATTTTCTGTTCCTTTCGTTTAGTAAAACTGAAGAAAAGTTTGAGCTTCTTATCTTTTTATCAAATAAGAGAGTAAACAAAATGTTATCCGTGTCCGTTTTATCTTATGAAAAAAAAAAATTGCGATTTAATCTTTCTGGTCGAAATGAAATAAATTTCAAATGAAAAAAATAGCATTCATCCATCTGATACAGTTATTTACATATATATCACCTATAGAATATAAAATATAGAATTTTTGAAGTGCTATATAGTACAAGTTAAGTTGGATGCCACATTTTTACAAATAACTGCTTAACTTTAATTTTGCTTTGCTTTGATTTTGTTAATATTAGGGAAAGCCTCGAAAAAATATTGTGTGTGTAGACTTCCGACGCGGATGTAAAATCACGCAAATGTGAGTGACATCACTTTTTGAGTTTTTGTTTTAAATTTCAATTCAAGAGGGACGTATTAGGAAAATTTGATGTAAGTGAAATCTCCAAACTATGAGACTATTATTATTAATCATTGGACGATAGGGGACGCAAATTAAAGTTGAAAAATAGTGCAATTAGATTATTCATTAGGGCCTAACAACATAAATTCTTATTACATCAAATTGTTATAGACTAAATACAAACGTATCGATTTATCATGTCTCAATTCATCAGGCAACGGCTACATATCCTTGAGAAAAGGGATAAGCCGCTCTTTTTTATATTTTCAAACCTTTCCTCTTTTCTTTTCATTTGGTGGAAATTTAGTTGAGGGGCGTTTTAAAATTTGAATTGCAATGCCGTAAAATTCAATCGAGTACGGATGTGTGTGTTTTGGTGCTCCACTTTTTTGCTTATTCAGTTCGTTTCGTGTTATACTCGTTGATTGCTTTTGTTATAACTGCGTTATTGATACAAAAAGGTGAATTTGGTTATACGCCAATCCGTCAGCCGATCCATTTCAAGTAGATGACAGCACAGCTCCTCTTATCGGACGCTCGTTAACATTGTCCCAGTTGGGTTGGTTTTTGTTATCATGTTAAGTCCTGCATCTTATTTATCTCTATCTTTCCAACGCTCTAAAATACAATTACGTCATCAAGAACTGATGTTTCCTACAATGCCGGTAGAGACATCTTTCAGCCCGTCAGTTAGTTATCATTTCCAAATAATCCTTCCGTTTTATTTGCCTTGCCGTGTATTACGTTCCGCATCGATGGTAAGTTTTGGTTTTGTTATTTAAACAACTGGTATAACAGCTGGTATTAGGAACTGTGCGTTATCGATGGATACTTTCATCATTTTATCCGCATTCATTAATAGCATCCGTTGAAGAAAATGTCAACATTTCATTTGGTTATGACTTTGTTTTCTTTCCAGCAACGCTTGTCCATTAGTCCTAACGTTTATAATAGACAATCCCAGCTTGCCCATGTAAACGTACGTAGTCTATGTTCATATTGTTTAGCAAAAGAGTTAACAACAACTTTTGAATCGCATATAGTAAAATTCTTTCGTTTTGTTCAATATTTATGTGATTTTATTAGCATTTCATTCTAGTGTATCCCGGACAAGGGACGGCGGATCAGGTGATTTTCGCACGCGGATTTGAGTTGATCCATCCGCATTTATTTGTCTGCATCTTCATAGAGTCCAACAGTAAATGCGACCATTTCAGCCAGAGATACCGGACTGGTGTAGATGAAGTGGAGGAATACGCCAAACACGTCCGGTTCGATGTCTTCCATCACGATGCGGTAAGTCAAATTTTCTTTCATCAAATGCTGAAACATGTTCTCAAAGAATTCAAACTTTTTAACGCCAAAATTTAATTGTTGGCTTGAAATTCACGCGTCTATTCGTAAAACAAGTCATTCCCTATAGGCTCCCTGGCTCCCGTCCTGTTGCGCTTAAAGACGTTAGACGACGGGATCCTGTCCGAGTTGCTGCCTCACGTTCGAGTTGACCACGTTATTCTACCGCCAAGTCACGAGAATCTTACTCAGGCTATTAGACGAGGATTCAGGATTGGTATCAACAGTTTCACATGATCGGTGGTAGCAACATCCGCCATCTCCTCTACATTCTCAGGTATTTCTGATCCAGTTGACGACTAGTTCGTTGATTTCTTCATCCTTGAAACAACTGAAATGTAACATCATTTAACTGATCTGTTGTGCACAATTGCGATTTCAAAATCAATTTTATTTTTCATTTGCCGATATCACGTTCAGACTCCCAATCGGTTTGAACTAATTGAAGCTAAACGTAATTAAATCCAATTTCCATTAAAGTAATTCATTTCTCTATTTCAAGAATGACGTAACTTACCTTGGTAAGGTCGAATTTATTTTCTGCTTGAAATTGTTTCACATTTTAAATAAATTTTGGAATCGCAGCTTCCGCATTGCGTCAATCGATTTCAAAACCCCAGTCGAAGCGGATGATGGCCGATGCTTGGCTGGATAGAACGAATGGTTATACGTTCCAGGTGAAAAGATCCAGTTCAACGACAACATCGACAATTTCAGCGGTATTTATATCTGTACGTGGAAACCACCGTTCAACTCATCCAGGTGATTCAATTTACGTTCTTATTTATTGAAAAATGATTGCAAATTTGCCTCCTCCGTTAAATGTTAACAGTCCACGACGTTCACCGATGGGAAACACAAGACCAAAGTGAAGAAAATTCTTTGGCAAAGTAAAAGGACGAAAAATTTGCGACAAAGAAATTCAAGTTTGGAGTCATTTCCCCATCACCGTTCCTTGTGTATTGTGTTCCACCTACAGGAATGCCGTTTTGTAATCTCGTCGACATATCCTACGTTATTAAGGTGTAAAAAACTCTTTTTGTTATCATCATACAATTAAGAGTGTGATGACCAGCATTTTTGAAAATTTCAGTTGATCATCGACCCAGGAGTTTTTTACGGCAATGTTATTGTATACGACTTAACATTGTAATTGGAAATGTTCGCAATCCAAATAAGGGACGAAGGACACGGTCGGAATCTCACGTGACCGCATTTCGCCCTGCAGATTGTCCTGCGACGGAATTAAGTTCCAGCACATCGATAGTCGTAAAATAACACTCGTCTTTCTCTATCCTTATTTTGGACTTATTCCGACGAACGAAGAGTGCCAACTGACTGGGATTTTTATTATTCCGAAATAATAAATAAAATTTCTGGCCCAGGCCATCGAGGCTCGTTCGATGGGTCAAGAGAAATCCAATCACGCTCTCATCCTCTGCTTCCGTGACTCACTCAAAGAGGAACAAGTAAATCCATTTGAGATCCATCGAGTTGATTTTATTATTTTCAATGTCGATCACTTTTGCTGGAACTGTTTTTTCGTCGTCGTACAGTACCAACGGGATGCGGACAGCAGTTTTGGCAGTTCCTTGTCTTGCAGTTGGACTTTTTGTGGCAGAGCCAAGCCAAAGAGGAGAAACAAGAGATGGACGCCCTGCAGCACAGCAACCGGCGAACTCTTTTCAATTTGTTGCCTTCGCATGTTGCCCAGCACTTTCTCGGCCAGGACGGACACAACACAAGGAGCAACCTGGAATTGTATCATCAGAGTTATTCTCGAGTCGGCGTCCTGTTCGCATCCATCACCAATTTCCACGAGTTCTACATCGAATTAGACGGAAACAACCTCAGGGAGTCGAATGTCTGCGGCTCCTGATGAACGAAATCATCGCCGATTTCGACGAGTTACTGGGCGATTCGGCGATTCCGTTCAGTGGACAAGATCAAAACGGTCGGATCGACTTATATGTGGCCGAGCTGTCGGTCTCATGCCGGACATGCGACGGATCGGTCAAGCTGAGTCGGATGCTAACGTGACGGCTTCGATTCCACCGGATTGCCAAACCATCACACGCAGGTAATTTTGTTTTTAAAAATAGAACCGCCCACTCATCACAATTGGATTAAATTCTGTTTTCATATTTGTATAAATGCCAAACAGGTAACGGAAGAGGTTTATCAAGTCCTGAGGCATCAGCCGTACGAGTTTCAGTGCCGTGGGCGAGTCAAAGTCAAAGGCAAAGGAGAGATGACGACATACTTCCTGACGGATCGCAAACAGCCGGCCACTGTCCGAGTTGACGACATCGCCATGATGATGATGAAACAACCCAATCACCATAACTCGAATCTCATGGCTTCCATGTATGGCGGAGTGATTACGCCTTTGGCACTTGTCCATCAGCAGATCCGGCAACAAAATCATCAGCAACAAATGGGCGGTCCTTTGGTTCAACTCAGACCAGTTGGTAGGAGCAACAGCGGCGGAAGTGGCAGCCGGGACAGGCGAAGTCCTATGCAGCACGATCCTCTTCATCCGAGATTTCATCCACTTTCTGAAGAAAGTATGACCCCACCTTTGATTCCTCCACCCACATCCGCCTACCACCCAGTTCCTCGTTTCACCAAAAATCCTTACATGCAACAGTTGCAGCAACAACAACAACAGCCAGTCATCATTCACAACACTATCCAACCCAATCCACCTGTTCCTCGACACGGCAGCACTCCGCCTCGCAGCAACGGCCGCGTCCATCACCCGCAACAAATACAACAACAACAAGCGCCGCCATTGTCGCAACAACAAATGCAGAATCTCAGTCCTATTCGAAGTTGTTCGGAAACGGAAAGTGGATCACCTTTGGGCATGGGTCTCTCGATCAGGACAGTGACGGCTGGTCCGATCCAGTTGCAGAAATCACCCAGCGCTCCTCCACTCAAAAGGCAGCACCACAGCAGTCAACATCATTCCGGACTTCCGAACCGACCTGCTTTCGAATTTCCACCACATCCGCACTACCTCCGCCTCACGGCACGTCGTCTGCGGGCAGATCGGATATAGGACATCTGGACATAGAAAAGGCACATGACCGCGGAATTTACAGCCAACGGACACCGGCCCGAAGTTGTGGCCCAATCGACGCCATCCAGGCCTATACAGCTAATCCTTCCGCCGCATCGACAACGGAAACGATGGAATTGAAAGGTGCATAACACATTCACTTTTATTGATACACAAATCATTAACATTTAATCGTTTTCTTTTTAATGTTTGTGGAATAGATTTGCATTTGTTGAAAGTGCCGACGCCCAAAATGACAACGGCCGGAAGTAGCAACCGCTCGATGACTGCCGCAGATTCTGACATCATGGCCGAGTCTTGTGTGGCGGAATCTCGCGCCAGCAGTTTTGAATTCGTTGACGACGTGCCGGAAGGGCGGGTCGACGATGATGAAGAAGAGGAAGGAGAAACAACAGAACAGGAGCAACATCATCAGCGCTCACAACCTCCTTCGGTGTGCTGCGCAGCTACACCGCGGCGCCATACACGAAAAACGATCCGGTAGAATTGTAAACGAACTCAAACCGGAACTTGACGGACTTGATTCATTTGATGGGAGGAGTCACTTATTCGGCCAACATCCCAACGACGATACGCCGAGCGTCAAACTGCCACAATGCGAACGTTAAAAACCAGTGAGATTTATTTGATTTTCTTATTTTTATAAATATTTAGATTTGTTTCGTGAGTATTAGTAAAGTTTTCTTAATATAAATGTAACAGACAGACTGCACGATTTTTTGGGTCATTTTTGCTGGACTCGGTTTTGGAGTGTGTCGCTGAAATGTTTACTTAACGTCAGCAGACTCCTGTGTCTTTTATTTTAAGTCGAGCGAAGGCCTTTGAGTCGTTGCGCAACGATTTCCTTATTGCCGAAATCAAAGCCACTCTTGGATGACTGTTTAGATTTTAATTTTTCAACATCGTTTTCCAGTTAATAGTGATGCAAGCTGATGATGTAATAGGGGGGCATAGCTCAGTGGTAGAGCATCCGACTGCAGATCGGATTGTCCCCGGATCAAACCCGGGTGCCCCCTGCCAACACACCTGCGGAACTGTGCGTTATCGATGGATATTTTCATTTTATAAGATCCGTTGAAGAAAATGTCAACATTTCATTCAGGGCAGCTCTAAAAATGTCAATGTTTTCTCTCTTCGATATAGACATTCTTCTCCGGTTTGTTATCTTCTATAGTTCCTAATATAACTTTAAGTAGTCAGCTGGATGACTAGAAAGATTAACATCGAAATGCACCGAGTGCTGGTACGATCTTGTCTAAGTTTCCCTTGTTTTACGGTCTCGTGTTGTCTACGCTTGGTTCAACCTACTTTTTGGCTGATGTTGAATCATGCCAATGTTATTAGCTAGTTCTTTTTTTAGATTATTCAATAGGGACTATAGCAACACAAATTCTTACGTCTGTTATAGACTATACTAAAACGTATCGATTTGTCATGTCTCAATTCATCAGGCAACGGCTACATATCCTTGAGGAAAGGGATAAGCCGCTCTTTTATATATTTTCAAACCTTTCCTCTTTTCTTTTCATTTGGTGCGGAAATTTAGTTGAGGGGCGTTTTAAAATTTGAGTTGCATGCGTGTTTCGATGCTCCACTTTTTGTGTATTCAGTTTTTTCGCTAGTGTGTCGTGTTATTGATACAAAAAGGTGAATTTGGTTATACGCCAATCCGTCAGTCAGTCGATCCATTTTAAGCAGCAGATGACTGCATCACAGCTCTTCTTATCAGACGTTATCAGACGCACGAATGGCCAGGTGTGGACTTGTGTAGGGATCATCTTTTTTTCCGAGAAACAATTATAGACATCAAAACCATTACCTCAGTTATCTATTATTACATAGATTCTAATACTTTGCTTGACGTGATTATACTCATTTGTCTGTGTTTAATGACGTTCAATAGGTTCTTGTAAACGAGTCCTTTGGTGGAGTGTGATGGATGGCGTTATTACAGGCGTTTGGCCATATCCTGCTGGATTCTATTAAGCTGGAGGAAATTCCACTTAAAATCTTCTTTCAAATGTTCCATCCGGACGACGGGATGAACAGCAACAAATGAATCAACTGATCAGCTTTATCCTCACCACCAAACGAGGAGTACCCTCCATCAAGTTGGTAAGTTGGAATGAAAACAATTACGCGTCCAGTGCTTTTCAACACATTTTTGTCATTGTTCTAGGTGCTGTATTTCCTCTGCTGGTTCAGTTTTTGATGTATTACAACCAGGGGACGTATATAGGAGGCCAAGTTGCTTATCATGCAGGATCGGTCTAACTTATTAGCCAACGCGACCGTCTTCCTTTTTGCTTCTGGATGGTAATTGGATTGATTTCTGGCTGTTTTGATTTACTAATTGATTTCTAATTGATGACATTTTTACTTTAGATGACATGGATAGCCATCCTTGTGCTGTGGTGACCAACTTGATGAAAACTTTCGTTTGATGATGACCACCGTCAAGCCATGAGCCATTACGAGTTCTCGTTTACAAGCGACTCGGAACAGTTTGGCACTCTGAGCCACCAGACTGAGCGTCCAAACCTCCAGTGGATGGAGACAACAATACAGAAGATCCTGCGGATCGGATCCGGTTCTCCAGAGTGGAGATCAGATGAATGCTAGCACCGTCAAGAAAGCCATGGTTATGTTGTCATCAGCGTATCGAGTAACTGATCTGGACGAACCAGAACGTCCGGCACGGATTTCAGTTTACGATATCCGCGGATGAAGATGATGAAGATTATACGCCGCCGACAGCGATAAGATGATGCAAACTGATTGCAGGGATAAAGGAAACTCGTTACCACGAAACGCCCTTTACTATAGATCAAGCGCTGCCCCATCACTCAATGATCTCCGTGAAGCCGGGACTGGAAAGTCCAAAAATGGAACAAGAAGATCATCCGGTTGAGAAAATCTGACGGACTCTAAACTAAACCCTTATGCCTCGTCGTTTGCAACCGGCCAACAAAGATCAGTCATCAGCAAAACGGTGACGTTTCAACACGACGGCAGACTGTTGTGAAATCAATTACTCTGAACAACATCAGACGCCGCTCATGTTTTCTCGCTCTAGTTCCCTCTGGAATCGCTCGACAGTTTAGATCAACAGCAAAACTGCCACGACGACGAAGGACGCTGTCCGTCGTCAGCGAATTTAGTCGATTGACAAGTCGAGCCGTCTCGCCCAGCCAACAACTGCGACCCGATTCGCCTGGTCAAACAATGCCTTCAAGCCCACGTCGTCGGCCCTCAAGCTCATCATCCGCAGCAGCAACATCAACAACAACAGATGCCGAAACCTCTGCAACGAGTGCAGCATGCTGAAGGCGTCTTTGATGGAACACAACGAATAATTTCTCGGAATGGAAGGCACTCCGGCTTTCACCCGAGCTGCTAGTCCACTTAGTCGGCTTTCGTTCGATGATGAGCCTTCATCACCAACCAATCCTACACCGCCTCCACCTCCCCCAATTGGTTATCGCTAGTCGACCTCCGATGTCCAATCCGTCTTCCGTGCCGGCTTCCAGCACTTCTTCAGCTAGCCAGCTTGTTAATCCTACTCTTAATCGAGTCATTCGTTCCGCGTCGGAAGGTTAATTTTCGCAGCACTTTCGATTACGACGAGGTATGTTCTCAATCTACAGAAATATTTATCAAAAAAAAAATTCAGTTTCTTCATTCTCATTGCCATTGCCGTTTGCAGCCTCGCCGTTTCAACGAAGAAGACAGTCCGCGGCTCTTACTCGATGGACCAGTTTAAGTTCATTACGTACATATTGATGGTGAAGTTATTAGCACGGCCAAATGACTGCCACCCAGTCACGGAGTTGGTCATCTTGATTCAGCTTGACTTTCAATTCAATTGACGCAAAGGAAACTGGAGAAGCAGACGATCAAAGTGGAGGTGGTATCGATGGCAGCTGCTTCCGATCCTGTACCGATTGAATCGAATGAATGGAGCGACGAAGAGAGCGGCAGCGAAGATGATTTGCTCCTGATATGACAGTTGCATCAGCTGGGGAATGCCCAAATCAAAGAGCGACTACCTCGATACGGATGTTCAGGACAAAACAAGAAAGCCAAAGTCTTCTAGCACGCTTATTAACGGACCTAACCGACCGGTGATTAACTCGTCACCACCTCAACAGCAACATACAACATACAACATATAACTTCACCAGCGACAACAAGCGCCCGGCTGAAACTATACACCAGTCTCACGAGCAACTCAGCCTGGTGGTCGAAGAAGCGCCAGCCCAGCTAGTCCGAGTCCTGTCCGTCCTAACCGAACTTGAGCTTTACGCCAGAACACGTCCCAGTCACATCACAGAAATCCAAATATCCTTCAGTTCCCGTTCTACTAGGACAAGTCCAACTAATACGATCAAACAGTCAAAGTCGTCGAGTCAGCAGCGCTCCTTGCAGTCCCCGGCAGCTTCCCTGGTGCTGAACAAGACAACCAGCAACATAAGAGACTCTCATTGGAAATGGCTTTGAGGACTTTGGTCGCTTCCCTCAAGTCTAGCCCACCGAAATCGGCCGAGTGTCTCAGTCATCGATTCTCAACATCCGCCATTGGCAACTATCGGCAAACAAGGAACGTTCACTAAGGAAAAGGTCTTCGTCTACCGAATACAAGTCACTTGATTTTGTGTCATCACCTAGGCTCCCGTCCTGTAGCGCTTAAAGACGACGAGATCCTGTCCGAGTTGCTGCCTCACGTTATTAGACGAAGATTAGTATCAACAGTTTCACATGATCGGTGGTAACAACAGCCAGCCATCTCCTCTACATTCTCAGGTATTTCTGATCCAGTTGACGACTAGTTCGTTGATTTCTTCATCCTTGAACAAACTGAAATGTAAACATCATTTAACTGATGTGTTGTGCACAAATTGCGATTTCAAAATCAATTTTATTTCTCAGTTGCCGATATTACGTTCAGACTCGCAATTGTTTTGAACTAATTGAAGCTAAACGTAATTCAACCAATTTCCATTAAAGTAATTCATTTCTCTATTTCAAGAATGACGTAATTACCTTGGTAAAGGTCGAATTTATTTTTCTGATTGGAATTGTTTCACATTTTAAGAAATTTTTGAATCGCAGCTTCCGCATTGCGTCAATCGATTTCAAAACCAGATTTCAAACGAGAAAACCCTGTTTTGTCCATAGTTTTTCCCGAAAAGCGCGTCTTTCGTTTGACATTTGTGCAACAGCAGTCATGGGTATCAAACGCTTAGCGATCCAACTCGACCCAGTTGAGACTTCATCCCGCTGCTGTGTTTATATTCGCCGGGAGACGTGATATCCGGTCCGTCACCATTTTTGGCAAGAGAAACGTCGACGTTAACGGTAATTCCCCTGATTTCCTTTGACAGGAATCGATTTGAATTGTTTAATCAACTCTACGTTTTCGACAGCATTGTATCTTGAGGTTGAGGGGCGTGCTAAAGTGGCTTGGAACTGAAATGACAATACCTATCGAGCCCAACATTCCTATACTTGAATTTAACTATTCCTTTGATTCACCGATGGCTCATTTTTCTACAAGGTAATGTATTAAACAAGAATTCTTTTTCTTTCTTATTATTGTTGCTCAACAACTAAATATTGTGCATTTATTTCCCACAGAAATGGCCGAGTCTGGGCTCAAATTCCCTTTCAGTTTTAGTCTTCCGCATGATGAAATTCCGTGTTCGTACGAAGGAAAATCGGGCAACATCCGGTACAGCATTAAAGCCGTCATCAAGAGACATTCGTTATTACTCAAGATGGTTTACGTCACCCAGCAAGTGTATTTCATTGTCAAAGCCGTTGTGGACCTTAGCAAAGACGTATCTACCTTGGTAAAAGTCGAAATTTATTTTTCTGTTTGGAATTGTTTCACATTTTAAATAAATTTTGAATCGCAGCTTCCATTGCGTCAATCGATTTCAAAACCCCCAGTCGAAGCGGATTATGGCCGATCCTTGGCTGGATAGAACGAATGGTTACACGTTCCAGGTGAAAAGATCCAGTTCAACGCCAACATCTGCCAAATCTGTACGTGGAACAACCGTTCAACTCATCCGCAGGTAATTCAATTTACTCTTATTTATTGAAATACGATTGAAAATTTGCCTCCTCCGTTAAATGTTAACAGTCCACGACGTTCACCGATGGGAAACACAAGAACAAAGTGAAGAAAATTTTTTGGCAAAGTAAAAGGACGAAAAATGTGCGAAAAAGAAATTCAAGTTTGGAGTCATTTCCCCGTCACCGTTCCTTGTGTTCCACCTTCAGGAATGCCGTTTTGTTATCTCGTCGACATATCCTACGTTATTAAGGTGTAAAAAACTCTTTTTGTTATCATCATACAGTTAAGAGTGTGATGACCGCAGCATTTTTGAAAATCTCAGTTGATCATCGACCCGGGATTTTTTTACGGCAATGTTGTTATCCGACTTAACATTGTAATTGCAAGTGGGACGAAGGACACGATCGGAATCCACGTTCAACCGCGTCCTCTGTCATCTCACCTGACCGCATTTCGCCGTGCAGATTGTCCTGCGACGGAATTGAGTTCCAGCACATCGATAATCGTAAAATAACACTCGTCTTTCTCTATCCTTATTGACGGGGCTATAATTATCAGGATATAATTTCTTATTTAGCACCTCCGACGGATCCCGGAATCAGTACCTGCGTGACCACAACGTCCACACCTATTTTATTATACCGCCCGCTCGACGTCGCAAGGTAAAACATTTTTTCGCACATTTATTTAATAGCGGCGGAAGGCCGGAAGCAAATTTTCATTTTCATTCTCGTTGTTGTTGTTATTTCGAATCCGCATGCGTGTCCGCTTTTGTGTTGCGCTTTCACGTCCGTCACTTTTTCGTGCCAAAAAACTAATCAATGTCAACTCGCGCGTTTCTAAGCAACGGCCAAACTAACGAACGAACTTTGCCCCTTTTTTCCCCCCATCCATCCCATTCCGCTTTTATTTTGCCACCGTCTTCCACAACAACTCGCACAACATCGTCAACAACAAAATGCAGCCGCTCTTGTTTAACACGCTGCAGGTGAAGAGCGCCTTGGGACAAGCCGGTGGACCAGGATCCGGTTCCGGAGGCAATGAACGACGTAAATTGTCGTTCCGCAACGTGTCGAACTTCGTGGTCCAACTGTTACACTCGATCAAATATTCGGTGGAAGTTCCTTTCTCTTATATCGCGGCCGTCCATTCCGTCAACATGCAACAACAACAACAACCAGGAACGAACTGTCACAATTCCGGTGGGAGTATGGCCGGTCATAAAAAGGTTAGGAATTTCTTTTTTTAAGTTTCTAATCAAATAAAGAACAATCTTTTATATTTTAGAACAAGGTGACGGACAAGTCGAAACGGCCATTGAAGAAACGTCACGCCAGTTTCCATCAACATCAACCGACGAATCGAGTCAACAAATTTCTGGCCCAGGCCATCGAGGCTCGTTCGATGGGTCAAGAGAAATCCAATCACGTTCACGCTCTGACCCTCTGCTTCCGTGACTCACTCAAAGAGGAACAAGTAAGTCCATCGATCCATCGAATTTATTTTATTATTTTCAATGTCGATAACTTTTGCTGGAACTGTTTTTTTCCATCGTCGTACAGTACCAACGGGATGCGGACAGCAGTTTCGGCAGTTCCTTGGCTTGCAGTTTGGTCCTTCTCGTCTTTTTGGGCGGCGTCCAGTTGGCCGTTTTGCCTCGAACGCTCATTCTTCTTCTCCTGTTTCTGACGGCTTTCGTCTGGACGGCCGTCTTGCTCATGATGTTATTGGCCGCTCGTCTCCGATGGCTCCGCTGGGATGTGACGCACGCCTTCGCTTTCCGGCTGGCCATCACCGTTTTTACTATCGTCCTCTTATGCGCCGTCGCCCAGCAAGTCAAATGTCGTACGTCTTTGTCGTCGTTTATCTTTTCGTTTTTATCCAGTCCAGTTCTCTAATTGGTTGATTGATTCGCTTTTCAGTTCACTTGCAGACCGGAAAATACGTGCACCTCTGCTGTGGTTTCTGGCAACGTTACGCCCAGCACCGCCAAAAATATCGCCCAGCACCCGCGGAATGAATATCGGACCGGTCGTCGCCCGCAGACCACAATACGACATTTGGGGTAATAAGGTCAAAAGTTTTTTCAAATTTAAATTTTCGTAATATATTGTACTGATTTGATTTTAAATTAGACGAATCACCGGATGAATGAAATGAAGATAAAAAGGGGAACTGATGTTGTTGCGATTGGCGGCGAAGCGGCCGTTTTAGCTAAAGAATTGGCGGGCGTCAAACGGATACCATCACCTGCAGCGTTTTCCCAGCATTAAACCACGATGAAGTTCTTCCGACCGTTGTCATCTCTAATTCAGTAGCTATTCCACGTTCCGTCGCTTCGGTTGTTGTTGTAGAAAAACAATCCGATCCGGTTCAATCGGCCAGCAAAGACAATCCAGTTGTAATTCATGATGCACCTCTTCCGACCAAGAGATTGTCGCATTTAACTTCCCCATCGGCACTTCCTCGAAAATCCATCCGGCCGGTAGAAAAACCAGAAGATTCTCGATAATGAGTTTCTTATTCACTATGCGCCTGTACAGGATTTATAATAGGATCTCTTTCAATCACATCCCATTTCCAGTATTTTAAACAATTCCATTGAAGGTAATGAAAAGTACAGACGTTTGAGTGGTTCAGGGAATGATCCGGTCTTCATATTGAAAACTCAATGATTTCATCTTGAACGAAATAGTTATTTCTTGTTTTGGAGAAAAAGCTGATTTTGTGAGTATAGAAAAGGGTAGATAGGGGATTATTGATAAGAACACGCCAATAAGTTGCTGAACATTGTGAATTCTCTGCATTGTAAACTCCAGTTAATCATTAACTTTTCAAAATGTTTAAGTTTATTCCCCTTTTTTATCGTTTTGTTCTGTTGAAGAGTTCGATATCTGCTGACTATTTACCCCTAGGCTATCACCTTGCTATTTCATTTCTGGAACTGGATGCGTGTGATTACAAACAACTCATTGCCCAATAAGTTGCTCGATTTCTACACTTTCAAAAGTATTTTACCTGCTAATTATTTGTGTGCATCTTCCTTTTAGATGATGCCATTATGGAATCCATCTTAAACAATGAGGATCAACCCAATTTTCTAGTTGCAACTTCCTGCATCTTGGTGAGCAGACAGCTGATGACAAGGTAGGATTGATTTTTCTTGATCTCTTCTGTATCCAGATACGTATAATTCCAATTCTGCAAGTAAATTGTAGCCCTGAAGGTTGGCAGTTACAATGCTTATTCACTTGGCCTCGTTGTGTTTTTCTAACCCGTAAATACTTTGTCATAAACGACCATGTCCCTCTCTTTTTGAAAGACTTGACTGACGGACGTGGTAACGCTTGCGCTGATAACAAAGTTTTTGTTATCAGTTTCTTATTCATAAAATCCCTCTTTTAAAGTCGAATTATAACGCCAATTTCTATTTTCATTAATTTTGAATTTTTTCGTTGAGCTTTCAATTGTTGTTTCTTGCTGATTGTTACAGGGGAGAATTTCTTTTCCTTTGTATTTCAAGTATTTTGCATGAATTTAATTACAATGCACATAAATTCTTATTAGTTAGTAATTATATCTCGTTGGTCGTAATTATAACCTTAGTCGTAAAAAGCTTTAATGAGAAATATTATAAAACAAAATTATAAAAGGGGATAAAATCAAAAGATATTTAAGAAGATAAAAAGAGAGTTTAAAAATAAGACGAATTAATTGAATCATTAATAAAAGAAAATTTATGACTCTCATAACTGATATGTTCTCTCCTGTTAGGCCTTTTTGTGAACAATAATATCGCACAACATCACAATAACTCACGTGTTGCTTAAGTAGGTCAACGATTTGAGAGCAGTTTTCTTTTCGGTAATTTTGACGTAATACGACAATGTCCTTGTAGTTGACGTCGATTCCCTTTTCAATCAAGAGTCGAATGATGTCAATTAAATTTTCGTTTTCATAGTTTTCACACAAATAATGAAGAGCGTTCCATCCGCCATCGTTTTTTGCAATTGACGTCGATTCCCTTTTCAATCAAAAGTCGAATGATGTCAATTAAATTGTTGTTTTTATAGTTTTCACACAATAAATGAAGAGCATTCTCTCCGTTTCTGTTCTTGTAATTGACGTCGATTCCCTTTTCAATCAAAAGTCGAATGATTTCAATTAAATTTTTGTTTTTATAATATTCACACAAATGAAAAAGGGCGTTGTATCCGAATCTGTTCTTGCAATTGACGTCGATTCCATTTTCAATTAAAAGTCGAAAGATGTCAATTAAATTTTCGTTTTGATAAAATTCACATAATAAATGAAGAACATTCCATCCAAGGATGTCCTTGCAATTGACGTCGATTCCTTTTTCAATTAAAAGTCGAAAGATGTTAATAAAATTTTCTTTTTTATAATTTCTACTCAATAAATGAAGAGCATTCCTTCCGATTCTGTCCTTGCAATTGACGTCGATTCCATTTTCAATCAAAAATTGAAGTAATTTCAACAACGACTTGTCATTCCCTTTCATTTTTATCAGATGAAGGAGTGGGGTCAATCCGTTTTCATCCACGCAGTTGAGATCGAATCCTTTTTTTATCAGAATTTTTATTCGTTCCTCACTTGGATTTGTTTGTGCTTTTAACAGGGCGAATAATTTCATTTGATCGACTGGATTTCGAATTTGTTCAAGTTGATGGACGACATCTGAAGACGTGATTCGCTTCTCCGGTTGGTCCGCCAACATTTTCTCAATCAGGTCACGTACGTTTTGGGGTTTAATTTCTGTTTTAAATATTTCGAAATTACTTTATTTTAATTTGGTTAAAAAATAATCTTTTTAAATGTTCTTACTCAATAGATTAACGGGTTTATTTGTAAGTATATTAGCGTTTATTTGAAAGCGAGACCCGTAAAGATGTAGTCCATCAGTTAAATAATATCCGAACAAAAGTCCTTCCGCGAAAACGTCCGTTTGGATTGTTCCTCTTTGTTCAATTTCATCTCCCTCCGTTTCTCCGTCGTCCAGCAGTAGTTTCAATAATTCCGGCGCCAACCAATTGGGTGTTCCACTGACTCCGCTCATCGAGCAAGTTCCACGTTCATTAACGGATTTGCTCAATCCGAAATCGGCCCATTTCATCAAAACTTTTCCGTTTTCTGGATTGACCCAGATGAGGACGTTTGCAGGTTTAATATCCCGATGGATAAATCCTGATTTATGAATGTATTCCAATCCAAAAGCTAACTGATAAAGAACATCAAATGTCGGTGGCATCGGGCCACGGTATTTTTTCGGGTCGCCATATTTCAAAAATAATTTGTCTAGTGAGGCATTGCACAACTCGAGATAATAATACCTGATAACGATTAGAAAATCTTTTAAACATTTTCTGGTTTTCGAAATATGTTTTATAACCTGAATTTGTTTTTTACCTGAATTTCGAATCACTTTCAACGTGTAACAGTTTAATGATATTGGGATGATCCAGTTTCTTTAGTGCCTCTTCTTCTCGTTCACTACTTGTTATGTCAGACAGTGGAATTCGTTTAATTGCCACTGGTTTTGCACCCCACACTGCCTCGAATACTTTGCCAAAACCTCCCTGTCCTAAAAGCTTATTTTTATCCAAATCTCTGAGATTGGACATGACGTTCTAATTACTTAATTTTGACTTTAAATCCTTTTAGAAATCGAAACTTCCTTTGTATTCTGATAGTCGAAAGTGGTAAAAGTTGATGAATTTTCCTAATGAAACAACAAGGTGCAGTGTTCTTGGATACCGCGTTGTAACTATTTAATTTTTTGCTCCTTTTGTGTAGAAACTGAAACAAAAAAGTTTTATCTTCTTATCAATTAAAGGAGCAAACTAAATGTTATTTTAGTCCGTTTTATCTTATGGCAATAATTTTCAATTTTATCTTTTTGACCAAAATCGTTTTGGGGTTTGTGATTAAAGAAAATAACTACTGAATGCAAAAATTAATGAGTAATATCAATCTGAAAAGTATATTTAAACATTCCTAATGATATAATAAAGCATTAGCCACATTTTGACTTCCTCCTCGACATTCCCTTTGAATTGATTTTGACATTCCGCCTCGCAGCAACGGCCGCGTCCATCACTCACAACAAATACAACAACAACAAGCGCCGCCATTGTCGCAACAACAAATGCAAAATCTCAGTCCTATTCCAAGTTGTTCGGAAACGGAAAGTGGATCACCTTTGCTGGGCATGGGTCTCTCGATCAGGACAGTGACGGCTGGTCCGATCCAGTTGCAGAAATCACCCAGCGCTCCTCCACTCAAAAGGCAGCACCACAGCAGTCAACAACATTCCGGACTTCCGAATCGACCTGCTTTCGAATTTCCGGCACCTCCACCACCTCCGCCTCATGGGACGTCGTCTGCGAGCAGCAGCCGAGTCTTGGGCCGTAACCTACACCACAGATCGGATGAAAGTCTTTCCGGAATCGGATCCTCCATGAGAGGTGGAACTTATTCGACTCGAATCCATTCGTCGGCGGATGACGTCAGTTCAGCCAACCGGAGCGAACGGAGTGAGAGCGAATCTGAGGACAGTTCTTCCGATGAGAGTTACACCAAAACGGAAGCGGAAGTCGATCCTGAAAGTCCCGGAACATCGCCTAATTTCCGCATTCCGTCGCTCCTGCCACTCAGCCTGGACATAGAAAAGGCCTGGTCGCGCGCATGAACGCGGAATTTACAGCCAACGGACACCGACCCGAAGTTTTGGCCCAATCGACGCCATCCAGGCCTATACAGCTAATCCTTCCGCCGCATCGACAACGGAAACGATCGAATTGAAAGGTAATAACACATTCACTTTTATTAATACAAAAATCATTAACATTTGATCGTTTTCTTTTTAATGTTGGTGGAATAGATTTGCATTTGTTGAAAGTGCCGACGCCCAAATTAACAACGGCCGAAAGTAGCAACCGCTCGATGAAATCGGGGACAACCTGCCGCAGATTCTGACATCATCGCCGAGTTTTGTGTGGCGGAATCTTGCGCCAGTTTTGAATTCGTTGACGACGAAGAGGAAGGGTGGGTCAACCGAACAGGAGCAACATCATCAGCGCTCACAACCTCCTTCTCCGCCCAAGTTATTTGGTTATTAGCTCCGACGGAACAAAGTCGAGTTCGGCCGTCTGCAGTACTAGTAGCACGTCAGAGATTGGCAGCGTTTTTGGTCTCCGTTTCGATCCTCAAGAAAACAAAATGACTCCTCTGCAGTTGACGGCAACTGCCGGAGAAACGGCCCGATCCCCTCAGAGTGGCTCAGAATTGGTGGAATCGTCTAAACAACAACCCAGCAGATTTCCGCTGGATTTGAGCAGCCCGACGCGATCAGAAGGCGGACTTTTCCCTAGTCTCAAAAGCCAGGCAAAGAAAAGTGAATACGAAAACGCCACAGATGACGAGCGGAAGAGGGACGAAGTGGCTGAAGCCGTGGATGTTCGGAGAGAACACGTCCGTCAGATCCGTCCGTTAGTGCGGCGGCACTTCAAGCTGAGACGAGCCAGTCAGAGTGGAGATGACAGCAACGAAGATGGACAAAATCAGGATTGCCCACAGGGACCTCTGCTGGGATCCAACAACCAACATTCGCTGGGCAACGGCAGGAATCTTTGCCACAACCGACGGCGCAAATTCCATTTTGGACTGACCAGTGACGTCGAATCGACGGGCTGGACGATATTCTCAATTTGGAGACTGGATGCTAATCCATCCGCTTCCGGAATCGGTTCAAGTAAAACCAAATTTGATTTTTCACATTCAAAATTGATTTTAACAAATTATTATATTTAAATTTGGCAGATAAAATGACGAGCAGCATGTTGTGCGATTCCGAGTTCCTTGGCATTTGACGATCTGTACGACGACGCGGCCAGCAAACAGCTGAAATTATTGAAAGTTATTAGAAATTGAAAAAGTTTTTTTATTAGTTGAAAAGTTATTAGTTATTGAAAGCTAAATTCTCTCTGCAGCTTTACGAAATTTGTTAAGTTTTTCTCTACACAGACTCCCCCTGGGCATTTATTATCAATTTAGCACGTCCGTTATTTTTCGATTTCATTTTTCTTTGGAATTGACTATAATTCAGTTGATATACGCAAGACTCCCAGGACTTGATTAAGTATCTTTAAACTAGAATTTCTGTCTTTAATTATTAATTTTGATTCAAATTGCTGGTCTTTTTTGCATTTGCATATCTTAATTTTCTTTCTGTCTCTTTCAAATCGCCTCTGTCCATCAGCTCGTTCGTCAGTGGCTTCTCTTGACAGTTTGTTTTGTTCCTTTTTTTGACAAGTCTCGCTGATATGAGTTTTCACGATTGATAATTTTTTCGTTCAGTGGAAAGAAAATGGTGTGCCTTTATCTCTTAAATTCAATGTCGCCGGTTTATTTCGCTGATGAGCGATCAATTTCAATGTTTCGATTGCTGTTACGATTCCCTTCGTTGTTATTTTACCTAAACAATGTCATTGTGTATACTTAACTAGGTATATTTATATTGTCGGGGAAACGTATGACGTATAGTAGGATACAAAATAATAGACAAAAAGAAGTCGGCGTGGCCAATTTCGAAGAAACTACAAACTAAAAAAAGATGTTACACTTTCCGATCGTCAGAAAAAGTTAAAATAACTTACTCGAATGTTATTATTATGGATCTATACTCTTGCACTTTTTAAAAAATGAAAAGACCCACAACACAAAAGCCCATTTCATGTATATAAAGGCAAGCAATAAGACAACGTTTTCATCGTAGTTGTTCCTTCAATAAACGACGATCTGCTGGATCTTAAAAATTGGTGGATATATTTTATTTTTTAGTTATCTAAATGAACAAACGCTCCACTATTTTAAAAAATAACTGAAAAACGTCATTTTTGAAAAATCCGCCAACCTGCATACATCACCGGCACCTAGTGGGCGAATTGTGTACTACTCTGTGAAATCCAGTCGTCGAGCTATGCAACAACTGAACAACAAGTGAGGGTGACTGCACGATATAATAGGAAAGGTACACTCTCGCGCTATCCCATTCTCTTGGAAGGAACGGCGGGTGTTCAGTACAGAGTCCCAAGATTCCCCGCCAGGTTCGCTAGTATAGGAGGCCCATCGCCTCTCGGGGGTATAGTAAAAATTGGGGTTTTTCGTTCATAAAATAGAAAATTACCAGCCAATTCGTCCAGAAATCGATTTTATTTAAGCTTAATTCAATCCCTATCCTTCAATTCCTAATTCGTCTAGTTTATGCAATTTTTTCATTGTTAAATTTATGATTGAAAATCGTAATTTTTCGAAAATTGCGCCTTTTGCAACATTGCCTATTTTTCAATATCACGTTTGTAATCTCTACTAGCAGCTACTTGTGATAAAAACTTCTGTTTCTTCTTGTGAAATATAACACGCTGTATATTTAACCTCAGCCGGAATAATAAAACACGCCCTACCACGAAGTCGCTGGTTTTCGAGAAGAAAACCGAGATATTGAGAAATTGGCAATGTTGCGAAAGGCGCAATTTTCGAAAAATTGCGATTTTCAATCATAAATTTAACAATGAAAAAATTGCATAAACTAGACGAATTAGGAATTGAAGGATAGGGATTGAATTAAGCTTAAATAAAATCGATTTCTGGACGAATTGGCTGGTAATTTTCTATTTTATGAACGAAAAACCCCAATTTTTACTATACCCCCGAGAGGCGATGGGCCTCCTATACTAGCGAACCTGGCGGGGAATCTTGAGACCCTTTACTAAACACCCGCCGGTCTTGGGGATACCCGAGAGTGTACCTTTCCTATTATATCGTGGTGACTGTGTGAGACTGTGAGAGGATGGTGAGAAGCCATGTTAATATTGCTCATTCGTGTTGACTGAAATGCAGCTTTTTCTGTTATAATTGAACGTCAAAAAGGCAGCTAATAAATTACTGTTAAAAAGTATTACGTAATTTACGTTATCAAAAGTGATAATTGTTCGACACATTGGATATAAGTTAACCGTTTCGTGTGTGCCAACCTCATCAAGCCGTTTCAGTAGTAGGACAAAAAAAAAACAAAAAAGTGATGCTCAGGTAACTTTTTAGAACATTTCAAATTGTCATCTCATCTATAGTGATATTTTGGTTGCATGAAAACATGGAAATCAACACTGAACCTATGCTGCTGCCTGTAAAATTCTCAGTAGAGAACACAATCCACACATTGACATCCTCATCAATAGCTATGTTGTACCAAAGCTGGTGGAATTCTTCAGCCGTGCCAGCAAGTAAGCCTAATGTTTGATTATTTCCCCGATTCCCTTATGCTAACTTATGCCCTTGATGCCATGATTGTAACTGCAAAGCAAACAATCTCCACCTGGCTGCAAGTTCACTACCAGGGAACGGAGGCAACTTTTACAGAAATCATTCGGTCAGGTTGTTTAATTGTTTTGAAAAATCAATTTCTCACATCAATATTTATATTTTTCTTGTTTTAAATCGCAGATGCTTGTTAGGCTGTGCAGCGTACCAGCAGCCACTGAAGAGCTGGCCAGGAAAGATGATTTGACTCTTCTGTTTTCTGCCCTGAGTTCCTGGTGTCCTCAGCACAACCTCCTGTGGAGAAAAAATTGAAAATGAACTGCTGGTCGTGTTGACTAGACACGGGAGGGACGAGTGCCAACAGCGGCAGCAACATTCATGTCCGACCCATTCCCATCATCGACGTTATCATGGATCAGCACTGTCAATTTCAAACGGAATTACTGACGATCGTCATGGAGTATTTGTCATCGGCTGGCGTCATCCTGGGCGAACAAGGAGTTCTACCCATCGTCACCCAAAATGGCGGAAGTCTTCAGAACGTAGCCCCCAACATTTTCTATTTGGCCGGTCGATTGGTGGACAAACTCTGGCTGGGTGTCCTCAACCGTGATCCTCATCACGTTTTTGATTTCATCGTCCAGCTCATCACACAGGCCAAGAAACGGACGTCGAGCACTGGAGGAGGGAACAGCAGCTCCAGTGGCAGCTCAAGCTCTTCCGGTTTAGCTTCGCAATCGCTGGACAACATCTACCGCTGTCTGAATCGATGCATCCTGTTTCTATTATCTCGGCCAGCCGACTCGATAAGTGAACAAATGTCTTTGCTGGAGGCTCTACATAAACTGACTAATCACAGGTAAATGAGTTCAAATTTTCTTTCTTTCTTTCATGTTATTCGAAACTATTTTTGTTTTGTTTTACAGGAGTTTGATATTCGGATCGGGTAATCACGACCTGGAATTTATTGGCTGCCTTTGCCACTGTTTACTCCAACTGACTTTGACGTTAAAAATCTCGTAAGTTTCATAACAATTTGATTCGTTTTCATTAAAATTAACTGAAATTATCTTTAAAAAGAACGGAACCGAGTCGGACGACGTGGCACGTCAGTGGAAAAGAAAATGGAACCCAACAGCAGTTTGAGAGAGGCCCGGCACTTGGCTGCGGTGGCCGCCCAGCGCGTCTGGGAGGAATTGTACGTCAGCAAGAAGCCGGCCGTCGAAGAGGCTTTTAAAATCAGTTTGGGTGCCAACACGCAACATCGAGCTCCCAGTTTGGAGCTGGTCAGAGATCCGGCATTGAAATTGTGGCTTCAATACGTCGAAGCCGAGCGTCGATCCGCCTACCGTACGGTCCTGGAAGTGTCTACACCCAACCAGATCCAATCCAAGATACAAAAAGTGACGGGTGGATTGACTCGACTCACCAGCCGATCGTTGACGATGAAAAGTAGCAAAAAAGAAGAAACGGCCAACGTTATGGGCCGGCACAGTCACGCTGGAAATTTATCCTACTGCTGGGCGGATGTTTGGTTATCCACTCAGTACCAATTGGCTGGTCTTAAGGAACAATTGGAATTGGAACGGAGACAGAGGCAGCGAGCGCTCCAGCACGTCGAGCAATTCAATCGGCTCAACTTGAAACGAGTGGAAGAAACGGAATTGCTGCGGGTGCGAGGCCTTTGGGGCCCTTCGGAAGAGTCTCGAATGTTGACCAAATGGATGCTGGACATGACGGAAGGACCTTGTCGAATGCGCAAAAAATTGACACCCAATCCGCACTTTTACGCTTTGTATCCATACCGTCCGGAATTGGAATTAGCGGAGAACAAATCCATCAGGTACAAAGTGGCCACCAGCCTGGACGCCAAGGAACATTTCAAATTCTACTCGAAATGGAGGCAGAGTTTGCTGCAGGAAGAAGATCAAGTGGATCGTGTGCAGGAGCAACAGGATGCCCAACAAGTCCAGCAGCCATTGGTGGAGAGCAGCACCGGTGACGAGTTGGTGGCGGCCGAAACGATCTTGTCTACTCCGCAGCTACAGGATCTTCCACAATTGCTGCGGCCCATCAAACGAGACGTGAATCAACCGATGGCCGATATCGACGAAGAAGTGGAATTGATCGGATCCAGCCCAGCTGCGGATGAACCTCTATGTTCTGAACATCGACTCAATCGACAGCCCAACAACAGCCGCAGGATTGGCAAAATCTGATGCGTTTGTTGGAAGAAAACGAGAAAATCGGACATTTATTCCGATCCGCTCGCGTTCAAGGACTGGAAACGGTCGACGGACTTCTCCTCTTTGGTATTTGATTTCATGTGTATTTATTTTCACCTAAATGTTAATTGTTTTGTTTGAAATAGGAAAAGAACATTTGTACGTGGTCGATGGATTCACTCAAACCCCATAGCAGGAAATCCGCGACGTTTCCAATTTCCCTTCGGGAACGTTCGAGCCGATCGTTCTTCCTTACACGACGCCCGGCTACGGCAGCAGTGGCAGCAGCAACAACAGCAATAGACAGGAATTGAAATCGGTTCATCAATGCTCCCGGCTGGGCTACGAAGACATCCGCGAAGTGCATAAACGTCGCTACTTGCTCCAACCCATTGCACTAGAGATTTTCTCCAACGACGGACGCAATCACTTGCTGGCCTTCCCTCCCAACGTCCGCAACAAAGTCTATCAGCGATTGCTGGCAACGGCGACTGGACTCTCTGATTCAGCCAGCCAATCAGTGGCTGGTCAGAAACGAGCGGCCAATGTGGAACAATCAGCCGGATTGCTGTCGACCATGACGGCCGGTCTGATGGGAGAAACGTCAGTGACTCAACGTTGGGTCCGCGGCGAGTTGTCCAATTTCCAATATCTGATGCATCTCAACACGTTGGCCGGCCGCTCGTACAACGATCTCATGCAGTATCCAGTTTTTCCCTGGGTCCTGGCCGACTACGATTCCGCCGAGTTGGACCTGTCGCATCCGTCAACTTTCCGCGATTTGTCGAAACCGATGGGAGCTCAGACGTCGGATCGGCTCCAGCAGTTCCGCAAACGCTACAAGGAGTGGGGCGATCCGCACAACGAGACGGGACCTTACCACTACGGAACGCATTACTCGTCGGCCATGATCGTTTTCTCGTACCTGGTCCGTCTAGAGCCGTTCACTCAACAGTTTCTCCAGTTGCAGGGTGGCTATCTCGATCTGACCGATCGTCTATTTCATTCCATCAGGGAGGCCTGGTGGTCGGCAGCCCATTGAATATGGCCGACGTCAAGGAGTTGATTCCGGAATTTTTCTACCTGCCTGACTTTCTGGTCAACGCCAACCGTTTCGATCTCGGATGCAAACAGAGCGGAGTGGCCCTGGACGATGTTGTACTTCCTCCCTGGGCTGAGAACGATCCCAGGGAATTCATCCGACTGCATCGTGCCGCACTAGAGAGCGACTACGTATCTCAACATCTGCACGAGTGGATCGATCTCATCTTCGTCTATAAACAGCAGGGTCCAGCGGCCGTCGAATCCACCAACCTCTTCCATCCGCTTTTCTACGAAGGCAACGTGGACATTTATAGTATCGAAGATCCTTTGAAGAAGAACGCCGTCATTGGATTCATCAACAATTTCGGCCAGACGCCTAAACAGCTGTTCAAAAAGCCGCATCCCAGCAAAAAAGTGGGCGGAACTGGAAGTCGAATCAGCGGATTGGAAATGGCCTTGCCTTTAGCGGGTCAGGCAGCTATGCAGATCCTTCTGTTGCTGCCGTCGGCATCAGGATTTCATTCGAGTGGATCTGGTGGAAGTGGAGCGGCCGCCGAGGCTTTTTTTCATCACGTCGATCACCTAAGTCCTTCGCTTCAGGCCGTCAAGGAGCAGTTCGTCCAGTTGCGGGGACAGCAGCGAACACGAAGGACCCGACAGCAGTAAAATGATTATAAGTTCATTTTATTTTGAAAAATTAATGAATTGAATTTCTTTTTGCAGCTTCTTTGCCCGTCCCGAAAAAGGAGAATCCACTGGAACAACAACAACCGACCGACCGATCCGTTGCAAACGAGTCGGAGTGATTCGAGTCTCAACGGGACGTATGGAAATTCCTTTAGGATATCGGAATCATCGTTTTCATCAATATAAGAGAACTAGATGGTAATTATGAATTGATTCTGAATTAAGTCAACACGTCTCGTTTGTTGTCTGAAAATTTAAAAAGAAGCGCAATTTTTGAATAGAGTTCTTCATCAACGACACCTGGTGAGGAATTCTGAACTAGATCATGTATTCTTTCTTCGTCTGCTTCATTATCGCGTGGTTTTCGTTGAAGATGGTCGTTTTTCTGGAACGTTGGTCTTCTGAATTGATTTCTTAAGTATCTTTTTTATTACCTTTCAAGTTTCAACAATTGCTATTACATCTTTCTCCCTGCTATTCTGCGTAGAATTTTCAATTAGTGAGTTCGGAAATTTTTGTCAATTTAAAATGTTGGAAGTCTTATAAACTTGTTGTAATCGTCACTTTTTGCAATTTTATTTTCGTAAACTTATCAGTACTCTCGTTTAAAAAATGATGAAAGTTGCCTTTCTGCTCAAAATTATCTGAAAGATAAAACTACTCGCTTCAAACTTTAGTAGACTTAGTTAACTATTCATTCTCATTTCTCAGTATCATCTAGTTTCATTGTGTTATATGGTGAGATTTTCCTCTTTAAGCTTTTAATATTCATGTTTTGTTTTACTTAATTTAGTATTCCTGACTGGAAGATGGAGGAGAAATCCTGGTAACAGATTGTGTTGTGCTGCAGACCTTGAAATGAAGAGACTTGACTAGAAGAGGAAACAATTAACTGTAGCCATTTCTAACTTATATTTTGTTGCCGAGTATTTAATTGACTTTCAGCGCTTTGAATCTAGGTGAATTAAGATAGTCTCTTTTTCTTATTATGTCATGCTGTATGTATCGACATATTGATTGAGTCAAACACTCAGTTGTCTTGAATGTAATCCATTGCAATGTTAAGTCTTGTCGATTTCGTTTTTATTATGCGAAATATAATAAGTATAATATCATGTATAAAATAATATAAGAAAATATACAGATTAGAAGAATTGCGATTTATTTGTCCCACCTCCACCCACAATTCCTCCACTATTTTACAAACATAACATTACAGTTATACATACAACATAACATAAACAAATAATTTACCCGTTGGCTGCCACGCCATGCAACTCATAAGTTGCTCTTCTACTTACTACTCGCCGTGTCCGAAGGATCCACGACCAAAGTGGGACTTGCCATTGCTGACAAGTCCGGGCTGACACGATGATGGGAGTAGTAAATAGCGTGCACGCATCTACAACCACCACCGCGTCGACAAGGGGGAAGTCCCTATGGTGCACACTAAGACACGCCTTTCGGCGGAACAAGCTAACATGGGGAAACAAAGGCGTGGCAGCCAACGGATAAACTAACAAAAACATAGATACCACAGCAATACAAGATGAGATGATGATCCACGTTGACAACTTGAAGAAGGGATGGGTCTCTCGATGTTCTTGTAGGCTGCATCCTCCTGGTTATTACCGAAATGGCTACATAAAGAAAATAAGTTAACAAAAATTCTACTTAGCTTAGAGATTTCGTAAGCAGACTTACACATGGTAATACCAGTAAGGTTTTCCTAGCTGATCCAGAAGATGGGATGACGATGAGTGATATGATGGGATGGCAATTCAAGTGAGATGATGATGACTGTAGCTTTTTTCCCCAAGACGGAGAACCGCAGAAGATCCATGTTGATGATTGTGAGGGGCCGACGCTCTTTTGATGTCCATGAAGGCTGCACGGTTATTACCGAAATGACTAAATAAAAAATAAAGAGTTAATAAACAGTCTTTAGAATGATGAATATTTATGGCATTCCAACTTACTTGGGTAATAATGATGAGGTATTTTAGGCTTATCCTAGAAGGGCTGATACTTTTGATGTTCATGTAGATTGCATCCTTTTGGTTATTACCAGAAGCACTGAAGAAAAAGGAGTTGACAAACACAGGTTCTTCGAAATAGAGATAGGTCAATCATACTTACAGACAGTAATACCAATCAGGTTTTCATGGGTGACACATACATTGCTCCAGACTTCCTTTGTTCGTGGTTTTAAAGCTCCTGCCACAGATGATAATGAACCTGGCAAATAAGTGACAATTACCACTTGGTTAAACTTGTAATCATAATCATTTTGGAATTCAAAAATACTCTTACCAATGGAGAACATGTAATCCTACAACTGTTAGGTAACAAAGTTGTATTTGTGCAGCAGAAGGGAGGAATTTAATCAGGAACATTGAGCCACTAGTTGTTTAAGTAGCCAATATACTTTGTCAGACCTGAAAATGACAACAGATTTCGGGTATACCATACACACATTTTCTTCAATTTCGAGTAGAATTTGGGCATTTTATTAAATACAGTTTTACAGTAATGCTTTAGGTTAACTTACTTACGAATTTTTCAATGAATTAATCCAAAATATTCCAAATAAGACGAGAAAATAAGGCACACAAGAACGGCCATTTTCCCAAGACGAAGACAACAATAGTCAGAGACATCTAGTGTCAGTCCTTAGACAATCATCCCACAGACTGGATTCCAATCCAGCAGATCTTTAGACACTCACAGATTTAAAAATCCACCTTCTTCTTTACTTAAAATATGCTTGAATTGATAGAAACTGTGTGGAGAACAAAGCTCACTTTTTACTTTTAGGCAATTAGAAAACTCAAAATTTACCGGAAATAGACCGGAACTAGACCGATAGCTCCTCAACTATTGAGCTGAGGTCAAAATAACTTACAAATTCGTGATCTCCATCAAATTTCAGGTAGGGCAGATGTATTTTAAACGAAATCCATGACATGGCCCAAAAAAAATTTCTCTGAGACATAGAACTGTATTTCACGACGACGTGACAACGACATATCATTATAATAGAGTAGAAGATGTGCGATGGGGAATTTCAATTGACTAGGCGAAGGTAGACGAGATAAGGAACAGTAGATATAAAATACAAAGCGATGAAGAACGAGATACAATACACTACGATGCAGAACAAGTTCATACAAAACATATCATATAATTACATGCAAAATTATTAAGGAACCGGAGTAGAGGCTTCCTGGACATCCTGGTCATCCCCGTATCCGCGAATGTGGCGATGAATAATGGAGACAGATCCTTGGATGGCCATCAGACGGCACTTCCTCCGGAGGCGGCGCCAAGGAGCCGGAGGGATGTTGAGAGCGACGGCTACTGCGTTGTTCGAGGGGAGCCAGGATCCCAGGGCGCCAATAACGAAGGGCAGAGTTAACCCCAGGCAGCTGTATTTCTCTATTTTTCTGGCGTGGCCAGCGTCGAGGGACTCGGGAGCGTCGAAGGTGATGGTGAGATCAATAATTGTTGGTGGGTCGGTCGAGGAGATGACTATGTCCGGCCTCAGGGTAGAGTCAGGGAAGACTCTGTTGACAGTCGCTGCATGGCCGGCCCTGGTGATGGTTTTCACAATTTCCGCCAGAACAAGGTCATGTCGGCGGCCAATGGCCGGAAGATTGCTGCGGCAGTGGCTGGTTACGTGCGAGGTAGTCTCGGCATCGACCTTGCATCTCCTGCACTTGGGGTTGGGAGCAGAGCAACCAGGATTCCCAAGGAGCGGAAGCAGGCCGAGGCGGCTCTTGTGGATGAGATTCCACTCATTGAAAGAGAGGCAGGTCCGATGAGATGAAAGACGGGCAATGTCATTCGATGGGTCGAGTAGTAGTCCCCTTGCTACCCTGCCCTGATGCATGGCATTTGTGAGGGAGATTGTCCAGCGTTTCCGGATGACTGTGCGGAGACCCCTTACAGCTTTCAGAGAGAGGCAGGAGACGTCGTCGGCGATCACTTTGGTCGATTCATCGCCGGATACATCAATCCTAACTTCAAGCCTTCGTGCTGATTTCCTGGCACGGGACCAGGTATTGGAGCCACACTTGTAGAAACGGGTGTCATGGAGTCCACCTTCTACCGAGCCAGAGAGGTAGTTGGAGAGGGGCAGCGGATCAGGCGGCTTGCCGTTGAATCCCCTGGAGATGTTTTGGCTGAGCTGGGCTCTGGCAGTGAGGCGGACCACCGGATCGTTGCTATCGAGGAGTTGAGTGGCACGAGCGATGATCCAGATGTCCGAATCTTTCGCCAATTGAGAGGCACCTAAGCCGCCAGCCCTGCGATCAGAATAGAGGAAGCCATTATGAGCAGTGTGGGGGACGTTGGCCACGAATCGGAGGAATTCGGCACAGCGAGCATCCATCTCGTCGAGAAAACCGCGAAGGACCCTCCCTGTGGCGAGATGATGAGAGAGAGACGGCAGTAGGTGGGCTCTGTAAACCTCCAGTTTTTGCCAAGGCGCCAAGTCTGAATCGGCGACCTTGATCAACTTATCAGGCAGATCGCAGACGGGGCGAAATGTTAGACGAGTGCCCATGGGGACTCCTAAGTAGCACTCACTCTCTCCTTCCTCCAAGCAGCGAAGAGAGGTGCCATGAATGTGCAGGAGAGATGAGTTGGTGGCTTTACCCTTGGACAGGGAGAGGAAAGAGCATTTTGCGACGTTGAACCTGAGTCCAAGTTTCGCCGCCACAGCAAGCATGGCGTCGAGAGTGGGCTGAAGCTGATCAGGAGAGGATCCAATGAGAGAGACGTCATCCGCGTAGGCAGTGGCCTTCAGCAGGGAACCGAAGAGAGGAAAGCCAAGGTTGGTAGGAGCCTTGGCGCAGCGGATGAGGGGCTCAGCAGCAAGGTTGAAGATAATGGAGCTTAGTCCATCTCCCTGACGGACACCAGACGTGGGATGGACGGTGACCAGTTCTTTGTTGACAACAAACTGGAAGATGCTGTTGGTGTAGATGTCGGTGAGGATGTCACGGAGCTCCGTCGGGATTGGTAGACTCTGAAAGAGTTGATGTAGGAAATCGTGAGGGAGCGAGCCAAAGGCGTTGGCCAGGTCTAGCCAGCAGATGGTGAGTCGGCTTTTCTTGAGCTTGGCCTGTTCGATGGCCGATTCCAGCAGCATGGTGTGTTCTTGTATTCCATGGACCCCAGGAAGGAAGCCCTTCTGTTCCAGTGATAACCAGTCATTGTCGGACGCGACTGCGGTAAGGCGGGATGCTATGGAGCTCGAGAAGAGCTTGTATATGGTGGAAAGCAGAGAAATGGGCCTGAAATTGCCGTAGTCGTCAGTAGGGCCCTTCTTGTATACCGGGATGGTGCGAGCCGATTTCCAGCAGGCAGGAATGCCATAGAGCCAGACCGCAGCATAGAGGAGCTCAAGGAGCCGCCCGAATGGGTCCAGACGAAGAATATCCTTGTATTCGACGCCGTCAGCTCCAGGAGAAGTATTGGAGGCCCGTTTGAGCTTGTGTGCGACCTCCTGGCTCGATGGTGGAAGTGAGAGCAAGGAGAGGTCGTCGTCAGACAGTGGGGCCCAAGCGCATGAGTCGTACGCCGCTTTAGCTTCCATGACGTCCGCTTCCGGAGGGCGAGGCTGCTCATAGGTGGCCTTGAGGAAGAGTGTGGCGGAGTCGATGGAGCCGGTGTAGCACTGCGATGTCTCGCCCAGAACCTTGCGTACGGCCCTCTTCGGATATCTTATGAAGAGAGCTTGGAGTTTGCTGGCCGCCTCCCATCGCTTGGCATTGTTCTTCTGACGGATTCGCTGTTGTTGCCTGGACTGGTGCCTATGCGTGCTGGACCTTGGAGGTGACGTCTGAGGAGGACGAGGAGGACGAGGAGGTCTAGAGGCCTCACTGCTAGGTGGGTCGTCTTGCGAAGTGCGAGAGTGCCAGTCGGCAGCGAGATCAGATGCAATCATGTCCAGCTCAGTCCTGGAGGAGCACTCCAAAATTATAGGAGCCCAGTGTTCGTAGAAGCGGTTGGCAGGAGTTGAACCGCCTTCATCGTCAGGCAAGCTGCCGTCCAGATCGTCCACTTCTAGTTCGAGAGAGGGACTGGAAGCGCCGGAGTTCGTGGAAGGCGAAGTCCAGAGAGGAGAGAGAGGCGAAGCAGTTGGCCGGGATGGAACGACAGGGTCTTGGTGAGATACGCATGCTGGCAGATTGATGGTAGGTGGAGCAGGATCTCGTCTTGTCGCTGGAGGCGTTGGTTGTGGCCTAACGTGTGAAGGAGAAAGAGCCGGATGTGGAGCATCGATGCCTGCCAGTGGGAAGTTAGCTGTTAGAATGATGGTGGAAGGAGCAGGAACTCGTCTGGGCCTGCCAGGTCGCGTCATCGGAGGAGAGCAGCCCGGATGTGGTGAGGGGATCCAGGAGTCATCGCCTGTCTTGCGAGTGGAGATGTTATCAGGTGACTCATAGTAGGTAGGCGTGGAAGAAGGAGCCAGTGTAGCATAGGCAGTTCCCGGAGTGACGCTGTCGGCCGCTTCCATCCGGACCCCGTTCTTTTCGGCCTGTTTAGCAGCCGCTTTGATGACGGATGGGTAGCATTGCGTGGAGCAAAACTTCTTGTTTTTGTTGTGGCAGATGAAGGATTTGCTACAGGCGCTGTTGGCACAGGCTCTCTCCATATTGGTGTGTAGGTAAGATGGAGTGTCGGTCGATGATGTTGGCGAAGGTGATGGTGTGACGATGGCTGAGTACCGATGTGGAGCGAAGTGGTGAGAATGGTAATAGCACAAAGGAAATAGCCAGAGACGGACAGTGCATTGAGTCTAAATCGAGGGTGGACTTCTCACTCTACTGTTCGCTCGTATCGTGAAAGCCTCTCACCCGTTCGATAATAGCTCGGACTGGTCGAGAAGGATCGATGAGAGCTCGTCAACTGAACGTGCCTTCCCCCGCTTGACGGTAGGTTATGGTTCAGTCCAGTCCGTCGCTTCTCTAGCCGTTCTCTCCAAAGTAGAAATGATTAAAGAGTTTCTCTTATATTCAAATCTTTTTCCAGTGCCAGTTTCACACTCACCTTCGTCTTTCACCTCACCTTTCGGGAAACGGACCGTAGAGCGGAATGAACAATCGCCTTTCTCCTACAGGTCAGTACCGAACACGTCGAGAATGGCCCAATTATCCCTTCGTTCTACTGAACGAGCCGAGTATGACCGAGACCAGGATGATACACTCATTGTATTAGGTTCGTTGTGTCAAGTCAGCTGCTCAGAGAACTAGTGGAGTCTCGGTGCTAAACCAACGGAACGGATGACAAGAAAGAGTCAGTTGAGTGACGACCACTACGCCTTGACCTTACTTAGTTTCGGATCCGGTACTTTCACGCAATCCCGACCAGAAAGCGGATGAGTGAAACTGGTTCACCAGTCAGTACCAATGCTAAAAGGTGATCTACCGAGAACCTTTCACTCTTCAGTACTCTCTATTGGAGTCCAGATTCCTTCCAATAGAGACCCGGATGGAGGGAGTGGAGGGCAAGTAAGAGAGAAGGAGACACACAAACAAACAAACAAACAAACCAGCAAGCAACAACCATATGAAATTCAGACAGAGAAGAAGAAAGATTCAATACGAGAGCAGCAGTTGCATTCAGTTTCAAAGAATTTGGTTGTAAAGAGAAATGTTTAAGCCCAAATTACAATATTTTTCGAGTATTGAACGGTAGGGTGTTAACTGCAATGATCTATCTTCACTGAAGACATCAGAATCACTTTAGAATGTTGCTTGGTAGTAGGCCTGGATATTACAGTGTCATCGTCTGAAGTTATCCTTAGAAACCGGAAGTACAGAACAGCGCTGGTTTTTTCAAATTTAAAAATTTGAGCCTGAAGTTATCTTGAAAATTTTAGTCTAAAGTTATCTTGAAAATTTCAGCCTGAAGTTATCCTTTATGTGATTTAGAGTATTTGGTTCACTTTCGTGCATACTAAACCACGAATACAAGTCCCATACTTGGATGTATTACACGAAATCGTCGGTAAGAAACAATTCAATCACTATTTTACACATCAAAACCCTGACAACTGAAGAACGACGTTTTAATCACAAGTCACAACACCAACTACGCTGATTTTTTTCAAATCTGAAAAATGAGCTTTGTTCTATAACTAATAAGCATCAATAATCATATAAAACTTACTTGAAAATTTCAGCCTGAATATATCCTTGAAGTGATTTAGAGTATCTGGTTCACTTTCGTGCATACTATACCACGAATACAAGTCCCATACATGAATGTATTACACGAAATCGTAGTTAAGAAACAATTCAATCACTAATTTACACTAGAAACACTAGCAAACTTTAGAACAACGTTTTAATCACAAATCACAACACCAACTACACCAATAACTAACACGAATGTTGCCATAACGACCAGCCGAGCAGCAGACGAATCTGTTTTGACAGTGACACACTTCTGCTGGAATATGATGAAGTATTCACTTTGTGCAATTTTGTTAAAATGGACTGTAAGTCTATAACTCGGTAGCCAGTATTTTCTTCTTGACATGTTCTTGAAAAGGTAGTGTCTTTTTTACTTGTGAAACTTAAGTTGCTGGTGAAAGACAAATTAAAATGGTTTTGTTTGTTGCAGTTAACCCAGCTTAAGATTGGCGTAAAGTGCCACATGTTAAAATTCTATTGAGCTTACTGCTCTTCACCAGAAAGATGTTGACATATTTACTTTGGGTAAACCAAATCAATTTTTTTAGTTTAAACTGCTACTGATAAGTTGACACAAACATGATACTTTTCGTTTTTTCTTCAGGATTTTTCTTGGTTCTAACATTGCATCTCTTCACTTGGTTTAAAAAAGGATCAAGTAAGTTTTAATTCAAATCTGATTTGCAAGCTACATTTGCTCTTGAATCATTGAAACATTTTCTACAGGTCTTGGCATTGTTGTGAGAACTTCTCAGAGTCCAATGAGATACTACATTGAAAGGTAAAGAACTCAACTCACTAGGTTACTGCCAAAAGCTAAGCAGAAGATACCTACAGGCTACATCATCTAGTTTTATTAGTAATAATTTATAAATTTCAATTTTACGTACAAACAAATTTGAGGGGTTAAATTTTAGGGATATTGATTAATAGGTTAATACATGTTGAATGCAATAATAGGTTAAGTTTGTGCCAATACAAGTATTAATAGAAGGTTTATTCAAGTTCTTATTCCACAACACTGACACAATGAACACAATTGCAATAAATTATGACACCAAATAAAAAAAAAACATGTGAAACTCTACTTATTCAATTAGACAGCAACAAGGACCAAGACATAAATTGCCCCTGATCAACTGAACATCACTTAGCTGGAAGGATCTAAAAAAACAAAACATTCAATTGATAAAATTTATAACGTATTGAAAGCTCACTCGGATTACCGTAAGACTGCAAGTGCAACAGTTTTCACCAGCAAATAAACTGAACATGTTCTGCACACTAGACTTCACATAGAAGACAAGCACAGAATCTGCAAAATAAAATAAAAAAACCAATAAATCTATTGTAAAAGAAAGAAAAATATTATGATAGAAACAAAGCCTTTTGTAAAAATACAATGTTAATAAAGGAACAAGTCATGTAATATCACCAGATATTAGTCTTTGAGAATAACTCGATGTTCGATTGAAACAACTGTGCAAAATATACCCTTTTGAATAAATTAAATTATAAGAAACCCGAGTAATTTGAAAATGAAGCAATACCATGAAAGAAAAGTTTAAAGGTTGAAAATAGAAACTTAAAAAACTGCTATATTATTAATTACTGTCCAAAACCCTAAAGTATCTAACATAACGGTACCGTTATTTTAGACCAACGTTGGTCCGGATACAAGAGACGGAATTGTGCACGTTCCAATGGACAAGAGTTCTGATGGCCTCTATGCGACACATCTTAGAGCTAAGCTTAATATAAGGTTTAAATTCATTCTAACATAAAACAATATCTAAAATTATAAAATTATTAGTCCATTTCATTATTTTATATAACCTACGTACCCATCTTAAAATCCTTAGGCATAAAACTAGATAGTTGGGAAAGGGAGAAAATAGTCTTGATCATTCTGGTCTCGAAGTTATCTCAGCCAATTCATTCGTAAGTTTGCAATATCTTCAACTTTTAATAACTATTGAATTAACTTAAATGGTGGGAAAAATATCCACCGATATGTAATTTACTTTATTAACTAGAAAACAGCAAAATATGCAAGAAGTCTTACTTGCATTCTTGTTTATTCGCTGCATTGATGATGTTCAATTTAGAGCCGGTGGACGCAGATTGGTGCAGAACAACGGCCTGTGTACGGATGGAACCAAAGGGACACCGCAGCAGTGGCCCACGCAACATTTTGGGCTGCA
Source organism: Daphnia galeata (assembly GCA_030770115.1). Classification (NCBI taxonomy): domain Eukaryota; kingdom Metazoa; phylum Arthropoda; class Branchiopoda; order Diplostraca; family Daphniidae; genus Daphnia; species Daphnia galeata. The sequence continues at coordinate 81,517 of CM061117.1, read as the reverse complement.
ATTGCGACAACGGATGTCGTGATCCAGGAGTCCCGGTATTGAATGGCGTAATAGGTAGGACTGGCAAAATATGAAGAAAAACAAAGAGTAAAGATAATTAGAGGGGAGAGAAAGGCCTTTAAATGGGCCTTAAAGCCAAGCAGATCAAAGACCTTTTAGCAATATTTGAGATAAGTTACCTTGGCTGGACAATAGAGATTCAGCATTTTCCTGTAGATAACGATCGGCATCAAATGGAGATGATAAACCATTAAAATCGGATGGATTAAGTTCTTAGTAACTAACCCTATTTCGTCCTTAAAGCCCCTCGTATTTCAATCCTCGTATGTCGCTGTGTTGACCAAGCGGCAAAATTCCAAGGATGCATTAGAGTTTTTGTCTTGTAGTAAATGGACAAGGGGTACGGATACAACGTACGGATTGACGATGGTCGAGGCTGACAGTTTTTCAACAGAGGTGACACTTGAGGAAAATTATGTGTTACACTATTTCGAAGTGTTCCTTTTCCTCTCACTTAATGACAGGAAGTGTTGTACAGGCATATCTGACAGCTCAGAGGAAAGAGTTGCTTCCGTCGATCCTTCCATGTCTTCCCAGCGTCAGATTGTCAACTTGGAAACGCACTACACGTAGTCAAAACATTCGATGGCTCGAGAACGAACTTCAACCGCAACAGAACCACGAATTTTTCTCACAATGGAAGCAGAAAGTTCCATAAACACTCCGGCCGAGAAACAACAGTGGGAAGTGTTGTTGACAGTGAAATCTGCGATCGTAGATGGCAGGAATCTTCGTGGATGTCGTTTAACCTGTGAAATGGAGTCGTCAAAACAGGCTGTGATTAGGATTCGAAAATGGTTTCTCTACACTCGAAATAGAAGGAGCAGAACAGTGTGACATCACTTCTCAAAGTCAATAAATTAAATGAAAAAATCACTTGCATGAACTGAATTGCGTCACAGAATTAGTTCAACATTTCTTATACTATCAAAAAAAATCAAGACACTTGCTAAATGCTAATAAGTGGGGTCGTGATGTGATGCAACACTGAGCCTATGAGGAAAAACAACCAAAGGCGGCCATGATGGATTTTTTCCTCACTCTACCTTCTTCTTTGTTCTATTCTACTTTTTTTCAGCGCACTTTTCAAACACCAATGGGACAAACGATGTGATTCTGTTTTTGGTTGTTTTCTGGCACGTTTACTGCGGGTAATCAAGATTTCTGTTGACAGCTGGATAGAAGTCATTTCGCTGTCTGAATGAGCATTGCGTAGCAACGCTACACATCAAGGTCATAACAAGTATGAAACATCAAGGTCATAGATGTTGTCTACCTGTGCATGCATAGTTTGCATACCTTATTTGAAACACATTGACTTGATAATTCAGACATCCTTAAAGGGAAATCAGATTTTGACACTCAAATAATTTTATTCAGCAAAGAAAGTGGATATAAAACTTGTTTTTAACTTTTTCTTGAAAAGTCACATCTGTCTACTCTAGACTCTTCAATAATAATTATCTGAATTGATTATAAAATAAGCTTTTTACCATATCATATGACATTTTTGAAATCTGATTTAGCTCCTCCTATTTTCTAAGGAATTAAAAGAGAAAAACAATTTATTTTGTGAAAATTCAAGTAAAAAAATTGATAAAATCTAATGACATATGGTGAGGCCGAATATAAGTGGGATTCATTAAATTATAAACTAATATTATAATTTCAATCAGTAGGATTATAAGTTTTTGTTAGAATTGAATGGAAAATAAATAATTTGCAATTGATTACAATTAAAAACAATTCACCATAAGTTCCGAATACAGCAGATAAATACTAAACTTTGATTAAGGAGACTAATTAACCAACATTAGAAAAACAATTTTAAAACAAGTTATACTGAACGAATTTATAAAAATTTTGACCATTTGAATTTAGAGATACGAAAGAAAATGATTAAATTTTTAAAAAGCAAAATAGAATTTTCTTTTCTTTTTTAAAAAATCACACTTTTTGATATGTTTGGGATGACAAGATGATATCTTCATCATTTCCTTTCAATCACGCCTTGAAATAAGGGGTTATTGTTCGAGGACATGGTGACTATTCTAGTTCTGCAACATCGGCACGCCCTTAAAATTGATTTTTGTATCCAACTATTATTACGCGATATGTAGAAAATGTTATTCAGATTATTATTAAATTTATTTTTAAATTTGAAACAGTTCGTTTTAACCCTGTGCGGTCTGATGGCCTCTTTCACCTCGGCTCAGCTGCCATCCAATCCCCAAGTGTTCTTTCCTTCCCCATTTTATTTCTACAATCCTGCAACACATCCGACCCAGAAAATTGCAACCAGCAAAGGTAAACCCACAACATCCACGCTAGAAGTCACTTATCACGATCACCCGCAATCGACGTTGATTGGATCCCATGTTATATTTCTAACAACATGTATGAAGGAATTGAAAGGTATTTTTCAAATATATCAAAGTTAAGAAAAATTTTTAAAAATTCGGAGCGGAACATTTCAGATTCAAACGACAAATTGGCACAAACTTCAAAACTTTTGGAAGTATTGAATAATACTTCGACAAGTTTAGCAACCGAAAATTTAAAACAAGAGTTGGCAGGTAACTAACGTGCGCCCATGTTTCATAATTATGGCAACTTAAAATCAATGAATTCTTAAATTCAGGAAACAAGCAACAATTGGATGATATGGCGAAAAAATTATCAAGTAATTAATTAAATTATTTACAATGAAATAGAAAATATCTCTAAAAATTTTTTTTTTTATTGCAGCCAATTCCAAGGATTTGTCTGATGCCATGGCCATTATTGCAACTCTTAAAAATGAATTGAACGGTAAATTATGATGGAAAAGTTTGAATTTTGCAACATTAATTGGAAAATCTGTTTCACAGTCGTTAAACAAGATGTGGCTAGTTCAAAGTCCGTAATCGGAAATTTAAATACGGCAGTGACAAGTAAGTTTTGTTTACACCATCTTATTAATGAAATATTTTTTCTCTTTTCCATTAAACTAAAATTTGAAAAAAAATTCTTGCCAGCGAGTACGGCCCCTTCTTCCATTGGCAAAATTCCCGCCTCATGCGGAGATCTTCAACAAATTGGCCACAAGAAAAGCGGATTGTATTCCGTTATGGGAAGCAACAAAATTCAAACCGTCTATTGCGATTTCACTAAATCTCCAAGCGATTCAGGTATGGATAATTCAAAAAGAAAATTGCATATTCTGTCAATTCCATTTTAAAAAATGTAATTCAACAGCTTTGCAAAAATGGATCGGATTTGCGGACGTTCAATCCCTCCCCACCATTTTCTACGTTCAGAAAAATGGCGCCTTCTCCATAAAAAATGTTCCAATCCCATACGAGATTTCTGTAACCAACATCGGTGGAGCCATGGATGAAAAAAAGGGAATATTCACAGCACCACGCAATGGAGTGTATTTCTTTGGCTTCAGTGGAATTGGCTTGTTTTCCTCAACCAGCCATGGGTGGTTGGATGTGTCTTTAATGAAGAATGGTAATATGGTTGGAGTAGCCGAATGCCTCAGCACCCAAGGGACTGCAGGTAACTGGGAAACACTTTCGTTCCAGTTGACGATTCAGCTGAAGGCGGGAGATCAAGTTTGGACGCAGATTACAGAGATAAACAATGCAGTTCTACACGAAGACGGTCGCCATTTCGTCCACTTTAATGGTTATATGCTACAGGAAGAACTTTCTCCATAAATCAAAAACACAAAGTTGTTTTACGAATAACATTTCTTAGCCAGCATTTGGGTTTTGGTGTACGGTTGGTCATAATAGAATAGAAATAAAATTCGGGAGAAAAAAAAAACACTAACCATTGTCTGACTTGTCTCGTTATTCTAAATATTCGATGGTATTACTACTACCACAAATAAAAAGAAAACGAAAAACTGCGTCAGTCGAACTAAAAAGAAATTGCTGTAAAATTGCGGACATAAATGCTTTGACCAAAAAGGTTTTAATGAAATAAGAATGAAATATTAAATCAATCCCCGTCTAGACATAAGATTGCACCATATGTCAAATTTCTTAAAAACATTTTCAATGACACGTCAACAAACAACCAATCTTATTGTTCCCTATTCAAAAGATAAGTATTACGACCATATGGCAATAATGACATTGATGTTGAGTCATTATCGAGTATATAAAGGACTAGAGCCGCATCGATTTCAAATGGTTAAGGACAAACGAGAAAATGAAACGTTCGTTTTCTTTTTTAGTTGCCATTACGGTCGTCGTATGCTGGGCGCATTCAGCAACAGCACAGTACTCAACAACAACCATATGGCAGACAACAAGTGATTAACAATATTTGTTTAGTTGAAAATAAAACATTGATTTCTCTATTTTTCTCCTGACAGCAACACGGCCACCTCCATCAGGAGTGTGTGGAAAGTATTTCCCATACGACTACTACATGTCCTGCTGGGAATTGGGAGGCAAATGCTATTGCACCGATACTTGTAAACGGAGTAATTCGAATAATGCTTACTGCCCATATTTGGTACGTATAACTAAACCTGTCATATTTCATTCAAGTCCAAGTAATTATTCTCTTTTATTCATCCAGTTTTTGGACTGGGAAAACGCATATGAAATTTGCTTGGGACAAAATATGACGCTGTTAAATATCGAAACGCAAGAAGAGGACAAGAGAATTGACGACTATTTTCAACTCAATCACGGTGAGCATCAATTTACTGCAAAATTGAATTAACTTTTTCAAATTCTATTTCAATTTAAATAATCTCTAATTAGAATTCGGCTACTCCATCGAACCCTATTTGACGTCAGGGAGATACTCTGTCGAAAGAAATCAATGGGAATGGAATCCTGATTGGCGTCCAATTGATGTCGACTATGGCAACGATACAACGACAGTCCCGCCATCAACTCCGGCACCTGGGACGCCAATCGGCTACTCCAATTGGTATCCGGGTCGAAGCGGATCGAACAACAAAGATAGACACTGTCTCGGTCTCGTTTTCAACTACGGGGTCACTTACGTAGGCGGATATTGGGACGATTTCCTATGCGACTATGGTAATTCCGTAAGGAAATTCAGATTGATATGTGAATCATTTGCATGAATTTAAAATCGACAATACAAAATGTAAAGATTGTTTAAGGTTATTTAACGTGAATCTCTGCTGTTCATTTCGATCTGAAAGTTGAATAGTGTGGACAGAATCTAATCAATCGAATCGATTGATTAGAATGGGAAATTCAAAAGTCAACAACCGGATGCAAAATAGGAAAAAAAAGAGATAAGAATAAACTCTGACGGCCTTTCTTTCTGATAATGAGAGTCTTAAGTTCGTGGCTTATAAAGTTGTGTCAACTGATAAATCTACTGATTAGCGACCTCTCGTTTCGTCACCACAAGTTATTAACCCAAAAAGCGAGAAGGGATAAAAAAGGACATGATAAAATAAAAGTCTCTCACCTTTAGAGTACACGTATCCTTTAGGTAATGTAGGCTGTGGAAACGGCCGATGGATCAGGGAGACCCGGTCAATCTAAAATGAAATGATTTCGATAAAAGTTAAAAATAGTTTTAGCTTTACACAACTTAATGTTAAGCCACGAAATTAAATGGAGCATTAAATCTTATTCATAATTTTCTTAAGACTCTAGTTCATTCGAAAATATGTTTTAAAATACAAAATGTATCCTACACGTGTGAGACTTAATGGACAGGTAGGCTACGGCTGCTGATAAGAACGGACTGTTACCATCTGTTGCATTGATCTTGAATGCAATAAAAATACAAAACACGTTATCAATTGTTCAGCAACTGTCAGCAGTCAACCTTTGGAAATTTCAATCAAACTCGTGTAAACATGTCATGGAAAAAGGAAATAATCAAATGTTTTTCATCTCATCAAATAGAATAAATCAAGTGAAAATGACCTTTGCCGAGCTGATGGTCAACAAACCAATTATTTCCCATATGTTCATCACTAACCACGAGCAAAAATAAAGGTAAAATTAACGGCGCCATGTAATCTTATTGTAGATACCAGATTATTATTCATGTCGCTATGTCAAATTACCTGTTGACTGCCTTGTATATTAAGTCGCTCTTGTGTCCACGCTAAAGCACTCCAATATCCAATAAGATTCCGCACAAGAATGAACAAGTATTTCTTCTTGTTGTTGGTAGTAATTTTTACTACCATCGTTCCTGGTTGGGCCGGTTTTAATTCGAAAAACGCTGCAAATCAATATGAAAGAAAAGGTAAAAATAATTAAATTCATCGATATTCCTTTACTTTTAAGATGGCTGTTTCTTTTTATAAATTTTATTGTTATCCAATTTAAATAAATATAGACTACGTGTTTGTGTTTGTTTTATTTTAGCAGCAGCGGGAGTTTGCTCCGATCTTTTTCCTGACGAACAAGATAAATATTGCTTCGAGCTAGCCGGAAGATGCTATTGCAAATTATATGCTGGCACCCTCGTAAAGCTAACCGGATTTCTTTTTCTTTCTCATTGCAGTAGATTTTAAAACTAAAACATTTCTTTAGGACAACTGGGAAGAGATGGAAAGAACATGCCAGGAAGAAGACATGACCTTGTTGTTTATAGAAACTGCCGAGGAAGACAAATTGATCTACGACTATTTCCAAAAACATCATGGTAATTCTAGATAGTTACATTTAAATTGAAAACGAATCTGAAAATGTCGCATGTTACGTAGATGTGTACTATCGCGATTATTACTATTTGACTGCTGGCAAGTATTCTGAAACAAACCAACGATGGGAATGGAATCCTGACTGGCGAGACCCAGTTGATGAAAGCAATGGAACAACCACAACAATATCGCCACCAACACCCGTTACACCAATGACGTACACCAATTGGTATCCGGGCCAACCAAGCAACGTCGAAGATGGTAATCACTGTCTAGGTCTCATGTTTTACTACGGGATCCCTTATGAAAGCGGATATTGGGACGATATTGATTGCAATTATTTTGCTTCTAGTTACGGTCCTTATAATCACATTATCTGTAAATCTATTGACTTGATTAACAACCCACGCCACTAATAGCAATAAGATTTTCAACTAATCAAGAACCCTACAAAGTGAATTTTATAAATGAATTGCTCTTCCTTGTTCTTATATGCAATGGAAAAAAACAGTATGTGTCAATGCGCAATTCAACCTCTATACAATTAATTGATGGTGAAAGTAACCCACTCTCATTCGCATGTCATTGAATTCGAACTGCTGGGAAATAATTGATTCAAATGATTGGGAGAAAAAGTCGGTTATTAAACGGTCGAAAGGTATTGGTCAAAGGTAACCTGGCTTAAAATGACTCACTTGGAAAGTTAGAAGTCACGGAAGACCTTGTGGGTCTCGTTGTCCACGATCGCCTTTCATTCCGTCGAGACGTCGATAACTAAAACGAGAAAGGATCACAGGACGATCATCACGCAGCTTTCGGCACCAGCGTCGACATTACCACTGGCCAGAGATTTTCTTTTAGCAGTGGAACTTTGTTTCAATGTGTTGAACTGCGATCAGTGTTGATCCACATGTAGACCGGTGCTTGAAATTCCTTCCATTTTGGGCAATTTGATTGGAATTGGTTTGGTTGACTTTAAATGCTCGAGTTGGTTTCAAATCGCAAAGGATTAACGAGAAAACGAAAACCTTTTCTTTCATGGTGGCCATTACTGTCGACGTTAGCTAGGCGAATTCAGTGACAGCATAAACAACAACGCCATGGACACGATACTAAATTGATCGCGGAGTCGTCAATGTGGCCCATTTCAGGATAACGAGACAAATTAAGGTGAATTCCGGTAATTAGTCAAAAAAGAGAAGTAAGCAATTACTACTAATTGAAAATGCTTTTATGTCAGGAGTTGTTGCCCCGTCAAGCGGATAGCCATCGAAATCCTAATGACTAAAATTGTCGCCAGCCCATCGGATTTGTCTGGTCCTACGTAATCGTATTGTAGGAAATCTGCACTGTGCAGGTAGAAAATTATTCTATGCTAATTAAAGTAATTATTCTACTTGGCTTCCAGGAATAGAAAACGGAGTATTGGTAAATTAATTTTAAAAAACGAAGTGAGAAACCGAAATTGTTGGCAAAATAAATCGGGAAATCGTGAAAAAGTGTTGGCTAAAAGAGCCAAAAGGTTAAGGTCGATCTTCAACCATCTGTCTGAGATAAGAGAAGAAAGTCTGACCTACAGTTAAAAATCGAATCCTTAGTAAATGATTAAACTTTGTCTTTGAGGATACTCTAGTTAAATAGGACCAATCAATAAAACTGCTAAAATTTGTCTTTTCTTTACTTAAGAAAAAAGAAATTCAAACAGTCTTTCTCATAAAAGGATCAAACTATAATGAGCTTTGGACTCACCATTTCTGTACCAGCTAAGTTGGAGATAAATCGAATGGACCTTGAAGAGTTGGAGGAATGTTGTCATCAGATTTGTTGCAGTTTGTCAACTGAAAAGAAAAATGGATTAAATATTACATGTAATGGCATTCGATTGCTACAACAATTCACATATTCGAAGAAATTGTAACATTATCGACATCGTATTCCTAACAAATTAAAGTTGCCTACCTTTCCGGCTTTTCACCGTTAATTTGTAACGAGTAACAAGTCACAATTCAGCGATTAAGAAAAATTATTATTATGCTGTCCATCCGTCTGTTTGTTTACCAATCAGTTAACTTGACTTACTTCCAATCTGCGCCTCCTGGTGGCTGTTTTACAGATCGCCATCTAATGAATTTTTTATGACCGAATAGTTACATATACGTGAACCAGTAGTTTTAAAAGTTTCAACAATAACGACAGTAAGTTCACATTCTGCCAACCAGGAAACCTTGGTTCAAACGACAATTACTCACATAAGACGCATTCGTCATGGATGAGTCCGAATTCGTTTAACACAGAGTGTCCAGCATGCCATCGTCGTCGATCGTGCAGCCAGTCGATTCGACGTCGCTGCTCTGGCCAAAATGGAATGAGCGCCGTCAATTATGGCAGAAATTCCTGCCGTTGCCCAGTGAGTGTTGGTTGTTGCATCCCCAGCACAGGTCCCTGTGGGTAATCCTGATCTTGTCCGTCTTCATTGCTGTCATCGTCAGAGAAATCGTCGTCTTCGTTCCACTCCGAATGGCTCGTCTCCGCTTATTCCGCCACACTGGCCAGGATCTTGCGGACGTGTTCCTGTTCTCACCTGACGTCCACGGCTTCGGCCAATTTCCTCGCTCTTCCTCTCGTCATCCGTGGCGTTTTCGTATTTACTTTTCTTTGTCTGGATCGTAAGACTATAGGGAAGAGTCCACCTTCTATCCGTGTCGGGCTGCTTCAATCCAGCGGGGAACAAATGCTGAGTAAAATACGATTCCATCAATTCCGAACCGCCTTGTTTCCTTATCCCTCACAGACGGCGAGGATTGAACCGTTTCACCGGCATTTGGCGTCATCTGGAGTCATTTTCTTTCTTTTTATAGAGAGCCAGCAAAGTCTACTTAATCCATGACGAACAACTTGGTTGGCGAAAGAGGTTGGGGTCGCTGATGTTTCTCCCATTCCTTTGTTTCCCTTTCGAAATGAAGACCATCAATTATAGTTCGTTTAAGAAAAAAATGTCTCTAACCTGTTGATTAAGTGGTAAGTTAAAATTAAGTGCGGGTTGATAAGCGTTTTAATTGTCCTCTGCCGCCAAAAATGTATCACACGAATGAGGAGTCTCCATCTAGTAACAAAAAAGGAGTTACAAAAGTCAACACAAAATTTGATTTTCACAAGATGTCACTTTGAAGATTCCATTATCGTCAATTCGTTTGGGAAAAACACAATTCGACCCACTGTAGATAACAGTCCCGTGGGATTGGTTTATCAGACAATGAAATGTTTACGGATCACCTCACAACCGCATCTAGAAAAGAGCAATAGTTTAGCATGAAAACAAATTTGAATATGAATCCAAAAAAAAAATCTTGGCAAAATGTTGAAGTGTTAAGTCAAAATGTGGCCTTCAACTCAATACTTTATTATATCATTAGGAATATTTAAATATACTTTTTAGACTGTTATTACTCATTAATATTTGCATTCAGTAGTTATTTTCTTTAACCCCCAAACGATTTTGGTCAGAAAGATAAAATTGAAAATTGTTACCATAAGATAAAACGGATCAAAATAACATTCTGTTTGTTCCTTTAATTGATAAGATAAAACTTTTTTTTCAGTTTCTACACGAAAGGAGCAAAAAATTAAATAGTTACAACGCGGTATCCAAGAACACTGCACCTTGTTGTTTCATTAGGAAAATTCATCAACTTTTACCACTTTCGACTATCAGAATACAAAGGAAGTTTCGATTTCTAAAAGGATTTAAAGTCAAAATTAAGTAATTAGAACGTCATGTCCAATCTCAGAGATTTGGATAAAAATAAGATTTTAGGACAGGGAGGTTTTGGCAAAGTATTCGAGGCAGTGTGGGGTGAACAAAAAGTGGCCATCAAGAGAATTCAACTGTCTGACATTACAAGTAGTGAACGAGAAGAAGAGGCATTAAAGAAACTTGACCATCTCAATGTCATTAAATTGCTACACGTCGAAAGTGATTCCAAATTCAGGTAAGAAGAAGGAAAATTTTTCTGAATCAGAAAAGGAACAGCTATTTATTTCTTTTCAGGTATTATTATCTCGAGTTGTGCAATGCTTCACTAGAAAAATTATTTTTGGGAGATGGGGACTCAAAAAAATACAAAGGCCCAATGCCACCGAGGATTGAAGTTCTTTATCAGTTAGCTGTTGGATTGGACTACATACATCAAATGAAATTCATCCATCGGGATATTAAACCTGCAAACGTCCTCATCTGGGTAAATTCAAGAAACAGACAAGTTTTGATGAAATGGGCCGATTTCGGATTGAGTAAACCCGTCAACGAACGTGGAACTTGCTCCATGAGCGGAGTCAGTGGAACACCCAATTGGTTGGCGCCGGAATTATTGAAACTACAGGACGACGTAGAGGCTAAAAGAGGAACAATTCAAACGGACGTTTTTTGCGGAAGGACTCGTCTTCGGATATTATTTAACTGATGGACTACATCTTTACGGGTCTCGCTTTCAAATAACCGCTAATATACTGATGAAAAAACCCGTTAATTTACCAAGTAAGAAAATATTAAAAGAATTTTTTTAACCAAATAAAAATAAAATGATTTTGAAATATTTGAAATAGAAATTCAGCCGCAATACGCACGTGATCTAATTCAGAAAATGTTGGCGGACCAACCAGAGCAGCGGATCACATCTTCAGTTGTCACTCAAGAACTTGCACACCAAGCCGAGGTAAACATAAAATATCATAAGATTTATTACATATTCTCTTAATAAAAATGTTATTTTTTTATCCAGTTACAAAACAAATTGATTGGTTTATGTATGGGTAAAACCTATCCAAGTGTTGATTCAATTAAAAATCTGATTGAAAAAGGAGTTGATGTCAACTGCAACGACAAAAACAGAATGACGCCACTCTTGTACCTCGTAGAAAAGAAATTGAATGTTGACGACAAGTCGACGTTGTTGGAATTACTTCAGTTTTTAATTGGAAAAGGAATCGACGTCAATTGCGAGGACAAGGACGGAGATAATGCTCTTCATTTATTGTGTTGGATTCATCAAAATGAAAATTTAATTGACATCATTCAACTTTTGATTAAAAATGGAATTGACGTCAATTGCCAAAAAAAAAACGGAAATAACGCTCTTCACGTATTGTGTAAAAATTATAAAAACGAAAATTTAATTGAAATCATTCGACTTTTGATTGAAAATGGAATCGACGTCAATTGCAAAAACAAATACGGATATAATGTTCTTCATTTTTTGTGTCAAAGTTACGGAAACGAAAATTTAATTGACATCATTCGACTTTTAATTGAAAATGGAATCGACGTCAATTGCAAGGGCATCGGCGGAGATAACGCTCTTCATATCTTGTGTGAATATTATCAGAACGAAAATTTTATTGACATCATTCGAATTTTGATTAAAAAAGGAATCGACGTCAATTGCAAAAACGACAGCGGATGGAACGCTCTTCATTATTTGTGTCAAAATTATCAAAAAGACAACTTAATTGACATTCTTCGAATTTTGATAGAAAATGGAATTCATGTCGATTACAAGGCAATTTCCTTATTACGTGCAAATTACCGAAAAGAAAACTGTTTTCAAATCGTTGATCTTCTTAATCAACATGTTTCACGATGCATTATTATGTAGATGAATGCCAAACTGAAATATAACCAGGAATTTCGTTTTTTTTTTGTTTAAAACATTTGGATGATTATTTTCGGACTTGAAATTGACAAGATTTCGTAGATACAAACTAAGCTCAAATAATTAAATATAGTGGAGTAAAAGATGAAACAATTTTTCCGGGACGAGAATCTAAAAATTTCAAAATATAATTTAATTTTATTTAGGATTGAATTTCAACTATCAAAATGTTGATCAGTTAAAAATTTTCTTTGAGAAAATTAGACAAACGTTTGTTGCTATGTTGAACTTCAAAAATAAACCCGTCAATTAAAATGGGGATAAGAAAGTGATGATGAAGTGGGTCGATTTCGAAATTTTGCAAACCATTCAACGAAAAAGGGTCTTATCACTACAAGTTAAATGAAAGGAACCACGGGATGGATTTCTCATCAAGTAATGAAACATAACGAAGAGAATAGTAAAACAGAAAGTGAAAAAAGTCCAAGAGAAAACGTTAAAAGCGATGTCTTTTCTGAGCCACTCATCTGTTGCTACTTTCTGCTGGATGGTGAAAATATTTTTTGGAATGCGACCCAATAGAGAATCCAATAGTTAAAAATCGCAAAAATGGGAGCTTTTTCCAACAATAAACTTAGAAATTATTTAAGAAATAAACAGATCCGCTTATTTAAAATATCCGCCATTTCGTGAACTCAATTCCCTACACATGAATCTATTTCGAGTGTCCCCGTATTCACAACCGTATTCAAAACTATAAATCAAAACATGGAATTTCAGTAAAAAATATTCCCTTCAACCTCAAAGGAGAGAAAAAAATGCTACGACACATTTCCCTCACGAAAAACAGTATCACCTCTGAGGACTCTACATCCCTTGAATTCAGTTCCTTATTTTACACTGACGACAAAATGAAAGCCCAACGCTGAACAAAAAAACCATTTTTCCCGTGAAAAAAAAAACTACCGTCAAATTGATGAATTGTGGTCCTATCTTAAAATTCGTAATGGATTTGACGTTGAGAACGTCAAGCGATCGTCCTATCGTAACATGTCGGACAAAAAAAGATCAACTTAACTTTAAGAACAAATTAACGGATGCAAAGGCAATAACCAAAGACGCCCTAGCCAAAGTAGCCAGAGAATATTACCTGTAGGAGATGAGATGATTTTCTTAAGATGAGTGAAAATAATTGGATTTCTCGATAACTCAACGTTAGAAAAAGTCAAGGGTTGAAATAATTGTTTTGACCACACCTCGATGACCGCTTCTAAACAAAAATAAAACCAAAAGTTATTAGCTGATCATGTTAAAATATATTTAAAGAATAAAAAGATACTCTCAAAACTTACGGATTGATGATGATTGAGGCTGACTGTTTTTAACATTATTAACACTTGAGTAAAATTACGTGTTTCACCACTTCGAAACGTTCTCTCTTCTCCCATTTGATGAAGACAGGAAGTGTTGTACAAGCATATCTGACAGCTCGGAGGAAAGATTTGCTTTCCGTCGATCCTTCCATGTCTTCCCAGCGGCAGACTGCCATTTTGGAAACGTACTACACGTAGTCAAAGCATTCGATGGCTCGAGAACGAACTTCAACTGCAACAGAACCACGAATTTCTCTCACAATGGAAGCAGAAAGTTCCAGTAAACGCTCCAGTTGAGAAAGAACAGTAGGAAGTGTTGTTGACAATGAAATCTGTGATCTTAGATGGTGGGCTTCTTCGTGGATCAAGTTTAATCGTTGAGATGGAGTCGTCAAAACAGGCTGCGATAGACTAGACAATAGCTGCTCTGCTCTCGGAACAGAAGGAGCGGGACTGGTGGCGTCAATTCTCAATTCCATGTCTAGAAAATTGTCGGAAATGGTTGCGTTCTTCTAACTTAAGTTGTAATGAGCATCATTTCTTCTAATTTGATGACGATCAGCTGGTTCTTCACCTTCGCAATTCGCTTTACTACGCAATCGGCGAATAGAGCGAGTTTCAACTAAATCTTTCTCTGCACCGTATACAATTTTTCTAGTTGAAGTAATTTTGGTAGATGTTTTACAGTGTTCCACTAACTTTACAGTTAACAGAGAACGACGAATTCCAACAAAATTATCACCCTTTCGTGATTTTGAATGTTCACGGAGAGTTCACTTGATTTCTTTGCGTTCAGAATGGACATGGTAGTGTTGACAGTGAAGCTTAGATCATAAAAATGTGGCAATTGAAGAGACAAGTTAGTGGGTGTATAAAAAGTATTTGATTATCTTTAGTTACCTAACAGTGATTACGCTCTGAGTTTCAACAACTTTAGGTAAAAATACTGCCACAGACGTATGATGGGTCCTCTTCCTGGCTCACCTGTTCCATGTGCCTTTTAATAGATAAGTTTTGATGACGTGGGAGAAACAAAAATTTGCCAAAAAACCTTGAGTAATCAGGAAAGAAAATTAATGGCAATTAACAATTGGTTAATTTTAATTGGCATAAAATTTAACTTCTAGTGATTTCTATTTACTATGACTCAACAATTTGTGATGCGGAAAATTCAACAGGAAAATAAGGCTTTGATTTGTTTCCTTTATCCACTTGAGTCCCGATTTCTAAGGATTTCAATTTGTTCAAGGTCAAACAAAGTATTACAAACTCAATCTCAAAATCACACTAGAAAATTGATTGCCTAAACTCTTGTCTTTTAGCCTTGCCTTCCTGATGAATTATTCTGGGTACACAAGCATCACGTAAAAAAGCTAGCAGCACATTTTTATATTGGTTCAGAATTTACAATTTTCTTCCAGCCTATTATTGTAAAAGCAAATAACTATGTTAAGAATTATTAAATGTACTTCATTCAATCAGCAAACTCCTTAAAATTAAATTTAGACTACAAACTCTTACGAATGATCACCTTTCTCACTTGCTGTAACCTTCAGCCGAACAACGTGCACAAATGTGAAGGTAACTGCTGTCTAGCCAAAGAAACGCCTCAGTTTTATAAATGACGTCTACAATCGAACGAACTCCAAAAGTAAATGAACTGTAGGTCTACATTCTTTTGTTCTCTCTACCAAAATATTCAAATTTTTGTTTTTGATTTGCATAAATGGCGTTGCCAAA
Organism: Daphnia galeata; assembly: GCA_030770115.1. Classification (NCBI taxonomy): domain Eukaryota; kingdom Metazoa; phylum Arthropoda; class Branchiopoda; order Diplostraca; family Daphniidae; genus Daphnia; species Daphnia galeata. The sequence continues at coordinate 66,047 of CM061117.1, read as the reverse complement.
TTCACTTTCGACGGCAGTGTTGCCGAAAGGGCGGGAGAAAATAGGGTTGTGGCATGAAATTCAGAATCGGCTGAAAAATACATGGTTCGACGTAGTTTTTCACGCCGATTCTGACGGTATTTTTTTTTAAATTTTAAAATCAATTTATCGGTACGTAATCAGGGTTTAAAGTTTGAATAGGCCCCTCCCATTCTAAAACGGACCCCCCGCCATATTTAGTGGGAGGTCCTTAAAATGTGATCAATTTAGCAGACGACTCGCCTACTTTTCAACAAAAATGTGATCACTTTCGTCTTGTGTTTATTATCGATTATCGATATGTTTATGATCGACGAAAGTGATCACATATTTTTGTTGAAAAGTAGGCGAGTCGTCTGCTAAATTGATCACATTTTAAGGACCTCCCACTAAATATGGCGGGGGGTCCGTTTTAGAATGGGAGGGGCCTATTCAAACTTTAAACCCTGATTACGTACCGATAAATTGATTTTAAAATTTAAAAAAAAATACCGTCAGAATCGGCGTGAAAAACTACGTCGAACCATGTATTTTTCAGCCGATTCTGAATTTCATGCCACAACCCTATTGGAAATTGTTTTAAAATTTTGCTTTTTAATTGTTTTAACATGAAATATCAAGTCAACTCTCGAATAATATTACTTCCCAATTTTTAATTGCAACTCTTTATTTACAGAAGAATACGAGGGAGTAGTTGGATTGCTGTTGCTTCATTACGTGTTTTCATCTTTTGTGACTAGTTCGACCAGTGGCAGAGCATCCGTCTGCAAATCGGATTGTCCCGTTGCTACGATTGTGTCACTATTTATGTTAAAAATTAAAGATGAATTACTGGAATGGTCCGACATGGAATTATGGCCATTTGTATCTTCTATGTGTGCGTGCTCCGAACTACTACACTGAAACCACACCACGACACCACCTCATTACCCCAGTGCAATGCCATTTTGCTACTACCCCGGATCCATCCTATACGGGACGATGGAGTCTTACTACTCCGCTGTAATCTCGTGCTGCGCTTCACCGACGCCATACACGAAAAACGATCCGGTAGAATTGTAGATGGCAGTGAATTCAAATCGGAACTTGACGGACTTGATTCATTTGATGGGAGTTAATTGAGTAACTTCGGCCAACAACCCAACGACGGTCCAGCAAATGATCGTCAAACTGCGATGCGAAACAAGTAAAATTTATTTGGTTTTCTTTTATTTTATAAATATTCAGATTTGATTCGTGAGTATTAGTAAGGTTGAATTAATATAAATGTAGCAGACAGCACGGTTTTTTGGTATATAGAAGTAGTTTGGGTAGCTATAGCCCATAGTTTTGTTTTTTAAATATTAATAGTTTATAATTTTAATAGTTTAATTTATTGTCTCGTATTGTGTCTACTATGCCATTTCGTATAACAATCAAAGGTCTATTACCAACGTTTTTTCTTTGATTTTTCCTTACAAGTGATGAATTAAGTCATTAAAGGTTTAAAATGTACTTATCCCTTAATAATTCAATTTTTTAAAACAGAAAAAAATGACTACAATTTTGCAGTATTAATTATGTCAAGTATGACGGTGATGCGTTGCCTTTGACAACGAAGAACTTAAATATCTAACACAATCATTTTTAATAGATTATGAAAATGTTACATGCAGAGAAAGAGAAGGTGAAAAAATTGAAAGATGAGAAATGAAATTGAAAAATTTTAGTTATTACCGAAAAAGATTGGATAAAACAAATTTTTTGGAGTAATTGAGTCTTATTTACCTATAGTTTTATGTTATTTTTTGTCTCGTATTCATTATTATGAAATTTGGTTAACAATTAAAGTTCTCGTTCTACTGATAGTGATAAGGTCGTGATAAAGATATGGGTGATTGATTCGGTCAGTAAAGAAAACAATTTATTATTTTTTTTATTAATTCGTTTTGGTTAAAGAAATGAAAAGGAATTTTGTTTCATTTTATAGTTCAATCAAATTTCATTTAGTTTGGTTTTCACCTTTTCAAGTGTAGACGAAGTAAATTTAAGATTTCATTGCGGCTTTGTTTTCTATAGAAGGGTTTGTAACAGTAGGTGAAATAGTTAAATGTTTCAGTCGATACTTCGCTACCATTTTCAATCAAAAGTCGAATGATGTCAATTAAATTGTCGTTTTTATCATTTTGACACAATAAAGTGAGAGCATTCCATCCATCCATTCCATAGTATTTGCTATTGACGTCAATTCCATTTTCAATCAAAAGTCGAATGATGTCAATTAAATTTTCGTTTTCATAATTTCCACACAATATATGAAGAGCATTCTCTCCGTTTCTGTCCTTGCAATTGACGTCGATTCCTTTTTCAGTTAAAAGTCGAATGATGTCAATTAAATTTTCGTTTTTATATTTCCAACACAAAGAATAAAGAGCATTATATCCGTTTCTGTCCTTGCAATTGACGTCGATTCCTTTTTCAATTAAAAGTCGAATGATGTCAATTAAATTTTCGTTTTTATAATGAACACACAAATAAAAAAGGGCGTTCCATCCAAAGTTGTCCTTGCAATTTACGTCGATTCCATTTTCAATCAAAAATTGAAGTAATTTCAACAACGACTTGTCATTCCTATTCTTTAGTATCAGATAAAGGAGTGGCGTCAATCTGTTTTCATCCACGCAGTTGAGATCGAATCCTTGATCTATTAAAGTTTTTATTTCTTCCTCACTTGGATTTGTTTGTTCTTTTAACAGGGCGAATAATTTCATTTGATCGACTGGATTTCGAATTTGTTCAAGTTGACGGACGACATCTGACGACGTGATTCGCTTCTCCGGTTGGTCCGCCAACATTTTCTGAATCAGATCACGTACGTTTTGGGGCTGAATTTCTGTTTCAATTATTTCAAAATCATTAATTGGGTTAAAAACATTTTTGTAAATATTTTTACTTGATAGATTAACGGGGTCATTCATCAGTATATTAGGAGCTATTTGAAAACGAGACCCGAAAGGATGAAGTCCGTCCATTAAATAATATCCCAAGACGAGTCCTTCCGCAAAAACGTCCGTTTGGATTGTTCCTCTTTGTTTTGCTTCCAATTCATTTTGAATGTCTCCGTCGTTCAGTAATTTCAATAATTCCGGTGCTAACCAATCGGTTGTTCCTTTAACTCCACTCATGGTAAACGTTCCCCTTTCGTTGACGGATTTGCTCAATCCGAAATCTGCCCATTTCATCAAAACTTTTCCCTTTTTTGGACTCACCCAGATGAGGACGTTTTCGGGTTTAATATCCCGATGGATTAATCCTGATTTATGAATGTATTCCAATCCAACAGCTAACTGATAAAGAACTTTAACTCTTGGTGGCATTGAGCCACGGAGTTTTTTTGAATTTTCATGTTTTTTAATTAATTCTTCTAGTGAAGCGCTGCACAAGTCGAGATAGTAATACCTGACAACGATTAGAATATATACAGAATAAATGTTTTAATAAATGGCTTCTACTTTTTGATTCAGAAAAATGTAATCCTCTCTATTACCTGAATGTCGAATCACTTGCAACGTGTAACAATTTGATGACATTGGGATGATCCAGTTTCTTTAATGCCTCTTCTTCTCGTTGATTACTTAATATGTGAAGCAGTTGAATTCGCTTAATGGCCACTGGTTTTCCACACCACACCCCTTCAAATACGATGCCATAACGTCCCTCTCCTAAAATCTTATTTTGACCCAAGTCCTTAACAGTGGACATGATGATTACGTTATTATTATTTGATTTAATTTTAACTGTATTAATCTTAAATGTAATGGGTAGAAGTATTAGAAGTGCTACGTTCTCCAAAAGATAACTGACTGTAAGTTTTTTTATTTTCTGTTCCTTTCGTTTAGTAAAACTGAATAAAAGTTTGAGCTTCTTATCTTTTTATCAAATAAGAGAGTAAACAAAATGTTATCCGTGTCCGTTTTATCTTATGAAAAAAAAAATTGCGATTTAATCTTTCTGGTCGAAATGAAATAAATTTAAAATGAAAAAATAGCATACATCCATCTGATACATAGTTATTTACATATATCACCTATAGAATATAAAATATAGAATCTTTTAAGTGCTATATAGTACAAGTTAAGTCGGATGCCACATTTTAACAATCTGCTTAACTTTAATTTTGCTTTGCTTTGATTTTGTTTTTAGGGAAAGCCTCGAAAAAATATTGTGTGTGTAGACTTCCGACGCGGATGCAAAATCACGCAAATGTGAGTGACATCACTTTTTGTTTTAAATTTCAATTCAAGAGGGACGTAGGAATATATTTGATGTAAGTGAAATCTCTACCCTATGCTATTATTATTAATCACTGGACGACAGGGAACGAAAATTAAAGGTAAAAACAGTGCAATTAGATTATTCATTAGGGCCTAACAACATAAATTCTTATACATCAAATTGTTATATAGAATAATATACAAACGTATCGATTTGTCATGTCTCAATTCATCAGGCAACGGCTACATATCCTTGAGAAAAGGGATAAGCCGCTTTTTTATATATTTTCAAACCTTTCCTCTTTTCTTTTCATTTGGTGCGGAAATTTAGTTGAGGGGCGTTTTAACATTTAGTTGCAATGCCGTATATTCAATCGAGTACGGATGTGTGTGTTTTGGTGCTCCACTTTTGCGTATTCAGTTTTCGCTAGTTGGTCGTGTTATTGATACAAAAAGGTGAATTTGGTTATACGCCAATCCGTCATCCGATCCATTTCAAGTATAGATGACAGCTCAGCTCCTCTTATCGGACGCTCTTTAACATCGTCCACCGTCGGGTTGGTTTTTGTTATCATGTTAAATCCTGCATCTTATTTATCTTTCCAACACTCTAAAATACAATTACGTCATCAAGAACTGATGTTTTCTAAAATGCCGGTAGAGACATCTTTCAGCCCGTCAGTTAGTTACCATTTCCAAAAATCCTTCCGTTTTATTTGCCTTGATGCGTGTATCACGTTCCGTATCAATGGTATAAACTTTTGGTTTTGTTATTTAAACAACTGGTAACAGCTGGTAGGAACTGTGCGTTATCGATGGATACTTTCATCATTTTATCCGCATTCATTAATAGCATCCGTTGAAGAAAATGTCAACATTTCATTTGGTTATGACTTTGTTTTCTTTCCAGCAACGCTTGTCCATTAGTCCTAACGTTTATAATAGACAATCCCAGCTTGCCCATGTAAACGTACGTAGTCTATGTCCATATTGTTTAGCAAAAGAGTTAACAACAACTTTTGAATCGCATTTTGTAAAATTCTTTCGTTTTGTTCAATATTAATCTGATTTTATTAGGATTCTTGTGTATCCCGGACATGGGACGGCGTATCAGGTGATTTTCGCACGCGGATTTGAGTTGATCCTGCATTTATTTGTCTGCATCTTAAAAAAAACCAACAGTAAATGCGACCATTTCAGACAGAGATTCCAGACTGGTGTAGATGAAGTGGAGGAGTACGCCAAAGACGTTCGGATCAATCTCATGTCCATCACGACGCGGTTAGTTAAATTTTGTTTGATCAGATGCTGGAAAATGTTCTCATAGATTTCAAACTTCTTAACGTCAAAATGGAATTGTTGGCTTGAAATTCACGTCCACGTAAAACAAGTCATTCCCTATAGGCTCCGGCTCCCGTGCGCTTAAAGACGTTAGACGACGGGATCCTGTCCGAGTTGCTGCCTCACGTTCGAGTTGACCACATTCTACCGCCAAGTCAAGAGAATCTTGTTCAGGCTATTAGACGAGGATTCAGGATTGGTATCAACAGTTTCAAAATTACCCAGTCACAGGATCAGTGGTGAAAACAGCCCGCCATCTCGTCTACACACTCAGGTATTTCTGCTCCAGTTGACGTAGCTCGTTGATTTCTTCATCCTTGAAACAACTTGAATAACTGAAATGAATATGTAACATCATTTAACTGATGTGTTGTGCACAAATTGCGATTTCAAAATCAATTTTATTTCTCATTTGCCGCGATATCACGTTCAGACTCGCAATCGTTTTCCTGGCCGAAATCAAAGCCAGTCGCAGTGGGACTTTTCTATCTTCCGCTAGCGATCCGTCGACATGGTCAGGATTTTGAGGATTACATGCCCTTATGTTTGAATTCTTTTCGATTTGCTATTTCCTGTCTCAACGCGGTCGGTTTCTTGATCTCAAATAATAATTGAACCCAAAGTTATATACGAAAACGCTTAAATTTGTTCTTTAAGGCTTTCAGGTTCATGGACTTGAGCATTGGAACAGACGGAAGAAGAAATCCAACGTGAGAAATCCTTCGAGACAAGATATTCAGACTGGACATTCCGTTGATGGCTACGTTTTTTGGTTAGACATTTTTGCGGTGCGGAGGCAAATTCACGCGCATGTGAGTGACATCACTTTTTGTTTAAACTTAAGGAATATTTAATGTAAGTGAAATCTCCAAACTATGAGACTATTATTATTAATCATTGGACGATAGGGGACGCAAATTAAAGTCCACTTTTTGTGTATTCAGTTTTCGCTAGTTGGTCGTCTTATTGATACAAAAAGGTGAATTTGGTTATACGCCAATCCGTCAGTCAGTCGATCCATTTTAAAAGCAGATGACTGCATCACAGCTCTTCTTATCAGACGTTATCAGACGCACGAATGGCCAGGTGTGGACTTGTGTAGGGATCATCTTTTTTCCCGAGAAACAATTAGACATCAAAACCATTATCAGTTAAATATTATTTACATAGATTCTACTTTGCTTGACGTGATTATACTCATTTGTCTCTCTCTCTGTTTAATGACGTTCAATAGGTTCTTGTAAACGAGTCCTTTGGTGGAGTGTGATGGATGGCGTTATTACAGGCGTTTGGCCATATCCTGCTGGATTCTATTAAGCTGGAGGAAATTCCACTTTTAAAATCTTCTTTCAAATGTTCCATCCGGACGACGGGACGAACAGCATCAAATGAATAAACTTATCAGCTTTATCCTCACCACCAAACGGAGGAGTGTACCCTCCATCAAGTTGGTATAAGTTGGAATGAAAACAATGACGCGTCCAGTGCTTTTTCAACACATTTTTGTCATTGTTCTAGGTGCTGTATTCCTCTGCTGGTTCAGTTTTTGATGTACAACCAGGGGACGTATAGGAGGCGAAGTTGCTTATCATGCAGGATCGGTCTAACTTCTGCCAACGCGACCGTCTTCCTTTACTTCTGGATGGTAATTGGATTGATTTCTGGCTGTTTTGATTTATTAATTGATTTCTAATTGATGACATTTTTACTTTAGATGACATGGATATAGCCATCCTTGTGCTGTTCTCGTTTACAAGCGACTCGTGGAACAGTTTGGCACTCTGACGAGAACGAAATCAGCTCCACATCCAACTCAATTATGAGGAAGATGACGCAACCTGTCAACTATATAGCCTAAAGGAACACGGAATAAGTGGTTTCTGTATACCCGTGACAACTCACTGCTGGACGCCATCCAGCAGAGCGTCCAAACCTCCAGAGTGGATGGAGACAACAATTTACAGAAGATCCGGCGGATCGGATCGGATCCGGTTCTCCAGAGTGGAGATCAGATGAATGCTAGCACCGCGGTCAAGAAAGCCATGGTTATGTTGTCATCAGCGTATCGAGAAACTGATCTGGACGAACCAGAACGTCCGGCACGGATTTCAGTTTACGATATCCGCGGATGAAGATGATGAAGATTATACGCCGCCGACAGCGATAAGATGATGCAAACTGATTGCAGGGATAAAGGAAACTCGTTACGAAACGCCCTTTACTATAGATCAAGCGCTGCCCCACTCAATGATCTCCGTGAAGCCGGACTGGAAAGTCCAAAAATAGAACAAGAAGATCCGGTTGAGAAAATGTGACGGACTCGAAACTAAACCCTTATGCCTCGTCGTTTGCAACCGGCCAACAAAGATCAGTCATCAGCAAAACGGTGACGTTTCAACACGACGGCAGACTGTTGTGAAATCAATTACTCTGAACAACATCAGACGCCGCTCATGTTTTCTCGCTCTAGTTCCCTCTGGAATCGCTCGACAGTTTAGATCAACAGCAAAACTGCCACGACGACGAAGGACGCTGTCCGTCGTCAGCGAATTTAGTCGATTGACAAGTCGAGCCGTCTCGCCCAGCCAACAACTGCGACCCGATTCGCCTGGTCAAACAATGCCTTCAAGCCCACGTCGTCGGCCCTCAAGCTCATCATCCGCAGCAGCAACATCAACAACAACAGATGCCGAAACCTCTGCAACGAGTGCAGCATGCTGAAGGCGTCTTTGATGGAACACAACGAATAATTTCTCGGAATGGAAGGCACTCCGGCTTTCACCCGAGCTGCTAGTCCACTTAGTCGGCTTTCGTTCGATGATGAGCCTTCATCACCAACCAATCCTACACCGCCTCCACCTCCCCCAATTGGTTATCGCTAGTCGACCTCCGATGTCCAATCCGTCTTCCGTGCCGGCTTCCAGCACTTCTTCAGCTAGCCAGCTTGTTAATCCTACTCTTAATCGAGTCATTCGTTCCGCGTCGGAAGGTTAATTTTCGCAGCACTTTCGATTACGACGAGGTATGTTCTCAATCTACAGAAATATTTATCAAAAAAAAAATTCAGTTTCTTCATTCTCATTGCCATTGCCGTTTGCAGCCTCGCCGTTTCAACGAAGAAGACAGTCCGCGGCTCTTACTCGATGGACCAGTTTAAGTTCATTACGTACATATTGATGGTGAAGTTATTAGCACGGCCAAATGACTGCCACCCAGTCACGGAGTTGGTCATCTTGATTCAGCTTGACTTTCAATTCAATTGACGCAAAGGAAACTGGAGAAGCAGACGATCAAAGTGGAGGTGGTATCGATGGCAGCTGCTTCCGATCCTGTACCGATTGAATCGAATGAATGGAGCGACGAAGAGAGCGGCAGCGAAGATGATTTGCTCCTGATATGACAGTTGCATCAGCTGGGGAATGCCCAAATCAAAGAGCGACTACCTCGATACGGATGTTCAGGACAAAACAAGAAAGCCAAAGTCTTCTAGCACGCTTATTAACGGACCTAACCGACCGGTGATTAACTCGTCACCACCTCAACAGCAACATACAACATACAACATATAACTTCACCAGCGACAACAAGCGCCCGGCTGAAACTATACACCAGTCTCACGAGCAACTCAGCCTGGTGGTCGAAGAAGCGCCAGCCCAGCTAGTCCGAGTCCTGTCCGTCCTAACCGAACTTGAGCTTTACGCCAGAACACGTCCCAGTCACATCACAGAAATCCAAATATCCTTCAGTTCCCGTTCTACTAGGACAAGTCCAACTAATACGATCAAACAGTCAAAGTCGTCGAGTCAGCAGCGCTCCTTGCAGTCCCCGGCAGCTTCCCTGGTGCTGAACAAGACAACCAGCAACATAAGAGACTCTCATTGGAAATGGCTTTGAGGACTTTGGTCGCTTCCCTCAAGTCTAGCCCACCGAAATCGGCCGAGTGTCTCAGTCATCGATTCTCAACATCCGCCATTGGCAACTATCGGCAAACAAGGAACGTTCACTAAGGAAAAGGTCTTCGTCTACCGAATACAAGTCACTTGATTTTGTGTCATCACCTAGGCTCCCGTCCTGTAGCGCTTAAAGACGACGAGATCCTGTCCGAGTTGCTGCCTCACGTTATTAGACGAAGATTAGTATCAACAGTTTCACATGATCGGTGGTAACAACAGCCAGCCATCTCCTCTACATTCTCAGGTATTTCTGATCCAGTTGACGACTAGTTCGTTGATTTCTTCATCCTTGAACAAACTGAAATGTAAACATCATTTAACTGATGTGTTGTGCACAAATTGCGATTTCAAAATCAATTTTATTTCTCAGTTGCCGATATTACGTTCAGACTCGCAATTGTTTTGAACTAATTGAAGCTAAACGTAATTCAACCAATTTCCATTAAAGTAATTCATTTCTCTATTTCAAGAATGACGTAATTACCTTGGTAAAGGTCGAATTTATTTTTCTGATTGGAATTGTTTCACATTTTAAGAAATTTTTGAATCGCAGCTTCCGCATTGCGTCAATCGATTTCAAAACCAGATTTCAAACGAGAAAACCCTGTTTTGTCCATAGTTTTTCCCGAAAAGCGCGTCTTTCGTTTGACATTTGTGCAACAGCAGTCATGGGTATCAAACGCTTAGCGATCCAACTCGACCCAGTTGAGACTTCATCCCGCTGCTGTGTTTATATTCGCCGGGAGACGTGATATCCGGTCCGTCACCATTTTTGGCAAGAGAAACGTCGACGTTAACGGTAATTCCCCTGATTTCCTTTGACAGGAATCGATTTGAATTGTTTAATCAACTCTACGTTTTCGACAGCATTGTATCTTGAGGTTGAGGGGCGTGCTAAAGTGGCTTGGAACTGAAATGACAATACCTATCGAGCCCAACATTCCTATACTTGAATTTAACTATTCCTTTGATTCACCGATGGCTCATTTTTCTACAAGGTAATGTATTAAACAAGAATTCTTTTTCTTTCTTATTATTGTTGCTCAACAACTAAATATTGTGCATTTATTTCCCACAGAAATGGCCGAGTCTGGGCTCAAATTCCCTTTCAGTTTTAGTCTTCCGCATGATGAAATTCCGTGTTCGTACGAAGGAAAATCGGGCAACATCCGGTACAGCATTAAAGCCGTCATCAAGAGACATTCGTTATTACTCAAGATGGTTTACGTCACCCAGCAAGTGTATTTCATTGTCAAAGCCGTTGTGGACCTTAGCAAAGACGTATCTACCTTGGTAAAAGTCGAAATTTATTTTTCTGTTTGGAATTGTTTCACATTTTAAATAAATTTTGAATCGCAGCTTCCATTGCGTCAATCGATTTCAAAACCCCCAGTCGAAGCGGATTATGGCCGATCCTTGGCTGGATAGAACGAATGGTTACACGTTCCAGGTGAAAAGATCCAGTTCAACGCCAACATCTGCCAAATCTGTACGTGGAACAACCGTTCAACTCATCCGCAGGTAATTCAATTTACTCTTATTTATTGAAATACGATTGAAAATTTGCCTCCTCCGTTAAATGTTAACAGTCCACGACGTTCACCGATGGGAAACACAAGAACAAAGTGAAGAAAATTTTTTGGCAAAGTAAAAGGACGAAAAATGTGCGAAAAAGAAATTCAAGTTTGGAGTCATTTCCCCGTCACCGTTCCTTGTGTTCCACCTTCAGGAATGCCGTTTTGTTATCTCGTCGACATATCCTACGTTATTAAGGTGTAAAAAACTCTTTTTGTTATCATCATACAGTTAAGAGTGTGATGACCGCAGCATTTTTGAAAATCTCAGTTGATCATCGACCCGGGATTTTTTTACGGCAATGTTGTTATCCGACTTAACATTGTAATTGCAAGTGGGACGAAGGACACGATCGGAATCCACGTTCAACCGCGTCCTCTGTCATCTCACCTGACCGCATTTCGCCGTGCAGATTGTCCTGCGACGGAATTGAGTTCCAGCACATCGATAATCGTAAAATAACACTCGTCTTTCTCTATCCTTATTGACGGGGCTATAATTATCAGGATATAATTTCTTATTTAGCACCTCCGACGGATCCCGGAATCAGTACCTGCGTGACCACAACGTCCACACCTATTTTATTATACCGCCCGCTCGACGTCGCAAGGTAAAACATTTTTTCGCACATTTATTTAATAGCGGCGGAAGGCCGGAAGCAAATTTTCATTTTCATTCTCGTTGTTGTTGTTATTTCGAATCCGCATGCGTGTCCGCTTTTGTGTTGCGCTTTCACGTCCGTCACTTTTTCGTGCCAAAAAACTAATCAATGTCAACTCGCGCGTTTCTAAGCAACGGCCAAACTAACGAACGAACTTTGCCCCTTTTTTCCCCCCATCCATCCCATTCCGCTTTTATTTTGCCACCGTCTTCCACAACAACTCGCACAACATCGTCAACAACAAAATGCAGCCGCTCTTGTTTAACACGCTGCAGGTGAAGAGCGCCTTGGGACAAGCCGGTGGACCAGGATCCGGTTCCGGAGGCAATGAACGACGTAAATTGTCGTTCCGCAACGTGTCGAACTTCGTGGTCCAACTGTTACACTCGATCAAATATTCGGTGGAAGTTCCTTTCTCTTATATCGCGGCCGTCCATTCCGTCAACATGCAACAACAACAACAACCAGGAACGAACTGTCACAATTCCGGTGGGAGTATGGCCGGTCATAAAAAGGTTAGGAATTTCTTTTTTTAAGTTTCTAATCAAATAAAGAACAATCTTTTATATTTTAGAACAAGGTGACGGACAAGTCGAAACGGCCATTGAAGAAACGTCACGCCAGTTTCCATCAACATCAACCGACGAATCGAGTCAACAAATTTCTGGCCCAGGCCATCGAGGCTCGTTCGATGGGTCAAGAGAAATCCAATCACGTTCACGCTCTGACCCTCTGCTTCCGTGACTCACTCAAAGAGGAACAAGTAAGTCCATCGATCCATCGAATTTATTTTATTATTTTCAATGTCGATAACTTTTGCTGGAACTGTTTTTTCCATCGTCGTACAGTACCAACGGGATGCGGACAGCAGTTTCGGCAGTTCCTTGGCTTGCAGTTTGGTCCTTCTCGTCTTTTTGGGCGGCGTCCAGTTGGCCGTTTTGCCTCGAACGCTCATTCTTCTTCTCCTGTTTCTGACGGCTTTCGTCTGGACGGCCGTCTTGCTCATGATGTTATTGGCCGCTCGTCTCCGATGGCTCCGCTGGGATGTGACGCACGCCTTCGCTTTCCGGCTGGCCATCACCGTTTTTACTATCGTCCTCTTATGCGCCGTCGCCCAGCAAGTCAAATGTCGTACGTCTTTGTCGTCGTTTATCTTTTCGTTTTTATCCAGTCCAGTTCTCTAATTGGTTGATTGATTCGCTTTTCAGTTCACTTGCAGACCGGAAAATACGTGCACCTCTGCTGTGGTTTCTGGCAACGTTACGCCCAGCACCGCCAAAAATATCGCCCAGCACCCGCGGAATGAATATCGGACCGGTCGTCGCCCGCAGACCACAATACGACATTTGGGGTAATAAGGTCAAAAGTTTTTTCAAATTCAAATTTTCGTAATATATTGTACTGATTTGATTTTAAATTAGACGAATCACCGGATGAATGAAATGAAGATAAAAAGGGGAACTGATGTTGTTGCGATTGGCGGCGAAGCGGCCGTTTTAGCTAAAGAATTGGCGGGCGTCAAACGGATACCATCACCTGCAGCGTTTTCCCAGCATTAAACCACGATGAAGTTCTTCCGACCGTTGTCATCTCTAATTCAGTAGCTATTCCACGTTCCGTCGCTTCGGTTGTTGTTGTAGAAAAACAATCCGATCCGGTTCAATCGGCCAGCAAAGACAATCCAGTTGTAATTCATGATGCACCTCTTCCGACCAAGAGATTGTCGCATTTAACTTCCCCATCGGCACTTCCTCGAAAATCCATCCGGCCGGAAGAAAAACCAGAAGATTCTCGATAATGAGTTTCTTATTCATTATGGCCTCTACAGGATTTATAATAGGATCTCTTTCAATTACATCCCATTTCCAGTATTTTAAACAATTCCATTGAAGGTAATGAAAAGTACAGACGTTTGAGTGGTTCAGGGAATGATCCGGTCTTCATATTGAAAACTCAATGATTTCATCTTGAACGAAATAGTTATTTCTTGTTTTGGAGAAAAAGCTGATTTTGTGAGTATAGAAAAGGGTAGATAGGGGATTATTGATAAGAACACGCCAATAAGTTGCTGAACATTGTGAATTCTCTGCATTGTAAACTCCAGTTAATCATTAACTTTTCAAAATGTTTAAGTTTATTCCCCTTTTTTATCGTTTTGTTCTGTTGAAGAGTTCGATATCTGCTGACTATTTACCCCTAGGCTATCACCTTGCTATTTCATTTCTGGAACTGGATGCGTGTGATTACAAACAACTCATTGCCCAATAAGTTGCTCGATTTCTACACTTTCAAAAGTATTTTACCTGCTAATTATTTGTGTGCATCTTCCTTTTAGATGATGCCGTTATGGAATCCATCTAAACAATGAGGATCAACCCAATTCCCTATAGTTGCAACTTCCTGCATCTTGGTGAGCAGACAGCTGATGACAAGGTAGGATTGATTTCTCTTGACCATGCAGTATATCCAGATAATTCCAATTCTGCTAGTAAATTGTAGCCCTGAAGGTTGGCAGTGAAAATGTATGGCATTCCATTTGTACCGGCAGAAAGGAATGATAATAAGCGCGCACTCGATGTGCATTTGATGATTTTTGCAACATGATTTGGCGTCGACTTGATGATAAATGAAAGTTGGTTTTCGTCTCGATCTTGGTTTGATGATTCGTGGAAGTTGATGATCGCCGCGAACTTGATCGAGCCTTCTTCCGGGCCTTGACACACACGGATGGGAAACGACCCCCCTCAACTCGCTCTGGCGGTTGGATCCTCAACTTATTTTTAATCGATTCATTGATCAGCGGTGATCTTTATCTGTATTCTGCGTGCTAACAAATTGCACGTAACAGAAGCAGACACGCTGATGTTTTCGTAAACACAGCAGTCAGCTAGACAAGAATTGTTAGCAGTCAAGGGTTTCAAGATAAAATCCGCAATCAACGGCAGGCGTTTCCTTCCGGCGAGCCGTTGGCGGATGAAGAAGTCAAGTGGCACCCAAGTTTACTCCGCCTTCATCATGTTCCAACCTCAAGCACTTGCATGAACTTATCCGCACACGTTTCCAAGAGATTCTTTGCCTCTTTTTCAAGCCGGTCCCGTCTCTGTTCGATTATTACTTCTATTGTCTGTCTGTCTCTCCCATTTCACCCGCACCAATGGACATGCTGGCCGCTCATAATTTGAGCGTTAGCCTTGATGACAACGAGGTGGTTGAATTCTTACGACATTAGGGCAATGATAATTGTGTCAGTCAAACTTGCTCGTTGACTGGAGACCGTTCCGAATCCACGGTTCACTAGCCGATAGACGGCGACGTCAAATGTAAAGATGGTAAGTCGGAAGTTCCACCTGTCTCTCTCTTCTTCTTACGGCTATTATAACATTATTCATTACATAATTTTATTCATTTTTTTATTTCGTAGGGTCGAGACATAGCGATTCGTCCAGCCTGGTAGACAGTATCAGACAGTATTCACATTATTGAAGACAGCTATCAAGAGTGCAGTTCGGATTCGGAATATAATTAATGCGAATGGCTATAAGATTTGGACATGGAAAAGCCGCGAATGTAAGTTTTATTAAGTTTACTGTGTTTGAATTGGAAGTAGACTGTATTTATAAATTGGCAATTGGATTTCAGATGCCTCCATTTTGGCTGCTGGTGTTGAAAGTTAACGAAGATGCAGTAGTGACCTATTACTTTCATTGTCGCTACGAAGAATTGCTACAGTGGAGACAATTCCACTAAGATCCGCTTAACAGCATAACGGCGTTTTGCCAATTGATCAATCAGAAAAAGTTGCTAAAAGATCTGCAGGATACGAAACTCTATTGGAACCGGATACCCATGACGATATTTGGCATCAGGATGACTTGGCCCACAGCAAGACGTCTTCTTAGTTCTTACCGTACCAATTCAGAACATTTCCACAACCGTTACCAGAAGTAGCCCAGTTACCTGGAAGCCACGCTAAAGTTAATTGCAACCGGACACATTCCAATGCGGTCATGGGAGACGCAGGATTATCCTCTCCATCCGCACCTCAAGACTGGGCCCGGTAAACTGGGCACTTCTAAAGGTGTTCAACAGTTGCACATCTTACTCAGCGAATTTCTTGTCAACAATCGCAACAACATGTTCGTCTACCGGAAGATTCCGGCAACGTTTTCTACCTGCATCTGAGCGAATAGTCGTGCAACGAAATAGCTCGGATTCTAGCCTTCCATTTCTCTTTACAATACCGATGAAGCAGATGGTGTCGCTTATATTTAATGAAGACATCGTTGACACGCAACGGCGAAGTGGATCTTTAATTGAACGAGATAGTGTTGGAAGAGGAGATCAGATGAGCCTGGTCATTGTATCGCTTAATCGTAGTCAACAGTATAAGTCGCAACACTAATGCGGGAGAAGATGGCATTCAACTCAAAGTGCACGGCAACACGGAAGCTGATCAGGCTATTAAAGGCGACTTGCTGCGCGTCCTGCAGAAAAAAACTTGGACGACGCTGTGCTAGAAATACTCCATTCGCTACTCAGCCGTGCAAATGACGCCAGATGACGTACATTTCCAACAGGAAGCGCCTCACGTAATCGTCAATTAACTGTCCAGGATTGCACTTTTCCGTTTTGCCTGCCCTGGCGTATTATCTGTTCCAGGACTTGATGGGCTCAGTCATTTACATGCCTAAATACATAGACTTATTGCCAGGATATACATGCCTTTCCAGGATTATTCCGCTCTCTAGCTCCTACTTCGAGCGTCTTTTTGTAATCGACCGCAAGTGTCGGGTATTAGCCGGGGGATCTCCTGTATCGCATTTGCTCTGGTGGACGGACAGAGTAACCCAGTTAGTAACCACGAATGGCCTCGACTGATCACATTTTTCAAGATGGATGATGGAGTTGGCCCGTCATCGTTAAATGACTTTGAAGAATTGGTTACCATGAACTACTACGAAAAGATGCCCGAAAGAGGCCAGTTCCCATAGCAGCAGAATCTGGGAGCGCGGCCACATCAACTTAGAATTTTTGAAAGAGAAGTTCGAATCGCCATCCAACACTCTCTTTGGAACGTCATTTTAGTATATCGACTCCTGCCGTTCCCTCTTTGTGCAATGAGAGATCAAGACGGAATGGTAGTTCCGCAATCTATGGCAGACGACCTGCCGTGTTCCGAACCGACTACTCCCGTCCGTCGTAAGTGGTAGTTAATCTAGCCCATGACTCCGGAGTTGTCGATGAATATCTATGCTTCATCCTCTCCTTGCACTCCGTACGCACCTTGTCTACCCATTCCCAAGTGTCCCAAACAGGGTAGTGTGGATCGTTCAACGCTGGACAAAACGTTAATCCTGATTGGACGGAACAGGAACATGGCACAATGGGGAAAATCATTGAGTGGTGAGATTAACTTACCTGACGTCCAACAGGAGAATAATGAATTGGTTCTAAAAGTTCAACAAAGCCATCAGCGCTTCGTCTCTTACATCCATTTCTCTCAAAGTAGGCCTAATCCTTGCCCGAAAGGAGTGAAACTAGTTCAGTCTCAAAGCGGAAATTTTGGTAGCGTTAGCGATGTGGACAGGATGAATACGAGTGAAAAGCACGGCTCTTTGGTTTCACTTTTGATCCCGCGCCAGCGTCTTCTCTGGGCCACAGTCAACAGCAACCAGGAATGGGTCATGCGGATGTACAACTTAAACAAGGACAGTTATGAATCCTTGTTGAATCAATGCACCAAACTATAGTCCAGTGGCACAACGTCCGCTGGGCTTTGCTCTCCAACATTGTTTTCCAGAAACTGAGATTCTTCCACAATCAGCAGTGCTCGGGCAGAGTCACGCTCACCAGACTCTTCAGTCTTCAAAGCATTCAGTTCCTGATCTTGTCGGACATGGAAGCTTTGGCCAAGCTTCACAATCCGCCCGTATCACGCGATTGCAACGCAAGCCGGAAGCCTATTTAGTCTAGTTTACCTCACTTGGCTCATCTGGAAACTTTTAGGGATAGCAAACTAACCAGGTAATTGAATCATTAAATACTAAATCGGCAATCATTTGAGTTTCAAATTTTTCGTTTGTCCTCTTCCCTAAGACTGCTGATGAGTAATACGCCTTACGGGAATCAAGGAGATCTCGTTACCCGACACTGTAAGCAAAGGATAGATAAGAGATATTCTGGACGAGAAGAAATGCAACGGCTACTGGTGCTGCATATTTGTTAATCTGCTTCTGTTACGTGCAATTTGTTAGCACGCAGAATACAGATAAAGATCACCGCTGATCAATGAATCGATTAAAAATAAGTTGAGGATCCAACCGCCAGAGCGAGTTGAGGGGGGTCGTTTCCCATCCGTGTGTGTCAAGGCCCGGACGAAGGCTCGATCAAGTTCGCGGCGATCATCAACTTCCACGAATCATCAAACCAAGATCGAGACGAAAACCAACTTTCATTTATCATCAAGTCGACGCCAAATCATGTTGCAAAAATCATCAAATGCACATCGAGTGCGCGCTTATTATCATTCCTTTCTGCCGGTACAAATGGAATGCCATAAGACTTGACTGACGGACGTGGTAACAAATTGCGCTGATAACAAAGCTTTTGTTATCAGTTTCTTATTCATAAACTCCCTATTCTAATGTCGAATTATAACACCGATTTCTATTTTCATCAATTTGGAATTTTTTCGTTTCAAGCTTTCGATTGACGTTTCTTGCTGATTGTTACAGGGGAGAATTTCTTTTCCTTTGTATTTCAAGTATTTCGCATGAATTTAATTACAATGCACATAAATTCTTATTAGTTAGTAATTATATCTCGTTGGTCGTAATTATAACTTTAGCCGTAAAAAGCTTTATTGATAAAATATGAAATAAATCAAAAATATAAAAGGGAAGATAAAAAGCGATAAAAAGCAAAGAAATGAAAAAATAAGAGGAATTAAATAAAATATCATTAAAAGAAAATATCTGACTCTTCTCACAACTGACATGTCCTCTACTAGGAGAGGTGAACATATCTCTGAACACATCTCTCCTGCTAGGCCCATTTGTGAACAACAATATCGCACAAGTCCACGATAACTCGTGTGTTGCTTAAGTAGGTCAACGATTTGAGAGCAGTTTTCTTTTCGGTAATTTTGACGTAATACGGCAATATCCTTGTAATTGACGTCGATTCCTTTTTCAATCAAAAGTCGAATGATGTCAATTAAATTTTCGTTTTGATAGTTTTCACACAATAAATGAAGACAATTCCTTCCGATTCTGTCCTTGCAATTGACATCAATTCCACTTTCAATTAAAAGTCGAATAATGTCAATTGAATTTTCGTTTTGATAATATCGACACAAATAAAAAAGGGCGTTCCATCCGAATCTGTTCTTGCAATTGACGTCGATTCCATTTTTAATCAGAATTCGAATGATGTCAATTAAATTGTCGTTTTTAGAATTCCAACATAATAAATGAAGAGCATTCATTCCTCTGTTGTCCTTGCAATTGAGGTCGATTCCTTTTTCAATCAAAAGTCGAATAATGTCAATTAAATTTTCGTTTTGATAATTTTTACACAAATAAAAAAGGGCGTTCCATCCAGAGTTGTCCTTGCAATTGACGTCGATTCCATTTTCAATCAAAAGTCGAATGATGTCAATTAAATTTTCGTTTTGATAGTTTTCACACAATAAATGAAGACAATTCCTTCCGATTCTGTCCTTGCAATTGACATCAATTCCACTTTCAATTAAAAGTCGAATAATGTCAATTGAATTTTCGTTTTGATAATATCGACACAAATAAAAAAGGGCGTTCCATCCGAATCTGTTCTTGCAATTGACGTCGATTCCATTTTTAATCAGAATTCGAATGATGTCAATTAAATTGTCGTTTTTAGAATTCCAACATAATAAATGAAGAGCATTCATTCCTCTGTTGTCCTTGCAATTGAGGTCGATTCCTTTTTCAATCAAAAGTCGAATAATGTCAATAAAATTGTCGTTTTGATAATACAAACACAATAAATGAAGAGTGTTATTTCCGTTTCTGTTCTTGTAATTGACGTCGATTCCTTTTTCAATTAAAAGTCGAATGATGTCAATTAAATTTTCGTTTTGATAATACAAACACAATAAATGAAGAGTGTTATTTCCGTTTCTGTTCTTGTAATTGACGTCGATTCCTTTTTCAATTAAAAGTCGAATGATGTCAATTAAATTTTCGTTTTTATAATTAAGACACAAGATATGAAGAGCGTTCCATCCGTTATCGTTTTTGCTATTAACGTCGATTCCATTTTCAATCAAAAATTGAAGTAATTTCAACAACGACTTGTCATTCCCTTTCTTTTCTATCAGATAAAGGAGTGGGGTCAATCCGTTTTCATCCACGCAGTTGAGATCGAATCCTTTTTTTATCAGAATTTCTATTCGTTCCTCACTTGGATTTGTTTGTGCTTTTAACAGGTCGAATAATTTCATTTGATCAACTGGATTTCGAATTTGTTCAAGTTGATGGACGACATCTGACGACGTGATTCGCTTCTCCGGTTGGTCCGCCAACATTTTCTCAATCAGATCACGTACGTTTTGGGGATTAATTTCTGTTTCAAATATTTCGAAATTATTTTATTTTAATTTGGTTAAAAAATAATCTTTTTAAATTTTCTTACTCGATAGATTAATGGGGTTATTCGTCAGTATATTAGGAGCTATTTGAAAACGAGTCCCGTAAAGATGCAGTCCGCCATTTAAATAATATCCGAACAAAAGTCCTTCCGCAAAAACGTCCGTTTGGATTGTTCCTCTTTGTTCAATTTTATCTCCCTCCGTTTCTCCGTCGTCCAGCAGTAGTTTCAATAATTCCGGCGCCAACCAATCGGGTGTTCCACTGACTCCGCTCATCGAGCAAGTTCCACGTTCATTAACGGATTTGCTCAATCCGAAATCGGCCCATTTCATCAAAACATTTCCGTTTTCTGGACTCACCCAGATGAGGACGTTTGCAGGTTTAATATCTCGATGGATCAATCCTGATTTATGAATGTATTCCAATCCAACAGCTAACTGATAAAGAACATCAAATGTCGGTGGCATCGGGCCGCGGTATTTTTTCGGGTCGCCATATTTCAAAAATAATTTGTCTAGTGAGGCATTGCACAACTCGAGATAATAATACCTGATAACGATTAGAAAATCTTTTAAACACTTTCTGGTTTTCGAAATATGTTTTATAACCGAGTTTTTTACCTGAATTTCGAATCACTTTCAACGTGTAACAGTTTAATGATATTGGGATGATCCAGTTTCTTTAGTGCCTCTTCTTCTCGTTCATTACTTGTTATGTCAGACAGTGGAATTCGTTTAATTGCCACTGGTTTTGCACACCACACTGCCTCGAATACTTTGCCAAAACCTCCCTGTCCTAAAAGCTTATTTTTATCCAAATCTCTAAGATTGGACATGACGTTCTAATTACTTAATTTTTACTTTAAATCCTTTTAGAAATTGAAACTTTCCTTTGTATTCTGATAGTCGAAAGTGGTAAAAGTTGATGAATTTTCCAAATGAAACAACAAGGTGCAATGTTCTTGGATATCCCGTTGTAACTATTTAATTTTTTGCTCCTTTCGTGTAGAAAATGAAAAACAAAGTTTTATCTTCTTATCAATTAAAGGAGCAAACTAAATGTTATTTTAGTCCGTTTTATCTTATGGCAACAATTTTCAATTTTATCTTTTTGACCAAAATCGTTTTGGGGTTTGTGATTAAAGAAAATAACTACTGAATGCAAAAATTAATGAGTAATATCAATCTGAAAAGTATATTTAAACATTCCTAATGATATAATAAAGCATTAGCCACATTTTGACTTCCTCCTCGACATTCCCTTTGAATTGATTTTGACATTCCGCCTCGCAGCAACGGCCGCGTCCATCACTCACAACAAATACAACAACAACAAGCGCCGCCATTGTCGCAACAACAAATGCAAAATCTCAGTCCTATTCCAAGTTGTTCGGAAACGGAAAGTGGATCACCTTTGGGCATGGGTCTCTCGATCAGGACAGTGACGGCTGGTCCGATCCAGTTGCAGAAATCACCCAGCGCTCCTCCACTCAAAAGGCAGCACCACAGCAGTCAACAACATTCCGGACTTCCGAATCGACCTGCTTTCGAATTTCCGGCACCTCCACCACCTCCGCCTCACGGCACGTCGTCTGCGGGCAGCAGCCGAGTCTTGGGCCGTAACCTACACCACAGATCGGATGAAAGTCTTTCCGGAATCGGATCCTCCATGAGAGGTGGAACTTATTCGACTCGAATCCATTCGTCGGCGGATGACGTCAGTTCAGCCAACCGGAGCGAATGGAGTGAGAGCGAAACTGAGGACAGTTCTTCCGATGAGAGTTACACCAAAACGGAATTTGATCCTGACAGCCCTGGAACATCGCCTAATTTCCGCATTCCGTCGCTCCTGCCACTCAGCCTGGACATAGAAAAGGCCTGGTCGCGCGCATGAACGCGGAATTTACAGCCAACGGACACCGACCCGAGGTTTTGGCCCAATCGACGCCATCCAGGCCTATACAGCTAATCCTTCCGCCGCATCGACAACGGAAACGATCGAATTGAAAGGTAATAACACATTCACTTTTATTAATACAAAAATCATTAACATTTGATCGTTTTCTTTTTAATGTTGGTGGAATAGATTTGCATTTGTTGAAAGTGCCGACGCCCAAATTAACAACGGCCGAAAGTAGCAACCGCTCGATGAAATCGGGGACAACCTGCCGCAGATTCTGACATCATCGCCGAGTTTTGTGTGGCGGAATCTTGCGCCAGTTTTGAATTCGTTGACGACGAAGAGGAAGGGTGGGTCAACCGAACAGGAGCAACATCATCAGCGCTCACAACCTCCTTCTCCGCCCAAGTTATTTGGTTATTAGCTCCGACGGAACAAAGTCAAGTTCGGCCGTCTGCAGTCCTAGCAGCACGTCAGAGATTGGCAGCGTTTTTGGTCTCCGTTTCGATCCTCAAGAAAACAAAATGACTCCTCTGCAGTTGACGGCAACTGCCGGAGAAACGGCCCGATCCCCTCAGAGTGGCTCAGAATTGGTGGAATCGTCTAAACAACAACCCAGCAGATTTCCGCTGGATTTGAGCAGCCCGACGCGATCAGAAGGCGGACTTTTCCCTAGTCTCAAAAGCCAGGCAAAGAAAAGCGAATACGAAAACGCCACAGATGACGAGCGGAAGAGGGACGAAGTGGCTGAAGCCGTGGATGTTCGGAGAGAACACGTCCGTCAGATCCGTCCGTTAGTGCGGCGGCACTTCAAGCTGAGACGAGCCAGTCAGAGTGGAGATGACAGCAACGAAGATGGACAAAATCAGGATTGCCCACAGGGACCTCTGCTGGGATCCAACAACCAACATTCGCTGGGCAACGGCAGGAATCTTTGCCACAACCGACGGCGCAAATTCCATTTTGGACTGACCAGTGACGTCGAATCGACGGGCTGGACGATATTCTCAATTTGGAGACTGGATGCTAATCCATCCGCTTCCGGAATCGGTTCAAGTAAAACCAAATTTGATTTTTCACATTCAAAATTGATTTTAACAAATTATTATATTTAAATTTGGCAGATAAAATGACGAGCAGCATGTTGTGCGATTCCGAGTTCCTTGGCATTTGACGATCTGTACGACGACGCGGCCAGCAAACAGCTGAAATTATTGAAAGTTATTAGAAATTGAAAAAGTTTTTTTATTAGTTGAAAAGTTATTAGTTATTGAAAGCTAAATTCTCTCTGCAGCTTTACGAAATTTGTTAAGTTTTTCTCTACACAGACTCCCCCTGGGCATTTATTATCAATTTAGCACGTCCGTTATTTTTCGATTTCATTTTTCTTTGGAATTGACTATAATTCAGTTGATATACGCAAGACTCCCAGGACTTGATTAAGTATCTTTAAACTAGAATTTCTGTCTTTAATTATTAATTTTGATTCAAATTGCTGGTCTTTTTTGCATTTGCATATCTTAATTTTCTTTCTGTCTCTTTCAAATCGCCTCTGTCCATCAGCTCGTTCGTCAGTGGCTTCTCTTGACAGTTTGTTTTGTTCCTTTTTTTGACAAGTCTCGCTGATATGAGTTTTCACGATTGATAATTTTTTCGTTCAGTGGAAAGAAAATGGTGTGCCTTTATCTCTTAAATTCAATGTCGCCGGTTTATTTCGCTGATGAGCGATCAATTTCAATGTTTCGATTGCTGTTACGATTCCCTTCGTTGTTATTTTACCTAAACAATGTCATTGTGTATACTTAACTAGGTATATTTATATTGTCGGGGAAACGTATGACGTATAGTAGGATACAAAATAATAGACAAAAAGAAGTCGGCGTGGCCAATTTCGAAGAAACTACAAACTAAAAAAAGATGTTACACTTTCCGATCGTCAGAAAAAGTTAAAATAACTTACTCGAATGTTATTATTATGGATCTATACTCTTGCACTTTTTAAAAAATGAAAAGACCCACAACACAAAAGCCCATTTCATGTATATAAAGGCAAGCAATAAGACAACGTTTTCATCGTAGTTGTTCCTTCAATAAACGACGATCCGCTGGAATCTTAAAAATTGGTGGATATATTTTATTTTTTAGTTATCTAAATGAACAAACGTTTCACTATTTTAAAAAATAACTGAAAAACGTCATTTTTGAAAAATCCGCCAACCTGCATACATCACCGGCACCTAGTGGGCGAATTGTGTACTACTCTGTGAAATCCAGTCGTCGAGCTATGCAACAACTGAACAACAAGTGAGGGTGACTGTGTGAGACTGTGAGAGGATGGTGAGAAGCCATGTTAATATTGCTCATTCGTGTTGACTGAAATGCAGCTTTTTCTGTTATAATTGAACGTCAAAAAGGCAGCTAATAAATTACTGTTAAAAAGTATTACGTAATTTACGTTATCAAAAGTGATAATTGTTCGACACATTGGATATAAGTTAACCGTTTCGTGTGTGCCAACCTCATCAAGCCGTTTCAGTAGTAGGACAAAAAAAAAAAAAAAAAGTGATGCTCAGGTAACTTTTTAGAACATTTCAAATTGTCATCTCATCTATAGTGATATTTTGGTTGCATGAAAACATGGAAATCAACACTGAACCTATGCTGCTGCCTGTAAAATTCTCAGTAGAGAACACAATCCACACATTGACATCCTCATCAATAGCTATGTTGTACCAAAGCTGGTGGAATTCTTCAGCCGTGCCAGCAAGTAAGCCTAATGTTTGATTATTTCCCCGATTCCCTTATGCTAACTTATGCCCTTGATGCCATGATTGTAACTGCAAAGCAAACAATCTCCACCTGGCTGCAAGTTCACTACCAGGGAACGGAGGCAACTTTTACAGAAATCATTCGGTCAGGTTGTTTAATTGTTTTGAAAAATCAATTTCTCACATCAATATTTATATTTTTCTTGTTTTAAATCGCAGATGCTTGTTAGGCTGTGCAGCGTACCAGCAGCCACTGAAGAGCTGGCCAGGAAAGATGATTTGACTCTTCTGTTTTCTGCCCTGAGTTCCTGGTGTCCTCAGCACAACCTCCTGTGGAGAAAAAATTGAAAATGAACTGCTGGTCGTGTTGACTAGACACGGGAGGGACGAGTGCCAACAGCGGCAGCAACATTCATGTCCGACCCATTCCCATCATCGACGTTATCATGGATCAGCACTGTCAATTTCAAACGGAATTACTGACGATCGTCATGGAGTATTTGTCATCGGCTGGCGTCATCCTGGGCGAACAAGGAGTTCTACCCATCGTCACCCAAAATGGCGGAAGTCTTCAGAACGTAGCCCCCAACATTTTCTATTTGGCCGGTCGATTGGTGGACAAACTCTGGCTGGGTGTCCTCAACCGTGATCCTCATCACGTTTTTGATTTCATCGTCCAGCTCATCACACAGGCCAAGAAACGGACGTCGAGCACTGGAGGAGGGAACAGCAGCTCCAGTAGCAGCTCAAGCTCTTCCGGTTTAGCTTCGCAATCGCTGGACAACATCTACCGCTGTCTGAATCGATGCATCCTGTTTCTATTATCTCGGCCAGCCGACTCGATAAGTGAACAAATGTCTTTGCTGGAGGCTCTACATAAACTGACTAATCACAGGTAAATGAGTTCAAATTTTCTTTCTTTCTTTCATGTTATTCGAAACTATTTTTGTTTTGTTTTACAGGAGTTTGATTTTTGGATCGGGTAATCACGACCTGGAATTTATTGGCTGCCTGTGCCACTGTTTACTCCAATTGACTTTGACGTTAAAAATCTCGTAAGTTTCATAACAATTTGATTCATTTTCATTAAAATTAACTGAAATTATCTTAAAAAAGAACGGAACCGAGTCGGACGACGTGGCACGTCAGTGGAAAAGAAAATGGAACCCAACAGCAGTTTGAGAGAGGCCCGGCACTTGGCTGCGGTGGCCGCCCAGCGCGTCTGGGAGGAATTGTACGTCAGCAAGAAGCCGGCCGTCGAAGAGGCTTTTAAAATCAGTTTGGGTGCCAACACGCAACATCGAGCTCCCAGTTTGGAGCTGGTCAGAGATCCGGCATTGAAATTGTGGCTTCAATACGTCGAAGCCGAGCGTCGATCCGCCTACCGTACGGTCCTGGAAGTGTCTACACCCAACCAGATCCAATCCAAGATACAAAAAGTGACGGGTGGATTGACTCGACTCACCAGCCGATCGTTGACGATGAAAAGTAGCAAAAAAGAAGAAACGGCCAACGTTATGGGCCGGCACAGTCACGCTGGAAATTTATCCTACTGCTGGGCGGATGTTTGGTTATCCACTCAGTACCAATTGGCTGGTCTTAAGGAACAATTGGAATTGGAACGGAGACAGAGGCAGCGAGCGCTCCAGCACGTCGAGCAATTCAATCGGCTCAACTGGAAACGAGTGGAAGAAACGGAATTGCTGCGGGTGCGAGGCCTTTGGGGCCCTTCGGAAGAGTCTCGAGTGTTGACCAAATGGATGCTGGACATGACGGAAGGACCTTGTCGAATGCGCAAAAAATTGACACCCAATCCGCACTTTTACGCTTTGTATCCATACCGTCCGGAATTGGAATTAGCGGAGAACAAATCCATCAGGTACAAAGTGGCCACCAGCCTGGACGCCAAGGAACATTTCAAATTCTACTCGAAATGGAGGCAGAGTTTGCTGCAGGAAGAAGATCAAGTGGATCGTGTGCAGGAGCAACAGGATGCCCAACAAGTCCAGCAGCCATTGGTGGAGAGCAGCACCGGTGACGAGTTGGTGGCGGCCGAAACGATCTTGTCTACTCCGCAGCTACAGGATCTTCCACAATTGCTGCGGCCCATCAAACGAGACGTGAATCAACCGATGGCCGATATCGACGAAGAAGTGGAATTGATCGGATCCAGCCCAGCTGCGGATGAACCTCTATGTTCTGAACATGGACTCAATCGACAGCCCAACAACAGCCGCAGGATTGGCAAAATCTGATGCGTTTGTTGGAAGAAAACGAGAAAATCGGACATTTATTCCGATCCGCTCGCGTTCAAGGACTGGAAACGGTCGACGGACTTCTCCTCTTTGGTATTTGATTTCATGTGTATTTATTTTCACCTAAATGTTAATTGTTTTGTTTGAAATAGGAAAAGAACATTTGTACGTGGTCGATGGATTCACTCAAACCCCATAGCAGGAAATCCGCGACGTTTCCAATTTCCCTTCGGGAACGTTCGAGCCGATCGTTCCTCCTTACACGACGCCCGGCTACGGCAGCAGTGGCAGCAGCAACAACAGCAATAGACAGGAATTGAAATCGGTTCATCAATGCTCCCGGCTGGGCTACGAAGACATCCGCGAAGTGCATAAACGTCGCTACTTGCTCCAACCCATTGCACTAGAGATTTTCTCCAACGACGGACGCAATCACTTGCTGGCCTTCCCTCCCAACGTCCGCAACAAAGTCTATCAGCGATTGCTGGCAACGGCGACTGGACTCTCTGATTCAGCCAGCCAATCAGTGGCTGGTCAGAAACGAGCGGCCAATGTGGAACAATCAGCCGGATTGCTGTCGACCATGACGGCCGGTCTGATGGGAGAAACGTCAGTGACTCAACGTTGGGTCCGCGGCGAGTTGTCCAATTTCCAATATCTGATGCATCTCAACACGTTGGCCGGCCGCTCGTACAACGATCTCATGCAGTATCCAGTTTTTCCCTGGGTCCTGGCCGACTACGATTCCGCCGAGTTGGACCTGTCGCATCCGTCAACTTTCCGCGATTTGTCGAAACCGATGGGAGCTCAGACGTCGGATCGGCTCCAGCAGTTCCGCAAACGCTACAAGGAGTGGGGCGATCCGCACAACGAGACGGGACCTTACCACTACGGAACGCATTACTCGTCGGCCATGATCGTTTTCTCGTACCTGGTCCGTCTAGAGCCGTTCACTCAACAGTTTCTCCAGTTGCAGGGTGGCTATCTCGATCTGACCGATCGTCTATTTCATTCCATCAGGGAGGCCTGGTGGTCGGCAGCCCATTGAATATGGCCGACGTCAAGGAGTTGATTCCGGAATTTTTCTACCTGCCTGACTTTCTGGTCAACGCCAACCGTTTCGATCTCGGATGCAAACAGAGCGGAGTGGCCCTGGAGGATGTTGTACTTCCTCCCTGGGCTGAGAACGGTCCCAGGGAATTCATCCGACTGCATCGTGCCGCACTAGAGAGCGACTACGTATCTCAACATCTGCACGAGTGGATCGATCTCATCTTCGTCTATAAACAGCAGGGTCCAGCGGCCGTCGAATCCACCAACCTCTTCCATCCGCTTTTCTACGAAGGCAACGTGGACATTTATAGTATCGAAGATCCTTTGAAGAAGAACGCCGTCATTGGATTCATCAACAATTTCGGCCAGACGCCTAAACAGCTGTTCAAAAAGTCGCATCCCAGCAAAAAAGTGGGTGGAGCTGGAAGTCGAATCAGCGGATTGGAAATGGCCTTGCCTTTAGCGGGTCAGGCAGCTATGCAGATCCTTCTGTTGCTGCCGTCGGCATCAGGATTTCATTCGAGTGGATCTGGTGGAAGTGGAGCGGCCGCCGAGGCTTTTTTTCATCACGTCGATCACCTAAGTCCTTCGCTTCAGGCCGTCAAGGAGCAGTTCGTCCAGTTGCGGGGACAGCAGCGAACACGAAGGACCCGACAGCAGTAAAATGATTATAAGTTCATTTTATTTTGAAAAATTAATGAATTGAATTTCTTTTTGCAGCTTCTTTGCCCGTCCCGAAAAAGGAGAATCCACTGGAACAACAACAACCGACCGACCGATCCGTTGCAAACGAGTCGGAGTGATTCGAGTCTCAACGGGACGTATGGAAATTCCTTTAGGATATCGGAATCATCGTTTTCATCAATATAAGAGAACTAGATGGTAATTATGAATTGATTCTGAATTAAGTCAACACGTCTCGTTTGTTGTCTGAAAATTTAAAAAGAAGCGCAATTTTTGAATAGAGTTCTTCATCAACGACATCTGGTAGAGAAACTCTGAACTAGATTATGTATTCTTTCTTCGTCTGCTTCATTATCGCGTGGTTTTCGTTGAAGATGGTCGTTTTTCTGGAACGTTGGTCTTCTGAATTTATTTCTTAAGTATCTTTTTTATTACCTTTCAAGTTTCAACAAATGCTATTACATCTTTCTCCCTGCTATTCTGCGTAGAATTTTCAATTAGTGAGTTCGGAAATTTTTGTCAATTTAAAATGTTGGAAGTCTTATAAACTTGTTGTAATCGTCACTTTTTGCAATTTTATTTTCGTAAACTTATCAGTACTCTCGTTTAAAAAATGATGAAAGTTGCCTTTCTGCTCAAAATTATCTGAAAGATAAAACTACTCGCTTCAAACTTTAGTAGACTTAGTTAACTATTCATTCTCATTTCTCAGTATCATCTAGTTTCATTGTGTTATATGGTGAGATTTTCCTCTTTAAGCTTTTAATATTCATGTTTTTTTTTACTTAATTTAGTATTCCTGACTGGAAGATGAAGAAATTCTGGTAACAGATTGTGTTGTCCTGCGGACCTTGAAATGAAGAGACTTGACTAGAAGAGGAAACAATTAACTGTAGCCATTTCTAACTTATATTTTTTGCCGAGTATTTAATTGACTTTCAGCGCTTTGAATCTAGGTGAATTAAGATAGTCTCTTTTTCTTATTATGTCATGCTGTATGTATCAAAATATTGATTGATTCAAACACTCAGTTGTCTTGAATGTAATCCATTGCAATGTTAAGTCTTGTCGATTTCGTTTTTATTATGCGAAATATAATAAGTATAATATCATGTATAAAATAATATAAGAAAATATACAGATTAGAAGAATTGCGATTTATTTGTCCCACCTCCACCCACAATTCCTCCACTATTTTACAAACATAACAGCATTACAATTATACATAACATACATACACCAATAGTCTACCCATTGGCTGCCACGCCATGCAACTGATAAGTTGCTTTTCTACTTACTACTCGCCGTGTCCGAAGGATCCACGACCAAAGAGGGACTTGCCATTGCTGACAAGTCCGGGCTGACACGATGATGGGAGTAGTAAATAGCGTGCACGCATCTACAACCACCACCGCGTCGACAAGGGGGAAGTCCCTATGGTGCACACTAAGACACGCCTTTCGGCGGAACAAGCTAACATGGGGGAAACAAAGGCGTGGCAGCCAACGGATAAACTAACAAAAACATAGATACCACAGCAATACAAGATGAGATGATGATGATCCACGTTGACAACTTGAAGAAGGGATGGGTTCTTTCGATGTTCTTGTAGGCTGCATCCTCCTGGTTATTACCGAAATGGCTACATAAAGAAAATAAGTTAACAAAAATTCTACTTAGCTTAGAGATTTTGTAAGCAGACTTACACATGGTAATACCAGTAAGGTTTTCCTAGCTGATCCAGAAGATGGGATGACGATGAGTGATATGATGGGATGGCAATTCAAGTGAGATGATGATGACTGTAGCTTTTTTCCCCAAGACGGAGAACCGCAGAAGATCCATGTTGATGATTGTGAGGGGCCGACGCTCTTTTGATGTCCATGAAGGCTGCACGGTTATTACCGAAATGACTAAATAAAAAATAAAGAGTTAATAAACAGTCTTTAGAATGATGAATATTTATGGCATTCCAACTTACTTGGGTAATAATGATGAGGTATTTTAGGCTTATCCTAGAAGGGCTGATACTTTTGATGTTCATGTAGATTGCATCCTTTTGGTTATTACCAGAAGCACTGAAGAAAAAGGAGTTGACAAACACAGGTTCTTCGAAATAGAGATAGGTCAATCATACTTACAGACAGTAATACCAATCAGGTTTTCTTGGGTGACACATACATTGCTCCAGACTTCCTTTGTTCGTGGTTTTGAAGCTCCTGCCACAGATGATAAGGAACCTGGCAAATAAGTGACAATTACAGGTTGGTTATACTTGTAATCATATCGGGCACTTTTGGAATTCAAAAATACTCTTACCAATGGAGAACATGTAATCCTACAACTGTTAGGTAACAAAGTTGTATTTGTGCAGCAGAAGGGAGGAATTAAATCAGGAACATTGAGCCACTAGTTGATTAAGTAGCCAATATACTTTGTCAGACCTGAAAATGACAACAGATTTCGGGTATACCATACACACATTTTCTTCAATTTCGAGTAGAATTTGGGCATTTTATTAAATACAGTTTTACAGTAATGCTTTAGGTTAACTTACTTACGAATTTTTTAATGAATTAATCCAAAATATTCCAAATAAGTCGAGAAAATAAGGCACACAAGAACGGCCATTTTCCCAAGACGAAGACAACAATAGTCAGAGACATCTAGTGTCAGTCCTTAGACACTCATCCCACAGACTGGATTCCAATCCAGCAGATCTTTAGACACTCACAGATTTAAAAATCCACCTTCTTCTTTACTTAAAATATGCTTGAATTGATAGAAACTGTGTGGAGAACAAAGCTCACTTTTTACTTTTAGGCAATTAGAAAACTCAAAATTTACCGGAAATAGACCGGAACTAGACCGATATCTCCTCAACTATTGAGCTGAGGTCAAAATAACTAACAGATTCGTGATCTCCATCAAATTTCAGGTAGGACAGATGTATTTTAAACGAAATCTATGACATGGCCCAAAAAAAATTTCTCTGAACTATATAGTACGTCGATTTTTGCGATTTTCGACGATTTTCGAGTATTTTGGATGGAAAAGTGAGCTATACCATATATCACACGAAGATCACGAAAATCGGGTTCTTTTTTGCATCAGCTCAATGGTTACTTAGCTATAAGCACATTTAGAAACCGGAAGTAGAGAACAGCGCTGATTTTTTCAAATCTGAAAAATGAGCTTTGTTCTATAACTAATAAGCATCAATAATCATATAAAACTTACTTGAAAATTTCAGCCTGAATATATCCTTGAAGTGATTTAGAGTATCTGGTTCACTTTCGTGCATACTATACCACGAATACAAGTCCCATACATGAATGTATTACACGAAATCGTAGTTAAGAAACAATTCAATCACTAATTTACACTAGAAATACTAGCAAACTTTAGAACAACGTTTAAATCACAAATCACAACACCAACTACACCAATAACTAACACGAATGTTGCCATAACGACCAGCGGAGCAGCAGACGAATCTGTTTTGACAGTGACACACTTCTGCTGGAGTATGATGAAGTATTTACTTTGTGCAATTTTGTTAAAATGGACTGTAAGTCTATAACTCGGTAGCCAGTATTTTCTTCTCGAAATATTCTTGAAAACGTAGTGTCTTTTTTACTTGTGAAACTTAAGTTGCTGGTGAAAGACAAATTAAAATGGTTTTGTTTGTTGCAGCAGGTAACCCAGCTTAAGATTGGAGTATAGTGCCACATGTTAAAACTTGATTGAGCTTACTGCTCTTCCCCAGAAAGACGTTGACATATTTACTTTGGGTAAACAAATCAATTTTTGTTTAGTTTAAACTGCTACTGACAAGTTGACACTTACATGATACTTTTCGTTTTTTCTTCAGGATTTTTCTTGGTTTGGCTTTGGGAATCCCTAACATTGCATCTCTTCACTTGGTTTTAAAAAGGATCATGTAAGTTTTAATTCAAATCGGTTATTGCAAGCTACATTTGTTCTTGAATCATTGAAACATTTTCTACAGGAATTGGCATTGTGGTGAGAATTGTCTCATTGTCTACATTGAAAGGGAAAGAACTCAACTCACTAGGTTACTGCCAAAAGCTAAGCAGAAGATACCTACAGGCTACATCATCTAGTTTTATTAGTATTAATTTATAAATTTCAATTTTACATACATACAAATTTTAGGGGTTAAAATGGATATTGATTAATAGGTTAATACATGTTGAATGCAATAATAGGTTAAGTTTGTGCCAATACAAGTATTAATACAAGGTTTATTCAAGTTCTTATTCCACAACACTGACACAATGAACACAATTGCAATAAATTAGGACACCAAATAAAAAAAAACATGTGAAACTCTACTTATTCAATTAGACAGCAACAAGGACCAAGACATAAATTGCTCCTGACCAACTGAACATCACATAGCTTGAAAGATCTAAAGAAAAACACATTCAATTAATAAAATTTCTAACATATTGAAAGTTCATTTGGATTACCTTAAGACTGAAAGTGCAACAGTTTTCACCAGTAAAAAAACTGAACGTGTTCTGCACACTGGACTTCACAGGGAAGATAGAAGCACAGAACCTACAAAATAAAATAAAAAACCCCAATAAATCTATTGTAAAAAGAAAAATATGAAGATAGTCAACAAAGCCTTTTGTAAAAACACAATGTTAATAAAGGAACAAGCCACGATGGATTTTTTCCTTACCCTACCTCCATTCTTCTTTATCTTCCTTACTGCAGCACACTTTTCAAACATTGCAACTATTCTATTGCAAGGTGACCGAGTTTGTCAGCAATTATCAAAGCAAAAAAAAAAAAATCTTTGTCTATATCTGTCTAAAATTTCTTTTCTTTACTAAAGAAAAAAGAAAATTCAAACATTAGTCTTTCTTATGGAGGGATCAAATTACTATGACTTAGGGACTCACCATTTCTGCAAAGAGTAAGTTGGGGACAAATAGAATGGATCTTGTTGGAGGAATGTTGTCATCAGATTTTGCTGCACCTCTTCAACTGAAACGAAAAAAGGAATAAAATATTAAACATGGGATGACATTCAAGTTTGCTCCAACACTTCACATATTTCAAAGGCACATAATGACAACGTAATCCTAACAAACTGAAATTGGCTGCCTTTTCGGCTTTTCAAAAACTTTTGTAACGGCTGCATTTCAGTCACGAACCAGCGATTAAGAAAATGTATGCAGTCCAAGTATCCATCCGTCAGTTTGTTTACCGATCAGTTAACTGAAAATCTGCGCCTCCTGGTGGCTGATTCGCACATCGCCATCTGCTGGTTTTCTTTTTTCTATGACCAAAATAGTTACATTATGTGATCCAGCATTTTTAAAACAATAACGATAGTACGTTCACAGTCTACCGACCGGGCAAATAGACAATTACTCACTTAAGGCGCATTGGTCCTGGATGAGTCCGAAGTTGTTTAACACAGAGTGTGTCCATGCCAGCGTCGACGATCGTCCAGCCCGGTTCCTGTGGACAATCCTGATCTTTTCCATCTTCGTTGTCATCGCCAGAGAAATCGTCGTCGTCTTCGTTCCACTCCAACTGGATCGTCTCCCCTTTAAGTGCCGCCGCACTGGCCAGGATCTTGCGGACGTGTTCTTGTTCTCACCTAACATCCACGACCTCGGCCTATTTCGTCCCTCTTCCGCTCGTCATCCCTAGCGTTATCAAATTTACTTTTGTTTGCCTGGATTTTGAGACTAGGGAAGAGTCCACCTTCTTGATTGATGAGACCATGTTGGGCTGATTCAATCCAGCGGGGAAAATGACGGGTTAAAGACGATTCCATCCATTACGAACCGCCTTGTGTGCTCTATCCCTCACAGACTGTGGGGATCGAACCCTTTCACCGGGAATTGGACGTCAGCTGGGAGTCATTTTGTTTTTCTTTCCTAAAAATCGAAACGTTATCGAAACTTGACTTTACCCATGACGAACAATTTGGGTTGCGAAAGATATTTTCGTTTCTTTTTCTAAATGAAGATCATCAATTATCAAAAAAAAATGTTAAGGGAAAAAAAGTTTGTAACCTGATGATTTAAGTGGTAAGTTAAGATGAAGTGTGGGTTGATACTTGATAAGCGTCCTATAAACTGTCATCTACTGCCAAAAATGTCACACGAATGACGCGTGTCTCCATCTAGTACAAAAAAAAGAGTTACAAACGCCAACACAAAATTCGATTTTCACAAGATGTCACTTTAAAGATTGCATTATCGTAAATTCGTTTGGGAAAAAACACAATTCGACCCACTGAAGATAACAGTATCGTGGGATTTGTTTATCAGACAACGGGATGTTTACGGATCGACTCAAAACCGGATCTGGAAAAGAGAAAAAGTTTAGCACGAGAACAAATATTTGAATATGAATCGACTTGGTAAACGCAGAGAAACGATAATCAAAGAAGAAGCTCACCTTATTAGTCTATGGCGACCTCATCGTCTGCTGCGTTTGGGTATTTGGCTTGTTATTCATTTCTAGAAGGAAGTGAAATAAAAGAATTAGAAATTCGTCTTCCGATAAGCCTTGAAAAAATTGAAATGGAAATTAAAATTCATTTCGACTGTTTTCCACGAAGTTTTACCATAACTACCACAGGATGAAGCCGAAAAGACGTACTAGTCTGACTAAAAGAGAATCATCCATCGCACGATATTCACGACTGTTAAGTGTCAGTTCTTTATCGTGTCCGGCAGGATCACGCACGAATGACAATCGACGATCTGCAACTTCATATTAATCAGAAAAATGAATAATTCTTTTAGAAATTACATAAACTTACAAACTGCATTTGAAATAACTTCGAGGCTGATTTAATTCTCGATTGATGATGACATTCAGTTGAATTTTCAGCGGGGGGTAACGGGCAGTAAATATTCAATAACCTGCAATAGAATTTAAAAACGCAATCAACACACACGTAACCACACACACAAGTAAAGAAGTTCCAAAAGAGGCTCATCATTTGACTTTTCCTTGTGCGTGTAGAAAAAGAGATTTCCGATTGAAAAGGTATAAGTTATCAAATTAATTAAATTGTAGTGTCTTTAAAAACAAGTAGGCGTAACATTTTAAATTACAAATAAAATGATTATGCTGGCCAGAGATTTTATCGAAATTTGATTCCATCAGATAAGATGGACACAGATATATTTGAGCTTTATTATTTGATAAGAAATTGATCACAGAAAGATTCAGCGTCTGGGTTTCTACACGGACGAAACAGATAATCAAATAGTTGCTCCTTGCATAGAACGTCGCACTTAACTGTTTTATTAGCTAATCCACTTTCCCACTTTCGGCTGCTACAATCGCCTGGTTATTTGGTTAACCAAAGAATAGACGAAATAATTTAAATATATCGTCATACAAAAGATTTAAAAACTTGGAAGTTTAAAAAACTGAAATTGATCGACATGTCCACTGTTCAGGACTTTAGTCAAAAAAAGATTTTAGGACAAGGACGGTTTGGCAAAGTGTACGAAGGGGTGTGGTCTGGAAAACCAGTGGCCATCAAGCCAAAATTCAATCTGTCATCGTTCAACATTGCAAGTAATATTAAGGGGGAAGAAGAGGCATGGCAGAAACTTGATCATCCCAATGTCATTAAATTGTTACACATTGAAAGCAATGCAGATTTCAGGTAAATGAAAAACCCTAACTTCAAAAATTTAAATAAATAACTTGTAAAACTAAACTCTTGCTAAAATATAAAAGACGAGTCAGCTTTATAGTAATTAGAATTCATTTTTTAGGTATTACTATCTCGAATTATGCCAAGCTTCGCTGGACAAATTATTCTTGAATGACGAGGATCCGGATAAATACAACGGCCCTATACCTCCACCTGAAGAAGTCCTACTTCAATTGGCCCTAGGACTTGAATACATTCACAAAATGGGATTGATCCATCGGGATATTAAACCTGCAAACGTCCTCATCTGGGTAAATTCAGAAAACGGAGAAGTTTTGATGAAATGGGCCGACTTCGGGCTCAGTAAACTTGTCAACAGAAGAAGGAGAACAGAAAAAGTATTCGATTGGCGAACCCATGGAAAATTCGAATGGTCAGCGCCGGAGTTGGTGCTCTTACTGTACGACGTAGAGACGGAGGTTGAAAGGGAAATTAAAGACACAGTCCAAATGGACGTTTATGCGGAAGGACTCGTGTTTGGATATTATTTAACAGGTGGAATATATCTTTTCGGGTCTCGTTTTCAAATGATCGCTAACATATTTATGAATAAACCCATTTATCTGAACAGTAAGTAACGAATTTTAGAGAAAAAATTGTTATCCCCATGAAATGAAATGGGTTAAATGTCATTCATTTTAATTCTTTTGATCAGAAATTCAGCCTCAATACGTACGGGATTTGATTCTGAAAATGTTGGCGGGCCGACCAGAGCAGCGGATCACGTCGTCAGAAGTTGTTAAAGAACTAAACAGAATATATCCGACAAATAGTTATAAATTTGAAGTTAAAACCACCAAATTAAACCACCCACAAGAACAAGCAACCATTGATCCCTCGTCGGAAATCTTAGTTAGTATGTGCATCTTTATTTTTGTGGAACATTCAACATATTATTAAAATACTTTACTGAAAGACGAAGAACAGACGAACCAATTTGCCACTTCAGACTTGGATCAACTATCGACCACCGCATCAAGTCTAAAAGAAATAAAATTTGATAACAAAGAGATTTTGGGATTGGGAGGATATGGTCAAGTATTTAAGGGCGAGTGGAACAACCGTCTGGTAGCTGTCAAACGAATCAATCTTTCCAAAGTAGTTGGACATAAACAAGAAGAAGAAATAACATTAAAGAGACTTGATCATCCAAATATCATCAAATTGTTCCGTGTTGAGAGCGACAACACCTTCAAGTAAATAAGCCAACTTATCTCTTAAAACATGACTGGAAAAACTGAACTTTCTTAAACCATTTTAGATATTACGCACTAGAATTGTGTCAAGCTTCTTTGGACAGATTGTTTTTAGAAGATGGGGACCCGAAAAAATATATTGGTCCAATGCCATCGACAATTGACGTTCTCGTTCAGTTATCGATGGGATTAGAATATGTTCACAGTATGTGTCTGGTTCATCGCGATATTAAACCCGAAAACGTCCTCATATGGGTGAATCCAAAAAACGAAGAAGTTTTGATGAAATGGGCCGATTTCGGATTGAGTAAACCCGTTAATGACGGTGGAACTTTCTCCGTGAGCGAAGTTAAAGGTACCACAGGATGGTTAGCGCCAGAAATGTTTGAATTACTCGAATCGGGAGACACTCAAGAGGCAAACGAAATACAAATCAGAGGAACCGTCAAAACGGATGTTTTTGCTGAAGGACTCGTTTGTGGCTATTTTCTATTGAGAGGTGGACATGTGTTTGGTTCTCGTTTAATTAGACAGTCAAACATAGTTAACAACAAACCAGTCAATTTACCAAGTAAGTAGTATTATTGTTGCTTTAAGAGCAAATAAGATCGTCTCTTTAAATTTTTTTTTACAGATGTTACGCAAAAATACGCTCACGATCTCATTGAGAAGATGTTGATACACAATCCCCTAAATAGAATTTCTTCGTCGGAAGTTACTCGAGAACTCCTGCTTGCAAAAAAATCGTCTTTTTAAATAGAAATATAAAAACCTTTATTCAGCTAAATGCAGTTTACTTATCACTGAATAAAAATGATTTTACTCCATGTAACTTACTAACTTTGATAAAACTAATCACATCAAAATTTTAGTCCAATCGTAATTGAATTTCAATAGAAGGAAAAAAAAAAACAGGTTTTAAAGGATGAGTCTTAAAAATGAAAGTCGAAAACAATTCTATTTTTATGGAAATCAAAAAAATCTATCAAACGTCAGACCAAGCGACAACACTGCGTGCATTTAAAATTTAAAAATAAGCCTGTTGAGACAAATAAAAATTTCCAACCGCCTTATTAAGATAAAACGGATAGGCGAATCAATTTGGCAAAGTCAAGTGACGGTTGTTTGGTTGCAAGACATCGTCTATCCAATTGACATTAACCTATAAAATATTTGTTTGAATTAAAATTTCATTATGATACTTTCTCATATATTAAAAAGTGTTGAAAAACAACTGCGGAGTTGGTTTGTTATCGAAATGATGAAAATAGATACGTAGGCGTTTTGTAACATTTTGTTATCGGGTAAACTAGCCAGAATTGCAAAACTCTTGATCAAATGTTATTTCGGTTATGAAAAATTGTCTCAAGGAAACCAAAAAAAGGGAGTTACATCACAAATACGAAGGATATCAAAGAGACAAAAGAAACAATCATTTAGCTTACCAAGTGCCCAATTAGTGGAGTCGAGATTCACTTATTATTTTATAATTAAGAACCAATCTCAAAATGTTATCGTGGAAAAAAAGACACACGTAACCACGCCGGTAAATATCACAAGGTCGCGCGTGATCAGAGTTTTTATCGTAAGTGGATTCCATCAAATAACACGGACAAAGATAGCACTTTTTGGCTACATCATTTTAAAAAAGATAAAAAGAAAGATTCAGCGTTTGAGTTTCTACAAGGACGGAACAGAAAATCAAACAGTTGTGTGGCTCTTTCAACGAAACATTAATTCGTCACGTACAAAAGATTTCAAAACTTGGAAGTTTAGAAAAGTGAAATTGATCGACATGTCCACCACTAACGACTTGAGTAAAAGTAAGATTTTAGGACAAGGAGGTAATGGCACCGTTTTCGAAGGAGTGTGGTGTGGTAAACCAGCGGCGATCAAGAGAATTGAACTGATTAACATAAGTGGGGAAGACGAGAATAAAAATCGACGGGAAGAAGAGGCATTGCAGAAACTTGATCATCCCAATGTCATCAAATTGTTACACGTTGAAAGGGATTCAACATTCAGGTAAGGGAAAGAATTACATTTTTCTGAATCATAAAATAAAAGCCATTTATAAAAAAATGTATTTGATAATGTAATCATTATCAGGTATTACTATCTCGAGTTGTGCAACGCTTCACTAGACAAATTATTCTTAAAAGATGGGGAGTCAAAAAAATACCTCGGTCCAATGCCACCGACTTTTGACGTTCTCCATCAATTGGCTTTAGGATTGGAATACATTCATAAAATGAAAATCATCCATCGGGATATTAAACCTGAAAACGTCCTCATCTGGGTCAATCCAGAACACGGAAAAGTTTTGATGAAATGGGCCGATTTCGGATTGAGCAAATCCGTTAATGAACGTGGGACTTGCTCCATGAGTGGAGTCCGTGGAACATTCGATTGGTTAGCGCCGGAATTATTGAAATTACTGGACGACGGAGAGACTCAAAATGAATTGGAAGCAAAACAAAGAGGAACAGTTAAAACGGATGTGTTTGAGGAAGGACTCGTCTTCGGATATTATTTAACGGGTGGTCTACATCCTTTCGGGTCTCGTTATCAAATTGCCACTAATATACTTAAAAATAAACCCGTCAATCTATCGAGTAAGAATATTTACAACTTATTAAATCAAATTAAAATAAAATAATTACGAAATATTTGAAACAGAAATTCAGCCACAATACGCACGTGTTCTGATTGAGAAAATGTTGGCGGACCAACCAGAGCAGCGGATCACATCTTCAGATGTCACTCAAGAACTTGCACAGCAAGCGGAGGTAAACATAAAATATTATACGAATTTATCACACATTCTATTAATAAAAATATGAATTTTTCCATGCAGTTACAAAACAAATTGATCGATTTATGTATGGGTAAAACCTATCCAAGTGTGGATTCTATACAAATTCTGATTGAAGGAGTTGATATCAACTGCGTAGATAAAAACGGATCAACGCCACTCCTTTGTCTGATACAAAAGAAAGTTGATGATGATGACAAGTCGTCAGTATTAAACTTACTTAAATTTTTTATTGGTAAAGGAGCTTGCAAGGACGGACACGGAAATCACGCTCTTCATTGTTTGTGTGTTAATTATAAAAACCCAGATTTATTTGACATCATTCGACTTTTGATTAAAAAGGGAATCGACGTCAATTCCAAGGACAGAGACGGATCGAATGCTCTTCATTTATTGAGTAGAAATTATAAAAACGAAAATTTAATTGACATCATTCGAATTTTGATTAAAAAGGGAATCGACGTCAATTCCAAGGACAGAGACGGATCGAATGCTCTTCATTTATTGAGTAGAAATTATAAAAACGAAAATTTAATTGACATCATTCGAATTTTGATTAAAAAGGGAATCGACGTCAATTCCAAGGACAGAGACGGATGGAATTCTCTTCATTTATTGTGTGAAAATTACAATAAAAAAAATTTATTTGACATCATTCGACTTTTGATTGAAAATGGAATCGACGTCAATTCCAAGGACAGAGACGGATCGAATGCTCTTCATTTATTGAGTAGAAATTATAAAAACGAAAATTTAATTGGCATCATTCGACTTTTACTTGAAAATGGGATCGATGTCGATTGCAAGGACAGCAATGGACGGAATGCTCTTCATTTATTGAGTAGAAATTATAAAAACGCAGATTTAATTTACATCATTGAACTTTTGATTGCATATAAAATCGACGTCAATTCCAAGGACAGAGACGGAGATAATGCTCTTCATTTATTGTGTCGACATTACAAAAACGAAAATTTAATTGACATCATTCGACTTTTGATTGAAAATAAAATCGACGTCAATTGCGAGAACAGAGACGGACAAAATGCCATCACTATTATGCAACAATCCCATCGAGAAAATTGCAATGAGATCGTTAAACTACTCAGCAATTAACACACGACTGATGTTGCTGAAGAGAAGACACGACAGATGAAGAGAAGAAACCTGAAATCTAACCGGAACCGAAGATTTAAAAAAAAAATGGCGATTTTTTTTTAAACTGTGGACCATTTCAATGCAGAGACTTGAAAATTTAAAAGAGTTTATCTACCAAGTAAAGTTCGATGAGCATATTGTGTTGTTTTGGAATTCTATACTTTACAAATAGGTAATAATGACATTGGCACATCGACGGGAAAACGTCACGAGACGTCTTCCCGAAGGACGCGTCTTTGGACATATACTATTAGAGGACCATCACATTGAAACCTATACCTATTATCCAACTGAACCCCCCATACCTATAAGAATGTTAATAGTTTAATTCCTAACGGCCTTACACCATTTCTTTTTAGATCGGGGCTAGAAAATGTTTACATACGAACGCAGTAATTAAATAAGAAACTAACCTTGAACCTTCAGTGTCAACGACCTCAACATTGTCTGTAACTCTTGGCCTAGGTGTGTCCTTTATCCATTTATTCCTGTAGAATGAATTATAAATAAAATACGTCAGAAACTTGTACATTAAATCATGTTGTTATTTAAACGTTTAAGGAATT
Source organism: Daphnia galeata (assembly GCA_030770115.1). Lineage (NCBI taxonomy): Eukaryota > Metazoa > Arthropoda > Branchiopoda > Diplostraca > Daphniidae > Daphnia > Daphnia galeata. The sequence goes on along the minus strand of CM061117.1, from coordinate 23,490 downwards.
CATTACGAACGATATAATGTTTCACGATTGCCGTAGCAGAGAAAAATAAAAAAGACACAAAAGAAAAAGAAATGAAAATAAAAAACTAGCCTGATAAAAATAGAATCACCTATTTGATTGAATGGGGCGAGTTCGAAAAGATTTCACTTTCACGCTTTTCTCTTCCTTTTCCCTCCTGGCCGTACAAGTCACCATAACGGGTCCTATCCATGTCCGGCAGGATCATGTTCAAATAACCTGAAACGGAAAAAAAGTCATCACTAGAAATCCATCACGTCTCGAAAATTTAGAACAGCTCAATAAATTTTAAAAAGAAATTCAATTAAACAAAATCACATTGAAACTCAATAACCCAATTTGATTAATAAAAAAAGGTTCAAAACCAAAACAATGTAGCCGCGATTTCTAGGTCTGAACCTTTACCCCGAACCCGATAGCTGTGAAACCTTTCGGGGACGCTATTCATGACGTTCACAGATTGTTCTTTTCAATTACGAAGCCAGTCCCGAAATCTACCCAGACGATCACGCAGCTTTCGGCACCAGCGTTGACACTGCCACTGGCCAGAGAAATTTCTTCAGCAGTGGAACTTTGTTGCCCAGTGTTGAACTGTGATCAGTGTTGTTTCCACATGTAGACTGGAGCTTGAAATTCCTTCCATTTTGGGCAAAACTTGATGTCTAGCTCGAGCAAATCATTTCATTGGCATAAAATTAACTGCTAGTAATTTCTATTTACTATCGATCAAGAATTTGTGATGCAGAAAATTCAACAAGAAAATGAGGCTTTGAATTGTTTCCTTTATCCACTTGAGTCCTGATTTCTAAGGATTTCAATTTTTTCAAGGTTAACAAAGTTTTACTAACTGAATCTCAAAATTACACTAAAAATTGATTACCTAAGCTCTTTTATCTTAGCCTTACATGGTCCTGATGAATTATTCTGATGGTCACACATACAAGCATCACGTAAAAAAGTTAGCAGCACATTTTTTGGTTCAGAATTTCAATATTCTTCCACCAACCTTATTATTGTAAAAGCTAATAACCATGTCAAGAATTAATAAATGTACTTCATTCAATCGGCAAACTCCTTAAAATTAAATTTAGACTACAAACTTCTTACGAATGATCACCTTTCTCACTTGCTGTAATAACCTTCAGCCGAAAAGCATGCACAAATGTGAAGGTTACTGCTGTCTAGCCAAAGAAACGCCTCAGTTTTGTAAATGAGATCTATAATCGAACGAGCTCCACAAGTAAATAAAACTGAACATTCTTTTGTTCTTGTTCTTTAGCAGGAAGAAATTCTTCCCACCTCTACCTAAATATTCAAATTTTTGTTTTTGATTTGCATAAATGGCGTTGCCAAATTCACTTTCGACGGCACTGTTGCCGAAAGGGCGGGAAAGAATTGGAAATTGGTTTAAAATTTTGCTTTTTATTTGTTTTAACATGAAATATCATGCCAACTCTCGAATAATATTACTTCCCAATTTTTAATTGCAACTCTTTATTTCATACAATCAGTTACCCGAAGGGTTACTGGTCAAAGTTTCGTTTGCCGTATGGTTTACATGGGCACCCTCAGTTCTCGTAACACTACACAGATGGCTTTTTGCAGTTATCGTGACACTACATAGATGGCTGCACTAGTTATCGTGACACTACATAGATGGCTGCACTAGTTTTTTGCAATTATTGATTGTAATCAACATTTTTATTACATTTTAATAACTCTACTACGTAGCTGAGGATATTTTACATCTTTTCTGAAAATTTGGCTGAAATCTATTCAGGCGTTTGATCAGACGGAGAAATTGCTACTTTTTGACAGAATTTCAGTAACTGTTATAGCAGACGATAACAAAGAAACATTTGAAATTGTGAATGTTATAGCAGACGATAAATACCTCACGGACATGTGAATTTTATGGCAGCTGCCATGTTTTATCATTCCCTAGGGAATGATAAAACATTAAAAATTAACGTTACTTGAATAGGATAGGATTCAACGAGAAATCCAATCCCTTATAAAGTTACTGCGTATAGTTATCTCTAGGCTGACAACTAGGCCTAGTTATCAGCACAATTCCAACAAACCTAATTTCTACCGTTATGAAATAGGGTAACGGGCTTATATAATTCAACAGTGAGGCGTATTTCAATATCGCATTCAATATTAAATCAGGATTATATTCTAATATATCATTCAATATTGATTCAGGATTTCAATATCTGAATGGATATTTAGAGAATATGAGCTTTAGATAAAGACCCGTCCCCGTTTGGCGTGGGGCGGCGGGGCTCCAGCCCCGCAGCACCAAAGTCGAACGGGTGTTTGTATTATTAGCAACATATATATTACTAAAAACTTTGAGTCATTAATTAATCGCACGGAGTTAGTATAAGCTGCATATATATTTACTTAAAACTTTGAGATATTAATTAATTGGCTTTATATTCCAACGGGAACCTTGCAACCCTAATAACGGATGCCTACATATTTGTCGTAACTTTATATTTATTGGTAAAATTAAAGTTAATTTAAATTCCAGCCCCTTCGGGTACCTTGCGGCGTACGTACGCTGCCTACAGTGGATAATTATTCACGTAAACTTTTCCAAGTTGCGCGTCACTTGTGTTTACTTGCAGAAACGCCATCTATGGAAAATTTAATGCAGCACATTTTTCTTTAACCCATTTTCAAACCTTTCATCAGTGCCTTTTGAAATTTGAAATATTTTATTTCATTTGAATTTGAATTAAAATCAATCTTTATTCCCCTTATGAATTTTTTCTCTCGTCAGAAAAATTGTTTTTCTGTTATGTAACTTGTTTATAGTACGATTACTAGGTGTCTCATCTCCATGACAACCAAATCACTGAATCACGTGTGTTCGTCTGCAATTACAATACAAATACAAAGAAAAATAAAAGTTTCAGGGCAAGTTGTGTTTCCTTGTTTGCGGAGTTTGGCCTTTGCCGCCTATCTTCTTTCCAAAAAGAGTAGTGCTATAGTAATTCTTTCCCACTAAGATGTCCTCCAAAACTCTTCCCGGAGATAGGTTTATTTCAAATTATTTGCATCCTTTATTTGGTGCACACAATGATACAGAAATGATTTCCCAAATGGTCTGGATCTCATGTTTATATACTCTAAGTACTACTATAACTATGCTGGTACTACCTGCCCCATATGGTAACTACATATAGAATATCAGTATAGGATGAGTGTTCTATTACAATTTTGAAAATTCACAAATTGAAGGACGCTACAGTAGCTCAAAGTTTGGATTCCCCATTCCCGGGAAATTTGCTTGGATAACCCAAGAGTGCCCTTCTTTAATAATACCTGTCATTTTACTGGTAACTACATCTGCAACCTGTTGGCATTCCACTGCGAATAAGATTCTCTGTATAGGTTTCATCATTCATTACTTCCAAAGGTAATCAATGTTTTGCTGTTACTCAAGGCTCTAGTCACTATCTTCTCTTTTCATAGGTCTTTCATCTTTCCCCTGAGCATAAAAAATACCATGAAAAGTTCACCATTTTTGGTTTACATTCTAGCTCTTATTTTCTGCTTATTCAATGGCTTTATGCAGGGACATTACCTTTTAAATTATCATCAATATGATGACAAATGGACCTCTTCTCCTCAATTCATAATTGGTGATTTATAAAATGCTGTTCAAATCTTGAAAGAATAAATAATTTAAAACCCTATTTTAAGGGTTAATCTTGTTTTATGTGGGGATGGCCATCAATATCCACTCAGGTAAAAAGATAGCATTTAAAATATTTAAAAACATATTTGAATGTAAATGAAATTATCATCAGATCAACTACTTATCCACTTGCGCAAACCTGGAGAAACCGGATATAAAATTCCAACCGGTGGTATGTTCAACTACATCACAGGGGCCAACTTCTTTGGAGAAATAGTCGAGTGGACCGGGTTCGCAATCGCTTCGTGCAGTCCTCCAGCAACTATCTTTGCTTTATTCTCGGCAGCTTATCTCGGCATGAGAGCATGGCACCACCACAAATATTACCTTTCCAAATTTGAAGACTATCCACGAGCAAGAAAAATTATTTTGCCATTTTTATTTTAACTGGATTACACAGGGAATATATACCAAAGATAGAAATTGTTAGACGGGTACTACAAACTCTGTTGAAACCACAAAACTGTGTTGATAAGAGCATCTGTATCGACGGGAACTTGACTAAGCGAATGACAGTCTTCATACATAAGCATCCTATTGTTAAAATTTCAAGATTAAAATACAGTGTGTTGTTCAGTTTAATTTCTTTTGCTATATTGTTACCTGGTTTTTATTCCGTGAAGTTGCAACGCTCGATAATATTCGATCGATTGAGTTGGAGGCACGCGACGGTCAATTTTCCCCACAAGTAGCAAAGTAGGAGCTTTCACCTGTTTGACGTATCTGATTGGAGAAAGTTCCCACATTTTAGAAAATGTTTCCGGTTCGAGCAGTTTCTCCAGTTCGCTGCCATCTCCAAGATTAGATTCAACAATCGTCCAGTCGGCAATATCCGTAATGGGAAACATGGTGGTCATATCAATGACGGGATTGCGAGTGGAGACGGCCCGATAGAAATCAGGGTACTGGCCACTCAAATGCGTGACAAGGAATCCTCCGTGAGATCCTCCAAATAGAAAGACCAATTCTTTGTCGAGGAATTCGGAATGTTTCTCTATCATCTGAAGAGTGGCATTGTGCACTTCCTTGACGTCCTGATCTCCCACTTTTCCCAGTAGAGAGTGAAGCGATTTCTCACCGAATCCAGTCGATCCTCGGTAGTTGACCAACAACACGGCGTAACCTTGTATGCGATAGAATAAACTTTTAAAATTGGCAAGCACAAATTTAAAACAGAAACTTGTTCATTCGATTACCTAACTGACAGAAGAAGTAAGCTTCCGCTTTAAACTGATCAGTGGATACAGAATGAGGACCACCGTGAGGGGCTACAACTAAAGGAGTCTTTTTCAAAGGATTCTTCGGGAAGATTAAACTAGCCTAAATTAGAAATGATTAATTAAATTTGGAAATCAGTAAAAACTTGTTAAACTTGATTACTTCATATTCCATGTCACCCTCAACTTTAAAGGAGAGCACATCAGCAGCGAGCGATTGAGTTGGTGGTAATTCGTTGTTACCAGTCAGGCATGTCCATTGGATAGGCTCCTCGTTTATCTTGGCGGAATTGAAACGGCCAATGAAAAGCTGATCTGGTCGGGTTAAAGAAACGCCACAAACGAGAATCAAGTCTTCGAAAACGTCGAGAACGACACTGCCTGTGCAACCGTTGGGAAGAGAAAGCTTGCAAATATTGGAGGACTCTGCAAATGAAATTATAGTTATTAAGAGATTATATAGAAGGCATTATTTCGATCCTTACCCCAATTCAATGCGTAGGTTTGAACGCTACTCTTGCAAGGTGTTGTGAAAAAGATCAATTTCCCATCGGGAGACCAGCAACGATCTGGGAAGGATTGATTGTACATCCCTTGATAGGATTCGCTCGTTCCGGTTTCAATCTGTTGAACTATCCCGTCAGGAGAGATAGATGAAATCTTTTGTTCCTTGTGATGAGGCCCATAAGCTAAACTCGATAAATAGATGAATGTGTCCGATCCCGAGTGATAGCGCGGTGAAGCGGCTGTGTTGGTCTTCAGGCCAAACCAATCTAATTTTTAAAAAGAGGTTTTTGTAAGAATGAAGTTTCTGTTAGACAACAATCGATTATACCGTATTTGCCGGAGGAAATGTCAACTTTGAAAATTTGACTAGGCCGGTTAGAACAATAAATAATTCCCAATCTACGTGGTTGGTGGAACCAAGCAACACCGGCCAGCTGACTGTTTGAACACCAAACTAGCTGTATAAATCCAGAAAATGATGAAATGATTATGAAAAAAAGGACAGAAAAGTAATGTCTCACTTGTCCCGGGCTCCATTCATCACTGGCCTCTAGAATTCGGACACCATCTTCGGATTGGAAAGGTTCCCAGTTGACTTTAAACAAGCAAATAACTGGTTGGGATTTACCGACGAGCTGTTCACCCCAGTCTTCCACAAATTCGTATTCAGAGCCCTGAAAATACAAGATAGTTTTCAATAGAAGGAAATTGAATTAAGAATAATAGTTATACCACTTTTGAGCCTTCAGATGAAGGTTTTACTCCAAACTGAAGAAAAGATTGTTTTTGGGGTTCTTTCTTCTCTGCCAAGTATAACAAATGCTGCTCATCAGGTGAGAACTCCAAACACCCAAAAGTTCCTTGTTTTAAGAACAATAATCACATATAATTAATTTAATTAGTAAGCAAAATAATGAATCCAATTTACCATCAGTGTACACTTTCCCATGTTTGTCAAAGAGTTGAAGGTCCACACTGTTGTGTAGGGAGTTATCCTTCCAGATTTCCAAAATCTGTTTAGTTTTCTTATCAGCCGATTTGGAATCAGGAATTTCTCTGATGATGGCAGTCACATTTGATACACTTCCAAATGCTTTGAGTTTTCTATTAATTAACAAAAGGTACAATTTAGCATGATCAAAAAAATAAAAATACAAATTTACTTACTCTGTAGATACATCAGATGAGGGAGTTTGAGAAATCAAATTAAAATTACTTTTCTGTGCAATGTAGTGTGTTTGAAATTTGATGCTTTCCTCCTTGGCCAAATTGCGTTGACTGGATGCCCAAAAACAAAGTTTAAGTGCGGGACGGAATGAAAATTTAAGAAAATGCTGATTACCTTGCTGTGACAGCAACGTCAATGACATCATTCTGAATGTTTAATCGACCGGCATTGTAAAAAACAATTTGCGATGTTCGTCTCCAAGCACTCACAGCTTCTTCCAAAGTATACTTGAGTGCCATTCTTTTAATTTATTCAATATATACTTGTTTGAACGAAGTCTCGTGAATACAGCAGTATACAATATAATGTAAAAACTATTTCGTCTGCTATCAACTGAGGATTATTCAAATTTCGTTCAAGCCTGTTGCCATTTTCATGAAATAAAATTTAAAAAAAAACGGAAAATGTTGACAGAAAGGATGAAATATAGAAAAGAAATGAAAAAATACAAAGATAAATACTGTGACTACTTTATTCGTTTCATCAAACAGCCAAGTCAGCAGCTTTTAACTCCCTAAGTTCACACAGATTATTTCCTTTTGAAATCTTGTCTTGGAGTAAATACGAGAGGAAATAGGATGGAAACAAAATTCAACAAATCATTTTCAATCGAATGCTGGTTATTATGAATAGTAATAATGATAATTAGACAAAAGCTTTTTAAACGTTATTTGTTTGTGTGAATAAACACGAACACTCAATCGAAATATGGTGCCGGCGATTAACGAGGTATTTTTTTGAGAACAAGAAAAAAAAATTGACACTATTTAAGCAGCGGGCACCAATGAAAAAAGATGAAATTTCTTCGTTCAGAATTCCCTCCAAGAAAAGTAAACACAATCATCATCAGACACTCCGACGTTGTCAAAATTACAAGTTAGTTCAATTACACATTTCTCCAACACAAAATGAAGAGGGTGAAGGGGGGGATTGAATTCTTAATTTGTTTTTTATCGAGCCCAACATTATTTGTTTGAATTATAACTTAACGAAAAAGTTGACATGGAGGGGAAAAAAAACACAAAATTAAGGGGAAGAAGAAAGGCATAGAGTTATATAGTTGCTCATTTCTTTTTGCTACTCGGATTTGATTACAGAACACAATCAAGGTTGAATGCCTGGACAGGCATATTGGAGTCGTCTCATTTGCGCTGCTGCTGCCCTTTGTTTGTCCAGTTGAATTCTAAGATCTTTAGGTAGATCCTCGTCAGGATGATAAAAATCAGGTCTCTCGGCTGTGATGACGGTATTGGTGCCGTCGCGGAACGATAAATTGTAGAGTTTACGATACGTCACGCCTCGATAGTGACCGTCGTAACTCTTTCCATCCGTCCACAGGACATCCACAGCGGCTCCCATCGGTGGTGGTCCGTCCATTTTGCAATTGTAATTGCGAATGTCTTCCGGGTAAGTGTCGTCGCTTCTACTCCCATCGTGGAAATCCACCGAATAATAAGTGATCGTTTGAGTATTGTCCGTCACATCAGCCTGGAAATCAATCAAACATTCATATAATTAAGTAATTAAATAGTGAAATCAATCAATCAAATTACCAGATGATATTCATTCGTCGCCGGATGTTTAGCGTAAACTTGTTGGCCGATGGAAATATGAACAGTCGGCTTCTTTTTCAAGACTGAAGTAGAAGAATTGATCGTCGATCGAGGAGTTGTTGAACAACAGTTGGCTATAAACTGGTGGCCATCCTGACTAAGAGTGAACCGTACACCGTTGACTAGGCCGCACAGGGGATGGAATGCCCGTCCACAGATTTTCTTGTTGACACAAGGAAGGCAAATGCCACGATGCCATGCGACACTATTCGGACCGAAATCCGATCGACTGTTGGTGCAATAGAAACAATTCAGGTGGACATAGTCATTCCAGCCTTTTGAGCTGAAAACGATGGGCTCACGGAGTACAGGTTCAACAAATGAAACACCCGGGAAGCAAATCGTACACACAATATGAATCCATCGATTGTCTGTTGTTGCTTTCAGGATTCCACCACGTTTTTGGCAGAGGCAACATCTGATCTTTTGTCGGTCCGTCACGTTACGTTCACATCGTCGACACATCCAATTGTCCGTCACCGTCGACTCTGCCAGTCCGCAACATTTGGCGTGGACGCAGACACAACATGAAGAGCAACGCAAAAGGATCGAAATGGTGATAGTATGCCGATCAGAGCCGAATAAAGTTTCTGGTAACAAAACAGCTGATGATTTCGGTTGTTGTTCGATTGATGGCTGAGGTTTTTGCGGAGCTGAAGGTCTGAGGACACTGCAAACGCAACAGAACGGCTCCTGGTGACTGTTTAACATGTTGAATTCACATTCATTAGCCCAGGTCCATTCCTTTTGCTTTTCCCACATGAGTGTCCTGAATAACAAATGAAATGATTAGATTAATTCAAAAATGGATTAATAGAAGATAACTTACATGTTGGCCGAAACTTCTCTAGAATCGAGACCTTTACGTGGACTCTTTTGTTTTCTAGATCGACGTTCATCAACCGGACTGCACGGCGATTTATTTGTTGAAGTGATGCAGGTAAACTGTTGTCGGTGGAGATCCGTTGTACTAGCCGGATGGGCTGTGTTGAGTGTTGAAGGATACGAAGCAGAAGATGAGGAACTGACACAAATTGGAGTGGCAGCAGTAACAGGACAAGATTTGATGTGAGAATTGGGCGACGGTTTCTGTATTCTGGTTTTACTGAACGCCTCCTCGTCCATCTTAGATGTTGATGAATAACTGTTAAACGATGGACTTTCTTGACAATCATTATCGCCCCAGTTACTACAATCCACGCTCATTGGAGTGCCACGACTGTCGAGCGATTGTGTCTTTTTAGGGATGCGGAATCCGTGGAACAAGGCCTTCGATTTCAATGGTGAACATTTCACAACAGTTGTCGAAGCTTCAGCAACGCGGACGACTTGAGATCGTGGAGAAACGGGTCGTACCGGAACCGATTCGGATTTAGTTCGACGATGTTTGATGTTGGTCGCATTGGAATCGGCATTCGTCTTTGATTTGCTTCTCTTGACCGTTTTCTTGGTGACCGTTTTCGGTTTGACATCTAAACCAACGTTTTCGGGCTCCCATTCTTCTTCCACTTCTTCTTCTTCACTTTTCAAATCTTCCAGTCCGTCGCTTTCCATCTCACCGGCCTTGTAATAAATTTCCTTCATCACTTCAAAATGCTCGAAGTCGTTTAGATCTTCATCCGCGTCCATTTTCTCTTCGCTGCTGTCTGATTTCTCTAGAACGTCAACTGGTTTCATGGCCATTTCCTGATCCAGTTGTGTCTTTGGCTCAGCAGATTGTTCTTCTTCCAATTGCTGGTGAATCAAATGCCTTTTAGCCTTTTTATTGGTTGGTTCTACGAATTGTTCCGGCAAATCGGTGTAGTTCTTGTTCCAAAGGATATCATCTTTCGATGGATGAGGAGCAGCTGAGTTACGACCGGGATTTGCTGGATGTGGCCCGATATCTTTGCCTGGTTAATAAAAAGGAATGAATCACATTTTTACGATTTGAAATTTTGTTAAAAATCGAAATTACCTTGAAGCCAGAGGTCGTATCTTTCTGGTTGGAATCTTTTGACGAACGTTTCCATACTAATTTTGACCATATCTGGGCGGCAAGCGCATTGAGTGGCTCGTTTGCCGTACTCGACCCAGCGAGGTGAGGCGAAATTTGTCGACTCGGCGCAATTGAATCCGTGATTAAATCCAGCGTGATAACCGTAAGGGAAGGTAATCATAAATTCACCGGCTTCTTGGACGATCTTGTTGTAAGGAATCGAATGATTCTTCAACACCGTGGGAGAAATAACCGACATTTTGTGTCTGTCGAGATAGAAAGAATGAAATTACTACTGGGAAAACAGTGGGAAAAGATGAAACTCTATAATAATTACCTGAGGTATGCTGGACATTCCTTGTAATTGGCTGTGAAGAAATTATTGGCTAGCCTCTCCAATCGGGCTCCATGTTCTGGAGGGACACTAGAAATAAAAAAATTGGATGAGTTTTAAAGACTCAAGAGTAAGAAAACAAGTTGAAGCTTACCTATACCAACTTTTTGGCTCACCAAAGTGGAGATAGTTAATGCTGTAAAGATCCATGTCTTCGGTATGCCAGGCAAAGCAGCTTTTCCACATGCCAAAGTAAAGGTATGCAGTGTTGACACCGTCAATGCTGATGCCATAATCTTCATTGACAAAGTCCAAAATAGACCCCAGTTTGTTGATATTCCTGTCAAGTAGCAAGACATCAATAACTGATTAGATGGACAACAACAGAGGAAAAGATTTCTTACCATTCCTTCACATCAACATCGGTGAGACTGCCAGAAACATCTGCTCCATAAATGGGTGGGCAGTAGGCAATGTTACGCCAGTATTTACGATCAAGATCATCATAGTTAGTATGAGGTGGTGTGGCGTACTTGGCACTGTTTGCCATACGTTTAAAGTCCTTGACTTTCATGGCATTTTTCTGAATGTTGAAAACTTGATAGACACCCTGTTTGCCTTGAACAACTTGAGAGATGGGTGCAGGGATCTCAATTTCACCGATAATGTCCATGTTGTAGTTATCAGCCCGGGGTTTCCACTCAGGTGGTGGAATGATTTTAGCCAATCCAGCCTTGTGTGCCCCTTTCTTTTCAATTTCAATGATATACTTGTTGAAATCTTTAAATTCTTCCCACGTGGGTTTAAAGACTTGAATCTTTGTTATGTTGTCGGGATCGGGGTCCATCGTAACTTTGTATGTTGTGTTATTGTTATTGGGGTCAAATAACGAAAGAAACACAACACTCTCTGCTAGGGAAACAAGGGCAGCAGCAGCAGCTGTCAAAACGTTTTCAATTTCTGTTCGTTTAAAAAAAAAAATAATGTAAGAGCTTTCAAGAACCGCTGGTTTCTGTAATACAAACAACTAGAAGAGTAGAACACATCGTTGTCTATGGTCTACGTGACCGTCAATCGAATACGAGAGCTGTACGGAGGGGCGCAGCACGCAAAATCACGGACGCCATTAAAAGAACAAAGTTGTAAAGAAGAGACTTGATCAATTCAGCGCTAGATGGCGCAGTGACGTCACACAAATTTGAATTGGAAAATATCGCTCAATATTGCGTCATTTACATTTACTTGAAACTAAAACTAGCCTACTAGTAGTTAATTTTCAATTGCAATTTAATGTAAAACTAATTGTCATTTATCGATTTTAAATAGAAATGCTTACCGTATTTCAGAGAAAGTCAAAATAATTTGAACAGATTTTTGCAAATGCTCACTTTTTAAAACAATTCTTGTCAAATTTTAAGAAAACAAATTCAGAGAGTCGTTTCACATGGAAACGCTTGTGGACACGTGTGAACCGCCACGTCAACACAAAAAAACTAAAGTAGAAAAGAGGATTTTTAAAAAGATATGGCCATCAATCATTTTAAATTCTTTTTCTCATTGACCGTTTTTTTTTTCCTCCTTTTTTCTACCTGCTGTGTGTTTAGAGAAAAAAGAGGTGGAGATATACTATGGAATTTTCTCATTAGGGCAGAGAGAGAGAGAGAAAACGTCCTTGCCTGAAGGCGCACAGGGGGGAAGTTTGAACTTGAACCAGTTAAATCGATAGTTTGGAATTCAAGTTTAAAAAAAAAAGAGTTTTGTTCTTGCTAATATTTATTTTGGTTTTATAATAAGAATGGGAACAAACATCAGATAATTATATAATAATTAAATCAAGTTTTTTGGACATGTAAAACAATCAACATGAAAGACTGGCCATTTTTTAAAAAAAACTTTTCATAAAAATTTCAGCCATTTTTGAAATGCGGAGAGGGAATACATCAACAATAACAAAAAAACAAAACAATTGAATTTTTTAACATTTTTGATGAGATCTTTAAAGTCTTTGGCTAAGCGCCAAAGTTTCTTGATTGTTCCAATCGCCGTGATAATGAGGTGATGATTGATGACGTGAATGCTGTTGATTCCACGTACTCCTCGCCGGAATAATGGGCACGAAAACTGATTGCGGATTATTTACTCTTCCGGCCGGTGTAGTCGCCGCGCACGGAGCGATGTAATCGTACGTGGGTTCATCTTCTTGTTGTTGCATCCGTCTCATCATAGATGGAGGTGGCGGTGCGTAATTACTCATCTCCACCGGAAGTGAATCTTTAGTTCCGTCAACGACAAACGTCTTCATCCGTCGACTGGATGAGAATTGAGACGCATTTTTACCGACACCGGATGACATCAAACTGGGGAAAACGGCGTAAGGAGACACTTGATCCGGTCCGTAGTCTCCATCCATCGGCGGAGGACGTTTTTGACAGTTGGATAATGTACTGCTATCGTCGGGCGTTTCATCCGCATAAGTACGAACAGTTGAATTATTTCCTTGAGGACGAGAATCCGGCCGGATGTAATCACCAGCACCGGATCGATAACGATAACGAAGTAAAAGTGTGACGACAGTTAAAAGGATAGCCAATGATGAAACGGCCATAGGAACGGCGACACGAGGATCGGAGAAAAGTGGAGCCAAACTATCGCTGGATGCAACCGATTTACTATGCGAATCCATCAATGGAGGTGTCCGGATTGTGTAATCTTTTTGGGCAGATCCAGCAGCGTTGATGGCGGTGACCCGGATGGCGTAATCTCTTGACGGAATCAATCCACCGAGGAGGAATGTTTGTTGAGGTGGCGATTCCGCACCGGCGATGATCCATTCGCTAACAGAATCGGTGGCTAAACGGAAACGGAAGACAAATTGTTGGATGGGACAACCACGATCCTGCCAATGAAGTAAATCAACTGTGCAAGATGTTGAAGTTAAAATCAAATCCGATTCGTCATCCATCGGCAAATATTCCGGTGGGGATCCTTTTGTTTTGGCCGTAACTAAATTGCTGGATGAACTATTTCCAACTCGGCTGGATGAAATGAGAATAAATTCATATTCACTTCCGCAATGGAGATCTCCGATAGGAACAGTTCTCCAAGTAGCCGGAAGGATTTTTTCTGTCCATCCATCGGATTCTCTTGGACGATATTTGATGATGAAATTTTTAGCTGTTGAAATTCTTGTGCGATTGGTTTTATCCTGGACATTGTTTGACCATTGTAAAGTGATGGATGACCAATTGGATGCGGCGAAACGGAGTTGAGGTGCCGGCGGAGGTGTGACAACTGTCAAAAGATAATCCACTTGATCCTGTCCGTGTCTGTTACGCGCCTGACACGTGTAATTGCCTCCAGCTGAGTCACTTAATCGTCCGATACTTAACGATCCATTGGTGAGGACTTGAATCAATCCAGCCGAAGTTTCATCCATTTCTTGTTGTTGTTGTTTGTTGGGTTGTTGGATCCACGGCTGTTGGATTTGTTCGCCCAATTTCGACGGATTCAAATTGAGCCAATCGCTGAGTTGACGTCCGTCCTGGAACCAACTGATTTGTAATGGAGTGTCACCTAGGGCCGTGCATGGAAGAATGAGACGAGATCCTCGAGCTGCTAAATAATCCGATCCGATGGATATGACGGAAGCGACGATTTTATTGGTCGGATTAAATGTGAAACTGACGGTGGAACTGCGTGGACCTTCGCCGGCCTGGCTACTCACAGCCGCCACTTGGAAATAGAAAATGGCCCGTCTTGGTCTTAAATTGCGGATTTCTAATCGTCCAGCAGACGGCCCACTACTTGGAGCTGTCCATTTTTGTGGATTGACATCTTGACCTCGTTCGATTTCTTTACTGTAAACGGTAAAGTGAGTGATGCGTCCGGTTGGACGCGGATGAGGTAACCAACTGACTGTCAAACTATCGGCTCCACTTTGGACGATTTTCAATCGGGTGGGCATTTCCGGAATGTCTTCCTCTGTCGTGCAAGTCAATGGTGAACTTTTCACTCCGTCGCCGGATGCAGTAAATGCCAAAACCTTTTTTTAAAATTTAAAAATGAATTACATTGAAATGAATTAAAGTTAAATGAATTATACTTGAATGCTGTAATTGGAGAATTTTTCAAGTCCCGATAAGAAAACGGTCAATTCCGTCGTAGTTTGAGACGATCCAGCTGTTTTGTCCAATAGAAATTCGTTGAGCGGCTCGTAAAATATTTTGTATCCTCGTAGCAATCCGTTGCGGAATTCCGGACGAGGAGGTTGCCAAGTGATTTGAAGACTTTGCGAACTTAACGAAACGCATGCGACATTCAAAGGAGGTTCTTCCGGCAGCGATTCGCTGGTTTTCACTGAAACGGATGGACTTGCCGGTCCAGTTCCTTGATTATTAACGGCCTGGACGTAGGCCATGTAATTTGTATTGGGTCTGAGTCCAGTCACTAAATACTCGTTGATGGTTGTCGATGGTAAAACGGTGCGATTGAGCATCCGGCCGGAATCGATAGTCACCAAGTAACTTTGAATGATTCCGTTTTGAAGTTGTGTCGATGGCGGTGACCAGCTGAGCGTGAAACCGTTTGATGTGACGGAATTGGCTCCTAGTTGAAGTGGTGGTCCTTCCGGTGCTTCTTCATCCGTCGTCACCGTCAATCCCAGACTGGGTTGACTTTGTCCAAGTGAATTGGAAGCCGTCATGTAAACTTGATAGACTGTTGCCGGAGGTAAATTGAGAATCGATCCTGTGAATTGATTGGCTGAAATTCTTTCTTGTCTGACGTCTCCATCTAATTGAAAAACTGTTTTTTTAAATCGGAATTTTTTTTTTAATTTTTGGAAAAATTTTATTACTTGGCGATTGATAAAAGATGACGAATTCTTGAATGGCGTTTCCACCATCAGCCGCTGGAGGTTTCCATTCCAATTGGATTCGTCTTCCGGCTGTTGAAGCCACTCTGACATCTAACGGCGGATGAGGAACGTCTTGTACTTGAAGGAAAACACCGTCGCTGTCTTCACCGTAAATATTTACAGCTGAACATTCGTAAAGTCCTTCATCGGCCGCTGCGGCGTTGGTGACGCTCAATTCACTTGTCAATAACGTTGGATTATTAAATGAAGATCCTGATGTTGTTGTTGTTGTTGGTTGAGCTCGGGTGACTATTCTCGATTGTGTCGCATCCAGCGGATTGGAATCTTTACGCCATTGGACATTTAACGGTGGATCACCACGGATGGAACATTTCAAAACAGTTCCCGTTAAAGATCCTCTTCTAACTGCCATGTAATCCTGATTTAAATGCACTTCCGGTGGAGCTAGTTAAAAACAAAATTTGTCATTATTATTATTCCGGCCGGAATTGGGAAATTTGATATTTTACCGTGAACTTGAAGTGCAATTAACGCGTTGATGTTGTTACCAACTCCGTTGGATGCCTCGCATTGATAATATCCGGCATCCGACATATCCACCGGACTGATGACTAAACTTTGATTGGCTAAAAGCGTACGATTGTTGTTGGCGTATAAATTGGAATATTTATCGGCCATTTTCTCTTTGGCAAATGACCAAATGATTTGCGGTGCAGGTACGCCGTGAACGTGACACGTCAATTCGACACTGTGACCGTTGACCGTTTGAACGATTTCCGTTGGCGATTTCACCCAGAATGGAGGAACTGAAAAAATATTCAATTTTAATCTTATAACAAATTAAATTTTACGAAAAATGATAGAAAAATTAGGACAAAATTCGTGCAAACATTCAAAGCGAATACAACAAACAAACAAAATGGCGGTGGTTGAAAATGTTTTACCGCTGACTTGGAGTAAAGTGGAGTGAACGGCCGTGCCAGCGGCGTTTGATGCGCGACACGAATAATTGCCTCCGTGATTGACCGTCACCTAATTTGTTCGTAGGTTTGGTGATGGCCATTTAAATTAAAATTAAACAAAAATAATAACAACCTGGTCGATGGTCAAAATGGAGGAATATGAATTGAAATCGGTCAACCGCAATCCATTGGATCGAATGGGCGTCTCAATGGATGGAACGTGATGAAGAAGCGGTTTGTCATCACGAAACCAACGAATATGAAATGGTGCATCGCCTTCTTCGATCACGCACGACACTTGAACTCGTGAATTGACCATCACGTTGCGTAATGGCATCCCGAACGGTGTGATCCGAGGTGGGGCTACGGGGGGAGAGGACATTTGTTCCATCGACCGGCAAAATAAAATAATAAAACTTAAAAATAATCAAGCGTGCCTATATCAGTTCATTTGCATATAGGTTTTTGTTTAAATTTTTAGCCGTGAAAAATTCTTAAATTTCACGTTGTTGGATATGGACATGCACAAATAAATACTCTTCAACTGTCGGGAGTGGATGATTGGTACCCTGAACGATGACGTGAACGGCTGATTCGGCTCGTCCGCCTTCATTTGACGCTCGGCAGACGTACAATCCGCCGTGTTGTCCAGTCAACGATTCGATCGTCAACGTCGCCGTGAATTCGTTGACTAAACGGACGTTGATGCCACCGTTTGTCGATGACGTTGTTGTTGTTGTTGTCGGTGAGATGATTTGATTGTTAAACGACCACGTCACCGTCAATGGTAGACCACCTTTGACAACGGCGCATTGCAAAGCCAAACGTTCACCGGCGTTCAAAATAGCCGAGTCGGCCATCGACATGATATGTGGCGCATCTTTATACATTTCCCAGCAGGATCGATAATATTTTCACGAGAGAATTTTAGAATATGTACAAACATTTTCTCCCGCGGGAGAAATTTTCGTGTGTTTTTTTTAAATAATCAAGTCGAGTGGTGGAGTAGTGGCTTATTATTAGATTAATTTCATTACATAAAGTACCTTAGAAAGGATGGGGTTGGAACTTACCGAGGATGTTGAGTTGAAGTGACTGGCGAGCGGTGAGTCCATTTTGTCCTCGAGCTTCGCAACTGTAGAGACCGGCATCGCTGCTCTTATCCAACGGATCGATCGTCAAACTCCCGTTGAACGGATAAAGTCGCTGGCGGCTATTCAACGGCAAACGACGTCCGTCTAATAATATCAAATGATAATCATTTGAAATTTTGTTTTAAAGTTAAAATCAAATTAAAAAATTTAGTATACCTTTTTTCCCATGTAATTCCATCGATTGGATAACCGGCAACTGGGCACGGCAATTCTAAACGTTTGCCACCGACACCGACGACGGTACTCATGGCCCTGACATAAGGAGCTCCGTAAATGTGAAGATTGGATGAATGTTCGACACGACCCACTCGATTTTCCGCCACACACTTGGAATAGAAATTACAAATTTTAATTATTAAATTGGGTTAATTCTTTGAATTAGAAAAAACGATCGATTTGTACTTTGTAATTGCCGCCGTCTTCAACTCGTACGTGACTAATATTCAGATGGGCCACCACTTGTCCGGCATCTTCTTGAATTTGTCCGAGAAAGTATCGCTCGGTGGCCAACAATGGCGATCCATCCAGTGTCCACGTGAAATGAGGCGGAGGAATTCCGGATGCGAGACATTTCAATGAGATGGAACTGCCCGGATGTAGGATTTGTCGAGTGAACGTTTCTTTTAAATGCGGAGGAAATGCACCGATAGCCAATTGAATTGTCGCTTGAGCTGAATCCAATTCATCGTTGGAGGCTAGACATTGATACATTCCTTGGTCGTCACGTTGGATGGATGTGATAGACAATTGGATCATGTCTTCTTGATTGGTAATAGTCACACGTCCATTGTTACCTAATCTTTGGCCGTCTTTCAACCAATAGACTGATGGCCTTTAAATTCAAATTTTGTTAAATTTCCTGCTCTAAAAATAGAAATTTTTAAATGTTTAAAAACCTTGGACTTCCGGAATAGAGACAAGTGATGATGACTGACGTTTCGGCGTCGACAATTTGAAGATGTTGAGCAGCCGGTCCGTCAGTTAATTGCTGATTGATGTCGTTATGCAATTCAATGATACGAACTTGTAATTTGTCTCTAAAGATGAGCTCCGTTCTCGACTCGACCAATCCCATCGAATTATTGACGGAACACACGTAACGTCCTTGATCTTCCGGCGTAATTGAAGAGATGATTAATGTGCCACCAATCAAACGATGACGTCCACCTGTACTGCTGGCCATCATGTTGTTGTGTTGATTGGACATCAGGTGATGTTGTTGTTGTTGTTCTTGTTGTTGTTGGAGATGAGATGACGTCACTAAAGGTAACATCAAATTGCCGTAGGTGACCGTCTGACTCCTGTACCACCTGAATTAAAGATAATTAGGATCATTTCAACGATGAATAATTTTAAATAATTATTACTTGATTTTAGGTGGTGGATAGCCGTGAAATACACACGGAAGGACGGCATCTTGTCCACGCCAAATTCTCACACGATTGACGCTGTCCACAATGACGGGCGCCATTTTGGTCATGGCCGAATCTAATGGATAAACGAGTCAAATACTTACCAATCAATTATTTCGTGTAATGTTATTAGTTAATTACCTGGGATGAGGATCATACGACCAGCTGATAAACTGGTCATCGTTTGTCCGTTGGGTTGGACTAAAACTCGGCAATGATACAAATGATTTTCATCACCTTGACGGACTCCGAGGACGTGAAGTTCACCGTTACCCAACATGACGTGACGTCCATCTAATCAATTCAATTATTTATATCAAATGAAAAGGGTGAAAAAAAGGGAAGATGGTATATGATTACCTTGACTGGATGTGAGGAAAATGTCGTATCGATTGTCTTGAATCCACGACGTGACTGTGACGTAATCGCGAACGGAATCGGGAAAGGAGCAACGGAAAACGGCCGTTCCACCACGTCCAACTCGAGGATTTTCAACGTTCACTTCAAATGGCGGCAACATGACTGTTTTTTTTTTGGGGGGGGGGGGGGGGGGGGGGAAATGAATTCAATTAACAAATTTTGTAGTTCATTAAAAAAATGGGGAGGGCAATTACAAAATTTACCTGCACGAACGCGGACGGGAGTGGATAGGATGCGACCAACTGAATTGATGGCGGAACACCTGTAAGTTGTTGCGTGTACATCCGGTCTGAAATGTTCCGGCCGGAATTCGTGAAATATCAAACTGCCATTGGCTGTCGTCAATAAATTGTTGAAAGTGGACATTTCCACTGCGTTCCACATTCCACCATTTCCTTTTCATTACCCCCCACAAAAAAAATTAGTTTTCACTACAGTGAAAATAGTTTGAATTAGATGATTTTACCTTTTGATGTGAGCCAATTGATTTGAGATGGAGGTTGTGACCAAACGGGACAATCCAACGTGAATCCACGATCGGGAGTGAATGTCACTTCTAATGGCAATTCATTTTGAAATCGTGGACCTGATGTGCTCGTCATTTTGCCGCTATTACTACGGACGTGTTGATTGTTGGCGGAAGCAATCAGGTTGTTGTTGTTGTCGGCCACGGAATAATCTGCGACGCCAAACACAAAATATCAAATTAGAAGAGGAAAATGTTGGGAAAATTTGACAAAAAGGAGGGAAATCGTTAGAATGTCGTCTCCAATCAGGAAATGAAAAGCCATTTGCATAATATTCGCTAAAACAGGAAGTGAATTTGAAAAAGGGACGTTGAAGGAAAAGAGGAGGATCCTGTAAATAATTGATTATCGATCGACGCGCCTTATAGAACGTCAAATGGATGGGAAAACTGTGTGTCCAGTGTCTTTTTTATCTTATGAATTTACATAAAGTGTCGTGGACTTTGTGATATCACATCAGTAGACTCGAATGAATAATCATGAGATTGCTCTCTCTATAAATCAATTCTTGATAATAATAAATTCTCTTTCAATGATATTAATCTGATTATGTTACATATAGAGTCTGTCTGTCTATGGACATTTTGGCAATAGAATGTATAAGGAAAAACGCTTGGGCCGCTTATAACTAATAATATCGATCGGTTCTCCTTCTCCTGTGATATTCTTTGCTGGGAGGACAGCAGCACAGCACAAAAGACTTTCTGGGTTATAATAGGATCTTCTCTAATATATATAGAAACGCAGTAGAGATCCTCCTGCTGCTGTGTGTACACACATATCTAGTTGTATTATTATTAATAATTGTACGCGAATCTCGGTCGGTTAAAAAATATACTAGGCAGCAACTTCTTTTGTGTGTAGGACAATCGATGATACGCAGTAGCAGAGACACAGAGAGCAAATATACAAAGCCACAATGGCCGTATAGGAGCAGCAGCAAAGTCAAATCTCTGTGGGTAGGAAACTTTTCTTTATATTATAATACGTGCTGGATGCTGGGCTGTTTGTTGGGTTCATCTCTTAGGCGGGGGCGATCGATGTGGACGGCCACCGCCACCAACAATTGAATTTCCACGTTTAGCTGATATTGTAATTGGGTCAACTTTAAATGTGGCAAACAATAAGGTGCAGTGGCAAATGAATAGCGATATCCTAGCTCTCCTGAGATGTTGAATTTTTAGACGGGGAACAAAAGAGAAAATCATGGCCTTCCCTACGGGCAACAACAACATCACAAAGACGTGAAATTCAAACATGGGCAAGTACATCTCTTATGTTCTGTGTATCCGGCACGTGCGATTCTGTAAAGAGAGAAGAGGTACGTAGACGAGCATCTAGAAAACAACCGATCGATATTCTCGCCGTCTCTCTCTCTACAAGTCTTAGATACAGAAAAAGGTGTTATGTACGAAACATTTTAAATGTGTAAAAATAAATTGGATATCCGTCTGACTTTCTATAAACATCATCGTCTGTTGTTGTCGACATTTTCAATGGTCATTTTTTTCGTTCGGGAGCAGCAGCAGCAGTGCGTGAATGCAGCAAATTCGATTTACTTTTTTTTCTTCCTCTGACGCTTCGAATGTTTAGATATATCCCTGAGAGTTCCTGCTGCTGCTGAAAGTTGTCAATGTGTCATCACCTTTTTTCTGGATATTTCGGGGTGATAAATAAATAACGTCGTTTCTGCTACTGCGCGTCCGATGCAGCTGCTGTCAACTCTCGTCACTTGTTTCTTTTTTAAGACTGGACTGCTGCTGTTGTGTGTCCAGCATCTCTATGACGTAGGTTTCCCCCCTACATATATTGGAATTATTAGACCATATATAGAAAAGGACTCGAAAGAATGGCTCCTATAGTTTGACTTTTAGATATAAGAGGATCATCAAGGAGCACATCAGCCAAAGAGACGACGAATCTATTTATCGATTGGTTTTTGTCAGGAGCAGCAGCCAAAAAGCCTAGACAGCAGGACGAGCTCAAAACTTTTGTCATTTTCGATAGATGACGACGCTGTGAAAGAGAATTTTAATGAGTCATGACTTTTCTTTAGCCTCTGAAAAAAAGGCAAGAGACAAGGAACATCTGCTGCTCAATGGAATGTGCTCCAAAGGTCTTGATGATCCCATACACATATCACCCACTCGACTTTATACCTTTTCAAACATCCAGCAGCCAAAAAAGGATCACGTCACATTCAATAGAAAATGTGGTGTGTTGAATAGACGAGATGATGAACGCGAAAATATCGATCTGTATATATCCGTCGCTCGGGTGCGAGAGGAAGCAAAAAAAAGACGATTAAAAATATACAAATGAGGAGCGTTTGTGCTATGCGCCGCAAGGAGATGAGCATATAGAGGGCCACTTTGGGATAAACGAAATGTGCAGACTGGCGGAAGTTTTATTTAAACGTATTTTCTTATATCGCGGTTCAACACCCTGGAGGACATATTTCTCTCTACTGTGGCGGCATAATGAAGCCACTTGAATATCCACAGCATCTGCAAAAAATGCGGAAATGTACAGCGCAAAACAAAACAAAAAAGAAGATGCGACATCAAAGTAAATATAGCAGAGAGAAGAGAAAAGTTGACACAGCATATCACAAGAAGAAGATGTGGGAGGGATGTGCTGCCGGTTTTGTTATTGAAGATGCACTCCGGGGGAACGATCGGAAACCGACTGACATCATTTGTTTCCTGTCAACTGTTTCCTCCCTCCCCCTTTTTTAGATATAGAAAAAAGAAAAGAAAACTGTTTCTCGCGCCAGAAAACATTTTGAGAGAGAAACAAAAAAATAACTTTCGACTGTTTTTCCCCTGGCCAGTGAATTTTGGTTTACTGAGAGACCATATGTCAATCTCTGCACATAACGTGATGCGGTCTATATAGTCATATCTTTTAGAACTATGAAGAGGAGGATATTACACTGTTGCTATAGGATTCGCAAGGAATAAAAGTAATGTACAACTTTGATATCATAGCTGCCGGGACGTATATCGATTGGACGACGAGTCCAGTCCACATCTCGCAGTAGGAGCACAGAGTTGCTGCTGTACTTTTCTCAACTATACTCCCAACAATATATAATACATGTACATAAACGCCTGTATAGCCGGAGGGAGTCTAAGCGGAGACCTATAGAATATAATAGAAGAGTTGTCGACTCTTTAAAAAAAAAGAAGAAAGACTCTGACGTCATCTTAAATTAAACGTAACTACACACAGACTGGATATAAAGTTTGAAACGTTTCTAATGTCCAGCAGCAGCCGTTTCAAGTCTCATTTGCAAACCAAATGACATGATCATCATCAGCATTGTCAGCATGTCGTGAAAATAAAAAGGTTTCGTCGACGACAAGAGATTTACATTCTCTGCTGCTGCATTGCCCCGTATTTACAATGAGGAGCAGCAGCAGCTGTTGGGGGAGGGAAAAATAGACGCAGAAAAGAAGGATATATTCGCATAAAGAGCGTCAACTCACCGGTCAAGATGCAGCAAATCAGGAGCAATGCAGTGGTGAAA